>JAJQXV010000048.1:153419-155919 GCA_025169955.1 Salix arbutifolia
TGAGAGATTTTGGGCAAAGCAATACAGTATGCTTGCAAAGGAGGAGGAAGCTTTCTTCAAGCAACGTTCCAGGGTTCAATGGCTCAAGCTTGGTGATCAAAACACAAAGTTTTTTCACCGGTCTCTGATCCATAGAAATTCTCGGAATACTATCCACAGTATCACAGGAGCTCATGGGGACAATCAAACAGATAGGCAAGTTATGGGAGCCATGGCAGTCACCTACTATAAAGAGCTTTTGCAAAATTGCCCAAGCAGGCAGGGAGATTTAGTTGAGGGCCTTTTTAGCAAGAGCCTGAATATGGATGCCAGAAATTCTCTAGCCCAAGACATTTCAGATGCAGAGATCAAAGAGAGCCTGTTTGCCATTCACGATGACAAAGCCCCAGGTGCAGATGGATTTACCAGTCTTTTCTTCAAGGCTGCTTGGAGCGTGATTGGCAGGGATTTCATGGATGGGGTGAGGTATTTTTTTAATACAAATAAAATGCCGAGATGTGTCAATGCTACAAGACTGGTCTTAATCCCAAAAAAGGAAAATCCTAACACTCTGGACGACTACAGGCCAATTTCGTGCTGTAATGTCATCTATAAATGTGTTTCCAAAATCTTGGTTTCTAGGCTGCAGACGGTTCTCCCACAGGTGATAAGCCAGGATCAGACTGCTTTTATTAAGGGGCGTCGAATTTCGGATGCTATTATGTTATCTCAGGAGCTCTTGCATAATTACCATTTGAATTCGGGGCCAGCACGATGTGCAATAAAAATTGATCTGCGGAAAGCCTTTGATACGGTAGGTTGGGATTTCATCATTGCTGCGTTACGAGCAATTAAAGTGCCGGAGACTATGGTGATCTGGATTGGTCAATGCATTACGACAGCCTATTTTTCCATTTGCATGAACGGTAGCTCTTTCGGGTTCTTCCCGGCGTCCAGAGGTCTTCGTCAGGGAGATCCCTTGTCTCCATACCTTTTTATCCTAGCCATGGAAGGGCTTTCAGGTATCATGCAGAGAGCTACAACTGCTAGCAACTTTAAATTTCACTGGAGGTGCAGGAAAATACCAATCACCCATCTTTGCTTCGCGGATGATCTCATGTTATTTTGCCATGGGGACACCACTTCTGTGGGGATTTTGAAAGATTCCATGGACTCCTTTATGAAGGTCTCAGGGTTATCTATCAACTTCAACAAAAGTAGCCTCTTCACTGCGGGTATAAATCAGGTGGATATTAATGGGATTGTTCAAAGGTTGGGCATTCAACCTAAGCAGCTTCCAGTCACTTACTTAGGGATTCCCCTAATTACTTCAAGGCTCACAATGATGGATTGCCTCCCATTAATCGAGCGTATCACCTCCAGAATAAAACTTTGGACCTCTTCGATTCTATCTTATGCCGGCAGATTGCAATTGATAAAATCAGTTCTGTTCTCTATTCAAGTGTATTGGGCCACAAATTTTACCATGCCAGTTGCGGTTACAAATAAAATTGAGCAGATTTTGAGGAATTTTCTATGGAAAGGAATTTCGTTAACCAGAGGGGATGCAAAAGTCTCGTGGAAAAAGGTTTGTAAGCCGTTAAATGAAGGTGGGCTTGGTATCAAAAGATTGGATGACTGGAATAGGGCTGCCACGGTTAAGCATATCTGGTCCTTGTTAACCAATGAGAGTTCCATTTGGTCAGCTTGGGTGCATGGGAACCTTTTGCGTGGGCGCTCTTTTTGGGGAATTTCTATTCCATCAAATCCTTCTTGGACGTGGCGCCACATTCTCCATGCAAGAGATTCAGTGAAGGGTAGTATTGTTAGTATTATTGGGGACGGTAGAAATACCCATCTATGGTATGACTATTGGCTCCCAGGTGGCAAAAGGCTTTGTGATCTCTTCTCCCCGCGTGAGCTCTCTAGGACTGGTTTATCTTGGAATGCTAAAGTGTCCGATATTATCTTGCACAACAGTTGGGTCTTTCCATATGGTCATGAAGGGCTGGATAATATTTGGCGTTCTATTTTATTCCTTCCTAATGAGAGCCACAAAGATAACTACATGTGGACTGAGCACGCATCAGGTTTGTGCTCAATTAAATCAGTCTGGGACCATCTCAGAATGGGCACGAATCAGGTTGATTATGCCCCTCTCTTGTGGCACTCGTGGCATGTTCCTAGGTTCTCTTTCATTTTGTGGCTTGCTGCGCGTGGGCGGTTGAGAACTTTGGATAGATTCCACCACAGCATGGGAGACCAGAAGAAGTGTGTTTTATGTGATGAGCAGGTTGAAAGCCATAACCATCTCTTCTTCTCCTGCAAGTTCTCGGTGCAGATTTGGCTTGATATATCCAAGAGAGCCCAGCTAAATTGGCCAGCCTTGCCGTGGCGCTTAGCTTGGGATGATTTTGTCAGCACCTCAAGGGGTCAAAGACCAGCTAAGCTCAAGCTGTGGGGGCTGGTTCTATCAGCAACGGTCTATCATATATGGCGCGAAAGAAATATGAGAATGCAC
>JAJQXV010000022.1:0-18713 GCA_025169955.1 Salix arbutifolia
AGAAAGAATGAGGAAAGTCTTTTTTTTCCAAGGAAAAGTTTTGACCAAATGTATACGATGCAGAAGTTAACAACTAGGCAGGCAGATTCATCTCTTGATTTTCAGAGAGAATCTGAGTGGCAAAACAAAGGAATTAGGATCCATTTTCTTTGTAGGAGTTGCAGTTCTGGATGTGTACATGACTATGCAGGGCAGACTATGCAGAGTAGCAGGTTTGTAATATTTGTGATGCATTTCATGAATATTGGGGGCAGAACTGGGTTTTCCTCGCTTCATAACACTTGTAACCATGTATATTAGCTTTCCAACGAGATCAATTTCGTATAAAATAAAGTTCTATAACTCACTTTATAGTGAACAATCTGGGCAGAGGTCGAAATCTAACCTCTGCTGGCAGCTTTGAAAGGAAAAAAAGAAGAGAAGAAGTGGTAGGTCGTGAAGTGACGAAGGTAGATGGGTTAAAGAAAAAAAACTTATGTTAAAAAATGAGTGTTTGTAATAATATATTGATTGACAGAAGCTGTTATAAAAAAAATGAAAGAATAAAATATTTAAGGCATATTGGATTGTTTTGGTCTAGATATTAGAAAGTATATTAGTGGCTGAAAATGATTTATGATAATATCTTGTAATTGCAGGAGGGACCACGAGGGTGGTGAAACAACAGCAATAAAGGACCATGAGCAGAGCATCCACAATTGGTAGGTGATTCATTCCTACATGTTTTGATTTAATTTTCATAATCAAATGTGTGAATTATGCTTAAACTTTTGGTGGAAGTTTGAAAAGATATGATTTAACAATAAGTATATTTAAGGCATGTGTGTCAGGGCAGTTTGGAAATATCATGAACAAAATATAGCGGTGGCTAGCATACATTTAGTTACGCTAGGATCCCAGATAAAACGATTACCAAAAATGGCTAACATACATTTTAGAGAATGTTATAAAGGTTGCCAAAATCATGATTTTGACATGACAAGGAATTGACTTTTGAACTTGGATCTTAAAATCATACGTAAAATATTTTTCAAATACAATACAACACAATTATGGCCATAAAACTTCATTAGTTAAGGTTCATATGTAATTTAAAATAACTTAAAAATACATTACAAAACAATTATGTTCATAGAATTTTATTAGGTAAAAACTAATAAATTTAAAACAAATATTTTGTTGGTGTACTATGTAAACTAAAATTCAGTGTTTAAATTGAAAAGAGATAAATATTCAAATGATAGTATGGAAACCAATGTGCAGATTTGGCTCTAGTGGATCAATTCCCCCTTTAGTTGGTAATCTAGATAATCTTTATTGGCTCGATCTTGCTGATAACAGGCTTACTAGGACCATCCCAGTCTCTACAGAGACTACTCTTGGTCTTGACCTCTTACTAGTTTAAAATAATTAGAAACGCTAGAAAATAAAACAATCTGGAGAATGAGGTAAAGGGAAATAACTCACCCTTCAATGTTCTATTCCTCATAGTAGATGTGAAAAGCGATGCAGTCATTTATAACTCTCTGTGTACCAATGCTATAAAGCACAAAAACCAATTTCTCCCTCAAAGTGAGCTAATGAATCCTTCTTTTCTAAGTCAAACAAAAAGAAGTTAAGATGGAAAAAATATTGCTTCCATTCTGTGGCTAATTTTCCAGGTCATGTCTTAGATATGAACTGTTTTTTGTGAGGTTCAATCCATATCATATGGTTTTACACAGGGCATGATCAAATGCTTGTTTTTGTTGTGTATAGGAAGCAAACATGTACCTGGAGTTGCTACAATTCGACTGGTGAACATGAGCATTAACCCTTTTGAAGTCTATACTTTGTTGTTCTCTAAAAACAAAAAAGAGGTAAAACAAACCCCATTTCAAAAACATATTTAGCAATATAAAATTACAGTGAGCTACTAGCATCAACCATAACCAAAAAGGAAAGCTCAAATCTTTTAATCAACAACAAGCAGTTCAAATGTTCGAGACTTACAAGGCAAAGGTCAGACCAGTCAGAGAGATACCACTTCAATGACGAGCTAAGAGGAGAGGATGATTTGAGAGATGAGAGGAGACGACGATTTGAGAGATGAGAGGAGACGACAACTGGTTTGACTGGTTATAGGGATTGTCATAACCCAATTTTTGGGTTATTCACCAAATCTATCCAAAAAAATAAATATATAAAAGGGGCTGGTGTCGGCAGAAAAATTAAGGTGAACATTTTGGATATTTTTGAGAGTTCAATCGTACCTCTTTTGTGCTCAGAAATGAAGGAAAATGTAGATTCTAGGCTAAAGTAATTTATTATTGGATAAATCCGTGTAAAAATTAAGTCGAAAGATATAATTATATTTTTATGAGCGAGTTTGATTTAATCTTTGGCCAATTTAAAAGTGTAATTATGTTGGAGAATTAATTTAGGGTCCAATTGAAGGATTTAATTAAGTACAAGGACTTAATTATACTTTAAATTGGTCAACTTAATTTTATTAAGGGCTTCATCGATGAAAAATCGAGTTCTTGAGCTTAATACGGGTTCAATTGAGATGATTGGAATTTTTGGAAACCTAATTGAATTTTTCCAAGCCAATTATGCGAAGTCAGCTGCCAAATTGAACAAATTGAGAGTCTAATGATCAATTGAGGGTTATAGTGCACAAATCGGAAACCAAGAACCAAAATAAAAAAGCCGCGCAAAGCTAAGGTTTCTCTTGAAATTCTGGCGGGGATACAATTGCTTAAAATTAAAAATTTAAAGCTAATTAGGGGTGCAATTAGAGCATTTACAAATTGAGGGACCAAATCGGATGTTACATCCCAAATCATTCAAACCTGTAGGAGTGCCTGCACTATTCAGGTGAATGAACAGTGCAAAGCACGCCACTGAAGGTTCAGGCGACGACAACCCATTGTTGCACGCTATCATAATCCAATTTTGGGTTATCCTCTAAAACTACCCGAAAATAACAAAAAAATAAAATAAAAGGGGTTGGTGTCGGCAGAAAAATCAAGGTGAAAATTTTGGATGTTTTTGAAAGCTCGATCATACCTTTTTTTCTGCCCAGAAATGAAGGAAAATGCAGATTCAAGGCTTGCCGGATAAATCTGCGTAAAAAAAAAGTACCAGCAGCCAGTGTCTCTCTCTCTCCCTCTCGGTTAGCAACTCCAACGCCAGCTCAGGCCACCCAAACTCACCCTCATCACCACCGGCAGGCTCCCCTCCACCAGCGACCCAACCGCGGTCCCAGGCAAGGGCAGCAGGAGCTGTGACGTCAACACGTCAACTTCCGACGTCCACTCCGGTCACACAGACCACCATTTCCAACGCCAACATGACCGGAAGAACCACCTCGACCTCCTCTACACAACGATAGTAGGTACGTCGTTCATCACACTCTAAAATTTACTATTCATCGTCTCTTTATCGTCTCTTACATGCAGGGAGTGAATTAATTCACTCCCCGCGTGGGCTGGTCGGCTCGGCTTTGTGCCCGGCCTGACCCTTTGAATAAGGTGGGCTTCTAGCCCCTCTGGGCTGCTAGCCACCTCGGTTGAAAGCCTAGACCGAAATGGGGTGGGCTGCCATCCCAGCCCTCGGCAAGGTGGGCTGACAACCAGCCCACCGGAAAAAATAATAAAAAATACAAATTTGCATAAAAAAATATATATTTTTAAAAGACAAAAAAATATGTTTTTTTCGTGCATACGGCCAATATGCTAACATATTTTTTTTTTTTAAATCCTTTTGTTAAATAAATATTATTTCGGAGTTTAAGGAAAAATGGTTTTAGCATGGATTTCGTAAACAAAAAAAATCTTTTTCTCGTATTTTTGGATTTTACAATATGTTTGTAAAATCCAAAGGGTATTGGCCAATATTCCAAAAAATATTAAAATCTTATTTTTTTGGGGGGGGGTCCACATTATTCACTGTTAATATTTGGAGAAATAAATCCTAAAAGGGTTAATATCCAAAAATATTGGCGGGGATAATTCATTATTATTCACTGTTGATATTTGGATAAATAAATTCTAAAGGGGTTAATATCCAAAATATTGGCGGGGATAATTCGTTATTATTCATTGTTGATATTTGGATAAATAAATCATAAAGGGGTTAATATCCAAAATTTTGGCAGGGATAATTCGTTGTTATTCACCGTAAATATTTGGATAAAAAAACTTTACAGCGGTAAATATCCAAAATATTTTTACGGGAATAATATGTCGTCATCATTTAACCAACATTTCAATGAAAGATTAATTCCATAGCATTTATAAGGCAAACCAAAACACCAAGTAGCTTACCTTAGATAGGGTGTACTAGGGGTGCTAAAACCTTCCATTTACGCAACCAGTCTCTTGCCCTAGAATCTCTAAAAGATCAGTTTAGGTTGTCTAGTAACCATAATACTAGGTGGCGACTCCCATTTTCACAAAAATAAAGATAAAACCCGGATATGAATTCCCCCGACCACGGGGAGGGTCGCCACGACGCCGCGCTCTCGCGGAGGGTGCGACACACGCAATGGGCAGTCGAAGGGTTACCTCCTGCCTATAAAAACCATGCAAGCAACGGGAAGAAGGGGAAGAGGAGATTGACAGAGATCAACAAAAAAGAAAGGAGGGATTTTTTACTGTTGAAGAGCAGAAAATTAATAGAACA
The DNA here is from genome assembly GCA_025169955.1 of Salix arbutifolia. Classification (NCBI taxonomy): domain Eukaryota; kingdom Viridiplantae; phylum Streptophyta; class Magnoliopsida; order Malpighiales; family Salicaceae; genus Salix; species Salix arbutifolia. The sequence continues at coordinate 4,669 of JAJQXV010000022.1, forward strand.
AGGGAGGAGAACGACAGGGGAGCAAAAATTATTTACAGGGAACTTGAACAGGAGCACAATCACCATCCATGACCACTCTCCCTTCCCTCTCCGGCAGCCTGCACAACTGCAGCAGCAGCAGCTGCTGCATCTACTGTCTCTCTCCCTCAATCAACCCTCTTTCTAAAGCAAGTCACACCATCATCTCTCTCTCTCTCTCCTTCCTCCGACAGCAACTCCAGCCAGCTCAGGGTCTCTCCCTCTTCATCAGTAGCACCTGCAACAGCTGTTGCCTTCTTCTTCGACGCAGCAGTAACAGCACCAGCAACGGCAGCACAAAACCAATCAGATTCTAACGCCTCCTCCGGCTGCCACAAGCCATCATTTCCAACGCCACCATGAAAGGAAGAACCACCTCGACCTCCTCTACACAACGATATTAACAGGTACGTCGTTCATCACCCTCCAAAAACTCCCATTTTACCGTTCATTATCTTCATGCATGGGGGAGTGAATTAATTCACTCTCCCGTGCCACCCATGCCTTTATTATGCATGTATGCAGAATAGTTGGCTAGGAACAAGGCCCAAGTTGGCCAGTGAAATGGGTGGGCCGTTCAGCCCACTCAAGGCTAGCAGTTAAGCCCCAATTGATGGGTTAGCCCAAAAAAAATACAAAATTTGTATAAAAAAGTATCTTTTTATAAAAAAATATAAAATGTGTTGTTTTCATGTATACAACCAATACGCTAACATATGTTGAACATTCCTTCCAAAAAAATAAATATTTGGAGTTTAAAAAAAAAGTATTTTAGCATGGACACTACAAGAAAATGTGTCTGTTTGCAACGGATTTTGTTTAGCAACGGATTTTTCGTTGCTAAAAAAATTCAGAAAATAAAAAAAACACACATGGGTTGCAACGGATATACCGTTACACAAATTGCAACAGGATTTTGTTTAGCAACGGATTTTTCGTTGCTAAACAAATTCAGAAAAAAAAAAAAAAAACACATGGGTTGCAATGGATATACCGTTGCAAATTTAATTTGCAACGGAAATTCAGTTGCAATTGAAAACCATTTGCAACGGATTATCCGTTGCAAATGAAAATTACTTTGCAACGGATTTTCCGTTGGAATTTAAATTTTGCAGCGGAATTTCCGGTGCAATTTAAATTCATTTGCAACGGATTATCCGTTGCAATTTAAATTTTTTGCAACGGATTTTCCGTTGCAATTTAAGCAAATGTTGTAATGGAAAAATAATATAAATTATAAATAAAATTGTTATTTTTTATTTATATTTAAATTAAAAAAATGAATTTAATTATTATTAAAAAATGAATTTTATTATAATTAATAATAATAATTAATATAAAACCCCCACCCACCCACCCAAACCCTACATTCCTTCACATTTTTTCCAATTGTGTCGCCCCCCTCCCTCTCCAGCCTCCTCCCTCGCCACCCTCCCTCGCTAGCCAGCCTCCCTCGCCAATTCGAAGTTACGGGTTAAATAAGTAGCTGCTATAACTGGTTGAAGTTGTATTTCCATCACCTGTTTCCAGTTATCTGTCATCCTATTTCAGTTTCATTTTACTTTTAGTTGTCAACCATTGTGAATGGCTAGCTTCAGTATAAACCATGAAGACCAAGCAAAAAAAATATCGGTTTTGCTATATCAATTTGAACTATGTCGTCTTCTTTTTTTGATTGGTTTGTTGCTTCAATTATACAATACACATTTGCCTGTGATGCTGTAGTAAATAAAAGTAGGTAAACTTCTTCTGTGGACTGGAAAGAACTAAGACATGCAAATTTAAGATCTGAATTTTTCTGAAGATCTTCCTAGCAGAGGACATGAATATCTCACTTTGCTTGTTTGTTATAATTTTCATTTCTGCTGTTCAGTTGGCGGATGTGTGGTCTTGTGGGGTGACTCTTAGTGTTATGCTGGCGGGAGCATATCCATTCGAGGACCCAAGAATTTCAGGAAAACAATCAATGTATTACAATCTCGTGTCTCTCTCTTTTATTCAAATTATTCTTTTGTATTTTTCTGTTTATGAATATTCATGTTGTTTATCTGCAGAGAATTATGGTAGTTCAATACAAGATCCCCAACTATGTCCACATAACTCCGGATTAATTGCAGTCATCTCCTCTCTCGCATATTTGTTGCAAATCCAATCCAAAAAGGGGAAGCCCCCATTGAAGGATGCAGATGGAAAGCAAAAGAGGAGCTTGACTCCTGAAGCGTAATTTAACTTTTTCCCTTCTGCTTGGGTATTTTGAGTATATTTGATGGTTCATATTGATTCTTGGAATTGATTTTCAGAATAGAGAAGAAGATAGCAACAACTAATCGAAGGATTGAGAAAATGGAAGTGGCCATGAAGACCAAAGAGGATCGAAAACAGTGGCGTATTTTTTTCAACACTTCAAAATATGTATTTTTTTATTCCATGTTGATTTACTTCTACAAGTAAATGTAACCGAATCTCTGTTGTATTATAAATTTTTATTTATGAAAATTTTATTTCAACTATATTTATTTAGTTCTCAATATTAATAATATATCAATAATATTTATGAAAATATTTATTCATAATTAATTAAAAAATAAATATATTTCAATTGGATTTGAAAAATTAATTAGCAGTTGCAACGGAAAATCCGTTGCAACTGCTATTGCAATTACTTAATTTGCATCAGCTGTCGCACCCCAAAAATGAATCGAGCGCGGCGTCGTGACGACTCTTCCCCATGTGCGGGGGTATATCGTGTAGGAGGGATTAACTTTGTTTTTGTAAAAAAGGGAGTCGCCACCTAGTATTATGGTTACTAGGAAACCTAAAACTAGTCTTTCAGAGATTCTAGGGTAAGGGACTGGTTGCGTAAAGGGAAGGTTTTAGCGCCCCTAGTACGCCCTACCTAAGGTAAGCTGCTTGATGTTTTGGTTTGCTTATAATTTGCTATGGCTTTGAGCTTTCAAAAAAAAATATGTTAATTAAATGACAAATGGGATATCATTCCCGCCGAATATTTTGGATATCAACCTCTTAGGATTTATTTATCCAAACACCGACAGTGAATAATAGCATATTATTCCCGCCGAATATTTTGGATATTAACCCCCTTAGGATTTATTTATCCAAATACCGATGATGAATAATAGCATATCATTCCCGCCGAATATTTTGGATATTAACCCCTTAGGATTTATTTATCCAAATACCAATGGTGAATAATAAACTCCAAAAAAATAAGATTTTTATATTTTTTGACATATTGGCCAATACCCTTTGGATTTTACAAACATGTTGTAAAATCTCAAAAATACAAGAAATGATTTTTTTCTTTGCGAAATCCATGCTAAAACTCATTTTTTTCTTCAAAACCCAAGATAATATATATATTTTTTTACAAGAAAATAATTTTTAAAATATGCTAGTGTATTGGCCGTATGCAAGAAAACAACACATTTTTCTTTAATAAAAATATTTTTTGGAAAATTGTATTTTTATATTTTTTATTTATTATTTTATTATTTTCGGTGGGCTGGCTGTCAGCCCACCTACATGGGGCTGGGCTGCCAGCCCACCAGCTGGGCTGGGCTGCCAGCCCGCCCATTGTGGATGGGCTGCCAGCCCACCAGCTGTGGCTGGACTGCCAGCCCACCCGCTGGGCTGGGGGGCTTATTTTTCATGGATCGGGCCGGGCACAAAGCCCGGCCCAACCCGGCCCGCAGGGGGAGTGAATTAATTCACTCCCCCTGCATGCGAGAAGATGATGAACAGTGATTTGGAAATTTTCGAGTGTGATGAATGGCTTACCTGTTTATACCGTTGGGTAGAGGAGATCGAGGTGGTTCTTATGGTCGAGGTTTTGACGGAAATGGTGGCCTGTGGTGGCCGGAGTTGGCGTCGGAACGGTGACAGTTCACGTCGCAGCCCTTGCTGTCGCTTCTGTTATCGTCGCCTGGGAAGATGACCGAACTTCTGGGTCTGACGGGAGGATGATGGTGGTGATTATGGTGGATATGGGTGGTTGACACGGTGGCTGTTGGAGGAGAGAGGAAGGCGTCGGTATGCCTGGTTTTTGTGAGAGAAACAGAGACCGAGAGAGGGAGAGAGCTGAGCAAAACGAAACAGAGGGATAGCGAAAGAGAGCAGATAATATAGAAAGATCTGTGAAAATTTTCACGTAAAATTTCTTGTCTCCTCAGCCCTCTTGTTCTTTTTCGTTTTTCTTCTTTTTCCCCTCTTTTTCTCTCACTTTTTTTTCAGTATGCAAATCTCTGTTTTCTGCAAACTTCCCTCGTGATTTTTTTCTTCTTTCTGCGTCAAAACCCTCCTCTGTTTCCCTCTTTTTTCTACTGTCCTCCTCTACATAAAATCTCCTCCCCTCATTCTTTTTTCCTCCGTGCGAACTGCTCTTTAGCCCTCAGAAGACTTCATACCTTCATCAGTGTTTAAATGCAGTGCTAAAGAACAGCTAAGCAAATCAACAAAATCAAAGGAGAATCAGGAAAGAGATCATGATTTATCAGGAAGGAAATTTGACTGATCTGCTTGCAGTTTGAAGAAAAAAAAAACGGGAAGAAAATCAACATTGATGGGAAGAAAATTTTGATTGATCCTGTGAACCGTGAATTGGGAAGGAAATCATATTGAAAAAGGAAGAAAAATTTGGTTGATCTGTTGATCAATGCGCCTGAAAAATCAATGAAAAATGCCATGCCGGAACAGTGCATGCTTCCTTTTTTATGCAGATTTCAAAATATCAAAAGAAGGTAAAATATGATTTGGTCCTCCAATTTATAAATTCTTTAAATGCACCCAATTGGATTTAAACTTTATTTTATGCAATTAAATCCCATCAAAAATTCAATCTCAACCTTGACTTTGCGCGACTTTCCAATCTAGCCCCTGGCTCCTGATTTTCGCGATTTATCCCTCAATCGACCATAAAACTCTCAAGTCGCTCAATTTCGCCCTTGAACAAAAATCTATTTTTTTCAGAAAAATAAATGAGTCAAAAATTGGGTAGCAACAGATGCCCCCTCTTTACAATGCTTACGACTAAAGTCTTGTAAAAGACTTTAAATAGTAAGTGTTGTAAAGAAAAACAGAATGGAGGATATGGGTCTCATTTTTTTGGGTGACCGACACGGTTAGTGGTTAGAAAAGGTCTCATTTTTCTGGGTGACCGACCCGGTTAGTGGTTAGAAAGGCCTCATTTTTCTGGGTGACCGACCCGGTTAGTGGTTAGAAAGGCCTCATTTTTCTGGGTGACCGACCCGGTTAGCGGTTAGAAAGGCCTCATTTTTCTGGGTGACCGACCCGGTTAGCGGTTAGAAAGGTCTCATTTTTCTGGGTGACCGACCCGTGGTCTCATTTTTCTGGGTGACCGACCCGGCTAGCATGGCCTCATTTTTCTGGGTGACCGACCCGTGGTCTCATTTTTCTGGGTGACCGACCCGGCTAGCATGGCCTCATTTTTCTGGGTGACCGACCCGGCTAGCATGGCCTCATTTTTCTGGGTGACCGACCCGTGGTCTCATTTTTCTGGGTGACCGACCCGGCTAGCATGGCCTCATTTTTCTGGGTGACCGACCCGTGGTCTCATTTTTCTGGGTGACCGACCCGGCTAGCATGGCCTCATTTTTCTGGGTGACCGACCCGTGGTCTCATTTTTCTGGGTGACCGACCCGGCTAGCATGGTCTCATTTTTCTGGGTGACCGACCCGTGGTCTCATTTTTCTGGGTGACCGACCCGTGGTCTCATTTTTCTGGGTGACCGACCCGGCTAGCATGGTCTCATTTTTCTGGGTGACCGACCCGTGGTCTCATTTTTCTGGGTGACCGACCCGGCTAGCATGGCCTCATTTTTCTGGGTGACCGACCCGTGGTCTCATTTTTCTGGGTGACCGACCCGGCTAGCATGGCCTCATTTTTCTGGGTGACCGACCCGTGGTCTCATTTTTCTGGGTGACCGACCCGGCTAGCATGGTCTCATTTTTCTGGGTGACCGACCCGTGGTCTCATTTTTCTGGGTGACCGACCCGGCTAGCATGGTCTCATTTTTCTGGGTGACCGACCCGGCTAGCATGGTCTCATTTTTCTGGGTGACCGACCCGTGGTCTCATTTTTCTGGGTGACCGACCCGGCTAGCATGGTCTCATTTTTCTGGGTGACCGACCCGTGGTCTCATTTTTCTGGGTGACCGACCCGGCTAGCATGGTCTCATTTTTCTGGGTGACCGACTCTTGGTCTCATTTTTCTGGGTGACCAACCCGGCTAGCATGGTCTCATTTTTCTGGGTGACCGGCCCGGCTAGCATGGTCTCATTTTTCTGGGTGACCGACCCGGCTGGCATGGTCTTATTTTTCTGGGTGACCGACCCTGATTAGATATGATAGTGACGGGTGATCCACCCGGGTCTCGTTATGATGGGTGACCTGCCCGAGTGTAAGATGAAGGCGGTTTTGTTGTCACAAGTGACTTTGAGGAACGAAACAGCACCAGTCCTCAATTCATATTTTCTTCTGTGGTTTCGTTCACTTGAGATTCTGCTTCTCTCTTTTGGACACATAGGTCGCCTTTCTCTGATGTTCCATTATCACGAGATGTCTTTGTTTAATCTCCAAAGCTTTGCAGGCTTCTCTGATTGGATGGCTCATTCAAGTTTGTCATAAATCATTCATCCATTCAACGCCAGCGCATTGCTTATCATGGGCTATCTACGATGATCTTTGCTTTTATCCAAATCTGACCATGCCCCCAAGTGTGGGGTTGCTTGATTTTCCATTTAGCGCAGAGTTCTATTATTCTTCTTCTTTTGAAGTTCTGAGCATTATCAGTTATGATATTTTCTAGTGGTCCGTATCAAACAAATTTCTTCAACACCTTTTGCGTTACATGAGCAAATGACCCAGCTTATACCCATCTTGTGAAGTAGTCGATAGCCACGAGAATAAACTTATGATCATTGCTGGCTTTTGGTTGATATACCCAATCACATCAATTCCTCACAGTGCAAAAAGCCACGGAGATATCAAGTTAAACATAAGAGCCGGAGGGGCATTGATTTTGTCACCACGGACTTGACACTTATGACACTTGCGGACATAGTCGATGCAATCCTTCTCTAATGTCCTCCAGAAATAACCATTTCTTTGCATTTCTCTAGCCGTCATATGCCTATTAGTATGGGTTGAGCGGATCTCTTCAAGGACTTCCCGAAGCGCGTTTTTGGCTGCAGCTTATCTGGGCATCTTAGCAAAGTCCCATCAGATGACCTCTTATACAAAACCTCCCCATCAAGGTAAACATCCATCGTTAACCTCCTCAAGGTTTTATTCTCCTTTTGGATGCCCCCAAGGGATAAGCTTGGTTTTGGATGAAATTCTTGATATCGCAGTACCAAGGGTTTCCATCTATTTCTCCTTCAACTGAGCAGCATCCACAATGATCAGTCACACTAGTAGCATTTCTATATTTTCAAGACCAATGCTGTATTGCCTTGAGGGTCTATAACAATGAATCACCACACATAAACCAAACTTATCCAATCCATGGTTTACCTTGATATTCAAGATCAAGCCGACCTTCTTTCCATAAACTTTCAGGGATGATAAAATAGGTTTCGCTAAAATCTCAAAAACAGAATCCGACTTCATACCATACTGGGATCACACAAATTTTCACCTTTACTGTGGTGCTGATGGATCTAATTTTGCAATGAACCTTTTTGAGGCTACCGCAGACCTTTTCTTGTCTTGGGAGGTCTGATTCCACCACTTACAACAGAGGTTGGAGGAGGCCTTTTGGAAGACGTAGATTTCGTTGATGGTTCTGTCTTCTTGGAGGAAATGAGCGATGAGTTTAGAATGGCCTCAATAGCTTCACGTTGTTGTTTCCTCTTTGTAATCATATCTAAACAAGCACCTACAGGAGCTCCACCAGATCTCTGATAAACAGTCGTGATTATGGGGTTGCATGTAGCTTCCACCTCCTTCAACTTCTCCTCATAATCTTCATTCTTAGCGCTTTGATTATCATCTAACCACTCGACAGCCTCCTTAACGGCTGTCTCAATCTCCTTCTCATCAGCCTGTAACTTGTCTGCCCGCTTATCTTTGTCGTTGACCTGGTTATTCATGTTGTAAACATAGGTCTCCAAGATGTTACGCGCGTCAATATTCTCCTTAACCTTCCTATCTTCCTCTGCAAACTCCTCAGCTTCCTGAACCATCTGTTCAATCTCTTCCTGACTCAGCCTGCCCTTGTCGTTCGTAATTGTAATCCTCTCCGATTTTCCTGACGCCTTGTCTTCAGCCTTGACGTTTAAGATACCGTTGGCATCAACCTCGAATGTCACTTCCATCTTGGAGCTGGAACAATTCCAGATAAATCGAATTTCCCAAGCGACCTACAATCCTTTGTGAGACTCCTTTCACCCTCAAACACCTGAATGGTGACAGTAATTTGCTGATCCTAGTAAGTGATGAAGGTTTGAGACTTCTTGGTTGGTATGACACTGTTTCTTGGTCATCACCCCACTAACAGTTTCAATTCCAAAGTAAGAGGTGCCACATCCAGCAGAAGTATATCTTTGGTTTCATCACCACCCTCTCCACATAAAATGCCTCCTTGAATGGCAACGCCGTAAGCAACAACCTTGTCAGGGTTCACACCCTTGTTGGGTTCCTTGCCATTGAAATAATCCTTGAGAAGCTGTTGAACCTTGGGAATTCTAGTGCTTCCACCAACAAGAACAATTTCATCAATCTACTGTTTCTCCAATCCAACGTCCTCCATGGCCTTGTTAACTGGCCCAATGGTCTTTCTGAAGAGGTCATTGTTCAACTCTTCAAACCCGGCTCTGGTTAGTGGCTCGGAGAAATCGACACTGTCGAAGAGCGACTCAATCTCCACAAGAACCTGATGCTGGCTACTCAAACTCTCTTAGCACGCTCACATTCTCTCCTTAGCTTTCAAAGAGCTCTGTTATCCTTCCCATGCTTCTTCTTTATCAACTTAATAAAGTACTCCATGATTCTCTGATCAAAATCCTCTCCTCACAGATGAGTATCTTCGTTGGTTGTCAACACTTCAAAGACACCATTATCAATGGTCAAGATACTAACATCGAATGTGCCACCACCACGGTCAAATACAAGAATGTTCTTTTCACCACCCTTCTTGTCCAAACAAGAAGCAATCCTAGCAACTTTCACACCGGCAATAACACTGGCATCCTTACTAGCCTGCCTTTGAGTATCATTGGAGTAAGACTCTTCCTATAAGTCTTTCGACATCAAAGATGGTCTTCTTAGGATTCGCAGCCGCCTGATTCTTTGCAGCTTTACCAATCAATCTCTCACTGCCGTGAACGCCACCCACGATGGCGTAATCCGGTTACCTTGATCATTGGCTATGATTTCAACATGACCATTTTTGTAAACACCAACACAAGAATACCTTGATCTGGAACTTCTCTCCCTCGGCTAGCTTCCAAATACATGTACGGGCAGTAACTTTCTCTAGAGCATAGATGGTTAATTGCAGCGATTCTTCATCCTTTCTTCCAGGTATCGTGGGTCCCAAATGTTTCTCAGTTGACAATGCATGCACAAATGCATGAGAGAGTGCATGATATAATGTATGATTATGATGAAAATGCTTTGTATAATGGGTATGTATGCATTTCCCTTGTGAACGATTGATAGCCACCACCTCATGAACATAGGGTTTCTGGTCACATTGCTTTGCTATGAGTACTGCCTTTCGAGTCGATGCTTGAGTCATATTCACCAAGAGCCAGATCTTGTAAAAGAGATGGGTCAACGCCCTTTTCATTAATGCTTGATAAGTTACTACATTTTTTAAAATATGGAGAAAAATTAATCTACTTCTCTTCGGCCAAAGATAGGAAGGCAAAACCGTGATTCTCGATTTTCTCCAAAAAGGTGTCGGTCTCAGCTAGACTTCGGCGATAGCGGATGATATCTCTTCCAACATTTCGTGCATTGATTCTAATGACCCGAGCATGCCCAACAACTTTATCCATTTGTTCATCCATTTTGGTCATCTTCTCTATAAGCAACATATTGGTTCTGTTTAACGAAGTATTGTTGGTATCGATTTGATCCTTGTGTTTTTCCATTACGGCTAGTTTCTTATCCAGATACTTTACCTTTTCTCTCTCCTTATCGAGCTTTGTCCTCAGAGTTTTTATCTCATCTCTCTTAACTACTAACTCTGCTTCAATGGCTTCATCTTTCTTGGACCCCGTCGAACGACTTTCCGATATTACATGCTTCTTATACAAATCTTCATACTTTTCAATTCTATCCATCAGCTTACACTGAACTTCTGCAAATTTCTCTCGGCAATATTCTATGCTCTCTTGGCATTCATTATGTTCAGTCTTCAATGCGCCGAGCTCGGAGCAACTTTGCATCCACTTCAGACTCATCTCCGTTAATTCTTTCTCCGTTCCCAACCTAACATTCTTCTCCTCACCCAACTTTAACTCGAGCTTGGTTAATCTCACATTTTTAGACTGTATTTGCTCATCTAAAAATGCTCTCCTCTTATCGCCCTCCGACACCATTTCTTCCAATGCTGCCTTGTCTTTTCTGCTCTTGCTTAATTCTATCTGGAGTTTTTCTATCTGTCTTCTCAATTCCTCTTCATTGCCAACCCTTTTTCTCTTAATAGGTTTTTCTTCAATTTGAGAGGGCTTGACTTCTTTATTAATCACGGTTGAAGCAGCTAAGTCTCTCCATCTTGCATACCCTTCACTTGCACTAGGATCTCCCATACCTTTTATTTCCACCAAGACGAGATGCCTCCAATCTTGTCTGATGATCCGCAAGACCTCTCGTGAAACGGGATCCTTGATCCAACCAAAGAACTGAGCAATTCCTATGGTCCTCGGAACAAATTGCATGCCCCCATGCTGCCTTACCACAAGGGAGGGAGCATAACTCACGTAGCCGGTAATCCCTACCAATGGAACCCAGCATCTTTGCCCACAACTCATTAGGACATCCACTGCTTTGACCCAAGGAGCTCTCCATTTGAAACCGCTACTGGGTAAAACTTTTAGCTTTTCTACCCAACCTTGGTTGTCTAGATCTCCCCATTCTTCTTCCTCTACTATCCTCAATGGTTTTTGGTTGAACCACCAAAAATTATTAAAAACATGCTTTTTTGTTTTAATGTGACTAACCATCCAGATATATAGCACCTGCGTGCAACATCTCATTGCTCCTTTCCCGGTTCTTACACAATGGTTAAGTGTTATGATGGTTTCAGCCAAAATAGAGGCCACTGGGTTGATTTGTGTATTCTCATATTCCACATAAGCAGCAGCAGCTTCCAAGCTTATTATACCTGTCCGACTTGGGAACAACACAAGGCCAAATATGCCTAAGGCAATCAATCTCTCTTTCTCTGATCCGGACCTCTGTTCTAGTTCAAACTCCAGCGTCTTCCACTTCAGACCAGTAGCTTTCTTCTCTAAAAACCTTTCCACATCGGGGATCCTGAGCAGCTTCGATAGTTCAGGGATGATTTTTTCAAATCTTAAAGGGAAATAAATTTTGTACAGATCATTCGGAAATTCAGTCAACATTCCGTATTCCTCCATAGTAGGGCATAGGTCTATGCTCCCAAAAGAAAAACAACGGTAGTTAGGATCCCAAAAATGAACTAGAGCTTGCACCGTTGGGCTTAAAACTTCTACCTTCGCAATCTCCATCAGGCGTCCATATTTTCTAAAAAATATGTCCTTATCCACATCCTGAAAATGGGTCGTTAACTTGTTCACCTCATTTATAATACAATCTAGATTCCTGATTAGTGATAGCCTCATAGCATCGCTTTTAAGGCAGTCTCCTTCAGTCAATTGTGACAGTTCAGAACTTCTCCCATATTCCATGATGGAAAGTTTAGTTATGGTGGCCATTTCGTTCACAAGACCTTTAAGTCAAAATGTTATTTTAGGGTTTTTCTTTCTATGCAAAAGATATTATGGAGCATACATCCTAACGATAGGTTCTAGTTCCTTTACGTGAGACGTAGGGTAAGTTTTACTACTTGGTCTCTGTCGCACCCCAAAAAAAATGATGTGCGGCATCGTGACGACACTTTCCCGTGAGCGGGGGATTATCATGTGTCGGGGGGGATTATCTATTTTCGTAAAAAAGGGAGTCGCCACCTAGTATTAATGGTTACTAGGAAACCTAAAACTGGTATTTTAGAGATTCTAGGGTAAGGGACTGGTTGCGTAAAGGGAAGGTTTTAGCACCCCTAGTACGCCCTACCTAAGGTAAGCTGCTTGACGTTTTGGTTTGCTTATAATTTGCTATGGCTTTGAGCTAAAAAAATATGTTAATTAAATGACAAATGGGAAATCATTCCTGCCGATTATTTTGGATATCAACCCCTTAGGATTTATTTATCCAAACACCGACAGTGAATAATAGCATATTATTCCCGCCAAATATTTTGGATATTAACCCCTTAGGATTTATTTACCCAAATACCGACAGTGAATAATAGCATATCATTCCCGCCGAATATTTTGAATATTAACCCCTTAGGATTTATTTATCCAAATACCGATGGTGAATAATAGCATATCATTCCCGCCGAATATTTTGGATATTAACTCCTTAGGATTTAATTATCCAAATACCGATGGTGAATAATAAACTCCAAAAAAAATAAGATTTTTATATTTTTTGACATATTGGCCAATACCCTTTGGATTTTACAACCATGTTGTAAAATCTCAAAAATGCAAGAAATTATTTTTTTCTTTGCGAAATCCATGCTAAAACTCATTTTTCTTCAAAACCCAAGATAATATATTTCTTTAAGAAAATAATTTTTAAAATATGCTAGTGTATTGGCCGTATGCAAGAAAACAACACATTTTTTCTTTAATAAAAATATTTTTTTTGAAAAAATTGTATTTTTATATTTTATTTATTATTTATTAAATATATATATATAGGGAGGGGGGGCTGGCTGCCAGCCCACCTACATGGGGGCTGGGCTGCCAGCCCGCCCATTGTGGCTGGGCTGTGGCCCAGCCTATCTGGAGCTGGGCTCGCGGCCCACATAATATGGTGTTGGGCCCCGGCCAGTTTATTCTAAAGATGGGCTTCGGCATATGGGCTTACAGCCCAGTCACCTTGGCTGGGACTTATTTTCATGGATCGGGCCGCGCACAAAGCCCGGCCCAACCCAGCCCGCGGGGGGAGTGAATTAATTCACTCCCCCGTGCATGTAGAGAAGATGATGAACAATAATGGTGCGTGATTTTTCGAGTGTGATGAAATGCGTACCTGTTTATACCGTTGGGTAGAGGTGATCGTGGTGATTCTTCTGGTCATTGTGGCGTCGGAGATGGTGGCCTGTGGTGGCCGGAATGGTCGTCGGAAAACTCTCGGTCACGTTGCAGGGGCTGCTGCTATTGCTGCTGTCGTCGCCTCTACCTTCGCCTGAGATGGTGGAAGAGTTTCTGAGGTTGAGAGGAGGCTTATGGTGATGAGAAGGAGGGACAATGATGGTCGACGGTGGTGATGTTCGGCTGGCCGAGAGTGAGAAAGAAGACACAGAGGTCTGGTTCTAGAGAGAGAGAGGCAGAGTAAAACGAAAAAAAAATGCAGGGGGGGTCTCTCTATTTTTCACGTCCTCAACACAATATTTCTTGCGTAAATCTCTTCTCCTCTCTGTCTTTTTTTTTTCTCCTTTTTCCCACTGTGCAAACTGCTATTTATAGCAGAGAAAACCCAAGTTTGCAGTGTTTAATGCAGTGTATTGAAGGCAGTCGGAAGAGAATCAGGACGAAAATTTGATGGAGATAAATCAGGCAAGATCACGATTGATTAGGAAGAAGATTGAATTGAAATGGGAAGGAAATCACTACTGATTAGGAAAATCAAAGTTCGGTCATGCATGAAGTTTAATGCAGTGTTGAGGAACAGCCAACAAATTGATAAAATCAAAGGAAAATTAAGAAGGAAATCACGCTGGAGATA
>JAJQXV010000049.1:0-25384 GCA_025169955.1 Salix arbutifolia
CTTCAATATGATTAGAAGTTCATGAATGTTCTTGAATTGGGAATTACGGTTTTTAACATAAAATGTTAGGAAAATGCATAAATGAGTAGGATTTCATGAATAAAGGGAACACATGGCTGTTATTGATGAGAAATCAAGGATTGAAGATGAATTGGAGATACTTTCTTCTTTTTTTTCAAAACAGGGTAGTTTCGTTGCCCTGTTTCTTACGGACATTTGAACCTGAAAAATACATAATTCAGGGAGGGTCCCTTCATAGAACTTGTATCTGGGAGTGTTATCTTTCCAACGAGTCCAACCCCGTCTAATTTGGAGTTCTGGAACTCCAGATATGGGTAAAACTCTGAGGAGAGGTCAAGTTGTCACCTGTGTTGACAGTTTCGGCCAAGTTGAGAAAATAGCAAAATATTTAACCATGTTAAGGGTAGAAATTGTCCCTTTCCCTTCATAAAATGTGTCTTGATCTTCAGAAAATAAAAGAAGAGAATAAATGGTGATAAAAAAATTGAATTCATAATGTCCATTTGGACTATAAATGAGCTGAAAAGTTAAAGGATGATAATGAGGAATATAAGTGAGAAATAAAAGAATTGGTAAAGGGAAATGAATATTATTGTCGCGACGACGATTTTTTTCGCGCTTCGCGCCCCGCCATCCCCCCGCGAGTTTTGGGGAAAGGACAGCGCGCGGTGAAAATGGGGGGTGTTTTATAGCCGTAAAATTTACGACTATAATTATTAGCAGTCGCCACCTAGTATTAAGGTTACTAGGAACCTAGTGGTCTGCAAGAGTCTTGGGTAAGGGGACTTGTTGTGCAAGGGGAAGACGCATCACCCCCAGTGCACCCTACCTAAGGTAAGCTGCATTGTTGTTTGATTGTTTTTCTAAGTTAAAATTTTTACACTGCATTTTAAAAAAAACATTTTTTTGTCTGCAGGTGTACATTACAGTGTAATTTTACACCGCAGTTGAAATTCTTTTTTCTTATTTACGGATGTACTTTACAATGTAATTTTACTCCGTAGTTAAAAAAAAATTTAATCTACGGATATATCATACAATGTAATTTTACACCGTAGTATAAATATTTTTTATTTGCGGGTGTACTTTACCATGTAAATTTACACCGCGAAAGTTAAGACAAAATAATTGTTAAATTATTTTTGATATTTTGGCCGAATACCAATGAATAATCGCAAACTAGTTACGATATCCAAATTTTTGTTTTAAAAATATGGAAAAATATGCAACATATTTTTTTACGAAAAATACAATGAGAAAAGCTTTGGAATTCGGCCGTATGCACAAAAACAAATACATTTTTTTGTATTTTTGAAATTTTTTATAATAATAATAGTAGTAAAAAATATATATATATTTTTTATCAATTTTTATTTTTTATTTTTTTTCTGGGCTGGGCTGTCAGCCACAGTGGGCTGACAGCCCACTCTGAATGGGCTGGGCTTCCAGCCTCGTGGGCTGGAAGCCCAAAGTTATTTGGGCTGGGCTTCCAGCCATCGTGGGCTGGAAGCCCAAAGTCTTTGGGCTGGGCTTCCAGCCATCATGGGCTGGAAGCCCAAAGTTATTTGGGCTGGGCTTCCAGCCATCGTGGGCTGGAAGCCCACGGGCTTTTATACTCGGGTCGGGCCCCAAACCCGACCCGACCAGCGGGAGTGAATTAATTCACTCCCGCGAAGAAGATAAACAGTAAAATGGATTTTTCGAGTTTGAGGAATGGCTTACCTGTTAATACAGTTGTGTAGAGGACGTCGAGGTGATTCTTCTGGTCGTGACGGCGTTGTCAATGGTGGCCTGTGGTGGCCGGAAAAAGCTTCCAAAGTTTCGGTATTTTTGTTGCAGTCACGGGAAAACGTCACCGGAGACTCGCCTGAAGATGTGTTTTTGTTACTGGTGAAGAGGGGAGGCTCACGGTGAGGGAGAGGAGGCTAATGGATGGTTGGTTTGCCAGAAATGATGGAGAGAGAGAGAAGGTAGGGGCTGCTTGTAGAGAGAGGTAAAATTTCCAGTTTTTTTCCTCCTCCAAACCGTCGTGCATGGCGGCCTTTTATAGGCGATGGTGGTCTGACAGGGTGGCTGCAGGTCAACGGCGTGGTGGCTGGCGTGCCTGCGATGGTGGCTGGTCAGCAGGCGTGGGCGGCCGATCGGCGGGTTGCAGGGAAAAGGAGACGGCGGGGAAGGCATGGCGTGCGTGCTGTGCAGCTTTGAGAAGACAAAGTTTCACTTTGGTCCTTCAATTTATGATTGTTTCAATTGCATCCTCAATTGGATTTAAATTTGTAATTTTATGCAATTATGCCCCTGTCCGAATTTCAACATTACCCTTGACTTCAAGCGCCTTTTTCACTTTGGTCCCTTACCCTTGATTTACGCAATTTGGCCCTTAATTGACAATTAAACTTTTAATTGTTTTCAATTTGGCCCTTAATTTGCGTAATTAGCTTAAAAATTCAATTTGACCTTCAAAAATTATGATTTTCTCAATTGGGCCCAAATAAAACTTGAGAATTCATTTTTTCATCAATTAAGCCCTCAATAAAATTAATTCAACCAATGTAAAACATAATTAAGTCCTTGTACTTAATTAAATTCTTCAATTGGATCCTAAATTAATTCCCAAACATAATAATATTTTGAATTAGCCCATGATTAAATCAAATTGGCATATAAAAAATATAACTATGATTTTTGACTTAATTTTTACTTTGAATTTGTATCTTTTCTTATTTTTGGGCACAAAAGAGATACGATTCGGCTCAAAAAATATTCCAAATTTCCACCATGATTTTTTACCGACACCAAAACCCTTTATATTTTATTTTTGTTATTTTTATTTTATTCTGGGAGTAACCCAAAAATTGGGTTATGACAATTATTACCATTTTTTATTGTTGTCGTGTGTGATATGTGGATTAATATGAAAAAAATGGTGGGTATTTGTGGTTTCAGGAAGAACCGCGGGTGGAGGGCAACAACAACAACAACAGGGTAACGCAAGTCGAACATTCACAGCAGGTAGGTACTTGGTACCTATATCTTCTTTATCTAATAATTATTTTCTTTATTAGTTGTGGAACTATAAGTTACAATGTGGGTGGCTATTGATGAGGAAAAGAAAAGGGGTAAAGGAAATGTTAGGGGATGTAAAAGAAGAAAAGAATAGTTAATGATATCGGCGGGTGACGTCTATATCGGTATAATTTACAAACTTGATTAACTATTCGGTTTCAGAATAGTTAATGATATCAGCGGGTGACGTCGATATCGGCATAATTTACAAACTTGATTAACTATTCGGTTTCAGAATAGTTAATGATATCGGTGGGTGACATCGATATCAGCATAATTTATAAACTTGATTAACTATTCGGTTTCAGAATAGTTAATGATATCGGCGGGTGACGTCGATATCGGCATAATTTATAAACTTGATTAACTATTCGGTTTCAGAATAGTTAATGATATCGGCAGGTGACGTCGATATCGGCATAATTTATAAACTTGATTAACTATTCGATTTCAGAATAGTTAATGATATTGGCGGGTGACGTCGATATCGACATGATTTATAAACTTGATTAGCTATTCGGTTTCAGAATAGTTAATGATATCGGCGGGTGAAGTCGATATCGGCAAAATTTATAGACATGATCAGCTTTCTGAGATGAAAGCGAAGCAGTCAAAAGAAATAAATTTTCTTTTATATAATCTTAAAAATGGTGTATATCGTTGTATTTAGAATCTCATATGATCTAAGTAGATTGGATATGTTGTATAAATTCTTCTGTAAATTGCTAGTATTTACTAAATTGTTTTACTTATATGGAAAATCTATATTTTGCATGTTCTTCCCATTCTCGTCAGGAATAGATTTTAAGCCTTAATTCCTTTTTGTATAAGTTAGGACCTTAGGGAGTTATGGTGAAATTTTGATATGTAGAAGAACATGTAAATTGTATAGAATAATATTTTTGTAAATTTTGTTTCTGGAATATTAAATGTATCCACCTACGCTCGGGATATTAGAAAGTACTAGATTATCTTAGAATATTAAACTATGTTATGTTCTATGTATATGTATATATGTATCTATATGTGAAATCTTCGTGTGCGAATTGGCTTTTTAATTTTTATCTTATGCATGTGATGTAAGATGAAGTTTGAGAATGAATATGGTCCTGAGCATATTCTGGAATGAATTATGCTGTTAATTGTATTAAACATGAATGTGATTGTGGATGAGCTGTGATTCAAATTGTATGCAGGTTGTGTTATTGGTAACTTGGGATCTCCCGATATAGGGGAGACTGTGCCGAAATTTCGTTAGAAATTTCGGCGAGAGAGAAAAAAAATCATGCTTCATCTACCCTTTTATAGGGGTAAAGATTAACAAATAAACAAATAGGAGAGAAAAAAATTTTGGGGTTGTTACAACCTGGATTTTCTTTGAACGTTATCCATTTCGCTTTAATCAATTGCCTGAGTTTTTTCTTGAAAGCACCACAAGTGTAAATGTTATGCCCTGCAGCTCCAGCATGGTATTTGTAGGTAAGATCAGGTTTGTACCAATCAGGGTAAGGTGACTACAAAGGTACCTGAGGTTCAGGAGCTACTTGCCCAATGCTTACCAACTTTTGATACATCTCATTCAAAGGCAATGGTAGCGGAGGTAGCTGTTCTTAGGTTTTCTGGTAAAAATTTTCGGGAAATTTTTAGGTGGATCTTTGGCTTGAAGATTGATGGTGGCTGTCGCACCCCATCGCGAGAGCGCGGCATCGTGACGACCCTCCCCGCGTGCGGGGGAATTTCAATGTCGAGGGGGGATTATCTTTTTTTCGTGAAAAAAGGAGTCGCCACCTAGTATTATGGTTACTAGGAAACCTAAACTGGTCTTTCAGAGATTCTAGGGTAAGGGACTAGTTGCATAAAGGGAAGGTTTTAGCACCCCTAGTACGCCCTACCTAAGGTAAGCTGCTTGGTGTTTTTGTTTGCTTATGATTTGATACAATTTTGATCTTTCAAAGAATGTTGGTTAGGTGGTGATGCGATATTATCCCGCAGAATATTTTGGATAATAACCCCTTAGGATTTATTTATCCAAACACCGAACAGTGAATAATAGCATACTATCCCCGCCGAATATTTTGGATATTGACCCCTTAGGATTTATTTATCCAAACACCAACAGTGAATAATACGAATCACCAAAAAAAGGTTTTTATATTTTTGGAATATTGGCCAATACCCTTTGGATTTTACAAACATGTTGTAAAATCCAAAAATGCAAGAAATGATTTTTCTTTGTGAAATTTATGCAAAAATACATTTCCCTTGGCATTAGATGATTTTGACTTAATACTGGAAATGGAGGTTGAATAGACATAAAGCACAAGTAGATTGTTTCACAAAGACTGTAAACCTCCAAGATGTGAGTGGAAAAAAGGTGTATTCAGGGGAGAGAGGAGGGTGATTCCAAACTCCATAATCTCGGTCATGACGGCTGGAAAATTGATTAGAAAGGGATGCCCTGCTTGGTTGTCTCATGTGAGAGAATTGAAGAAGGGGAGCATTGAATTAACAAATATTCCTATTGTAAAAGAGTTCCCAAACGTGTTTCCAGCAGAACTACCAGGACTGCCTCCAATTAGGGAAATTGAGGTTTCTATTGAGACTCTTCCAGGAGTCAACCCTATAGCACAGTCCCCTTATAGGATGGCCCCTATAAAACTAGCTGAATTGAAGATCCACCTTCAGGAGTTGTTGGATAAAGGATTCATACGGCCAAGCAATTCACCCTGGGGAGCCCCAGTGTTATTTGTAAAGAAGAAGGATGGTACATTCAGTCTATGTATCGATTATCGTCAACTGAACAAAGTGACGGTAAAGAACAAGTATCTATTACCACAGATAGATGACCTGTTTGATCAGTTGAAGGGTGCGAGAGTATTCTCGAAGATAGATTTGAGATCGGGGTATCATCAATTAAGAATCAGAGAATAGGACATATAGAAGACTGCCTTTAGAACTCGTTATGGTCATTATGAATTCTTAGTAATGCCATTTGGGTTAACTAATGCCCCTGCAGTATTTATGGATCTAATGAATCGAGTGTTTCGATTTTATTTGGATAAATGTGTGGTTGTGTTTATTGATGATATACTGGTATATTCGAGCTCTTATCAAGAGCACGAGAAGCACTTGAGAAAGGTGTTAGAAATATTGAGAGAAAATAAATTGTATGCGAAATTGGATAAATGTGAATTCTAGCTCAAAAAGGTGATATTTTTGGGACATGTTATCTCAGCTGGGGGAATTATGTGTGGATCCAGGAAAAGTAGAGGCAGTTCTAAAGTGGGAGAAGCCCCCAATGTGACCGAAATTCGAAGTTTCTTGGGCCTCGCCGGGTATTATAGGAGGTTTATTGAAGGATTTTCCACAATAGCATCACCTCTGACCAAGTTGACTCGTAAAGAAGTGAGGTTTAATTGGTCAAAGGAATGTGAGGAGAGTTTCCAGGAGTTGAAAAGAAAGCTTACATCAGCCCCCATCTTGGCCCTTCCTTCTAGAACCGAAGGGTTCATTGTTTATAGTGATGCCTCAAGCAGGGGTTTGGGATGTGTATTAATGCAGCATGGAAAAGTGATTGCATATGATTCCAGACAGTTAAAGTCGCATGAAGTGAATTATCCGGTCCATGACTTGGAACTCACTGCAATAGTATTTGCCTTGCGAGTATGGAGACATTATTTGTATGGAACACAAGTACAGATTTTCACCGACCATAAAAGTTTGAAGTATTTAATGTCGCAAAAAGAATTGAACATGCGGCAGAGGAGGTGGGTGGAATTGATAAAGGACTATGATTGCATAATTGATTACCATCCGGGCAAAGCCAATGTAGTGGCGGATGCATTAAGTCGAAAAGGGAAAGCAGTGATGGGTGATACAGAAACTTCGGAACAAGCAAATTTGATGGAATTGA
Organism: Salix arbutifolia; assembly: GCA_025169955.1. Lineage (NCBI taxonomy): Eukaryota > Viridiplantae > Streptophyta > Magnoliopsida > Malpighiales > Salicaceae > Salix > Salix arbutifolia. The sequence continues at coordinate 7,001 of JAJQXV010000049.1, forward strand.
AAAGGATGGGAATTCAATTAAATGTGGGTCCTGAAGGGTCACTACTAGCTCATATGAAGATCAGATCAGTGTTACGAGATAAAGTTCTAGAAGCTCAGTTAGTAGATGAAGGTGTAGAGAAAATTAAGGAAAAGATAAAGCAAGGCAAGGAGTTGTCCCTTCAAATGTTGCCGAGAGGGTTGGTTGTGATGGGAAAACGGGTTTATGTGCCTGAGAATAAGACCCTAAAGGGTGAGATATTGAAGGAAGCTCATGAATCTTGGTTTACAACCCATCCTATGAGCACCAAGATGTATAGAGATCTCAGGGAATATTACTGGTGGCCAAATATGAAGAAGGAGATAGCAGAATATGTGTCAAGATGTGAGATATGTTAGCAGGTGAAGATAGAATATCAAAGGTCGGCAGGAGAATTACAGCCACTACCAATTCCAGAATGGAAATGGGAAAATATAGCCATGGATTTTGTAACCGGATTGCCAAAGGGGAAAAAGGGCAATGATGCTATATGGGTAGTGGTAGATCGACTAACAAAGTCAATTTTGTTCTTACCCATCAAAATGACAGACCCCATAGACAAGTTGGCCAAATTATACGTGAACGAAGTGATTAGACTGCATGGAGTTCCCATATCAATTGTGTTAGATCGAGACCCGAGATTTACTTCAAGGTTATGGCCGTGCTTACAATGAGCTTTGGGAATCGAGGTGAATCTGAGCACGGCATTCCACCCCCAGATAGATGGCCAATCTGAAAGAACCATCCAAACACTTGAAGACCTTTTAAGGTCATGTGTGTTATTGTTTGGGGGAAACTGGGAAGACTTGCTACCATTGGTAGAGTTCATGTATAATAATAGTTACCAAGCTTCTATCGGAATGGCTCCATATGAAGCCCTTTATGGGAGAAAATGTCGCACTCCGATATGTTGGGATGAAGTTGGAGAAAGGAAACTCCTGGGTCCTAAACTGGTACAAATAACAACTGATAAAGTAAGGGTAATCAGGCAAAGAATGAAGGAAGTTCAAGATAGACAGAAGAGTTATGCAGACAAGCGGAGGAGACCTTTAGAATTCCAAATAGGGGATAGAGTCTTCTTAAAGGTGGCACCATGGAATGGCATCATTCGGTTTGGAATGAAAGGAAAGCTTGCTCTGAGGTACATTGGCCCATTTGAGGTGATAGCTAGGGTATGGCCGGTGGCTTATCGCTTGAACTACCAGCACAACCTAGAGAAGATTCCACAATGTTATGCCATGTATCACAATTATGGAAGGCCAGAAGGTGGATCTTCCCAAGTGTTACCTCGCAGTTCCTCTACTTTCTCTCCCCTTTCCTTTCCCTCTTCTTTTCTCCTTGCGTTCCTAATTCCACTCTAACCCTAGCTATTTGTATTGTTCCTCTCCTCTTCCTATCCCGTGCCTCACAATCCTCTTTCACTCCTGTTCTCCTGTCCTCTGCTCCTATTCTCCTTTACATCTTTCATACTTCCTTTTATCCTCGTTCACTTTCTCTACCTTTCTTCTTTTTCCTTCTTTCGTCTCTCGTTCTACTTCTTCTTCACAGCCTGCTTTTCCTCGACACTTCCCCCCGATTTTTCCCGGTTTTCTTTCCCCTCCGTCCTATCTTCTCTGGGTCCATATCTCTCCTTTCTTCCTTTTCCCTTGCTTGACTCCTATTGATGTAAAGAGAGGACTGACACTCGAGACTAGGCCAGTCAAGACAGGGATCCGTAAGTGAAAAACATAGAAATAAGAAAGTATCACTTGTCAGAGTATTGTGGAGAAACTCACAAATTGAGGAAGAAATGTGGGAGAGAGAGTCAAAGATTAAGGAAAAATACCCCCATCTATTCCTTGAGTCAGGTATGTAGTTAAAATTTCAAGGATGAAATTTTATTAGGAAGGGAGAATGTGAAACCAGAGAATAAAGTATACATAGAGGTAGGAGATTTACAAAAAAAAAAAATGTTGTTATAATACAAAATTTATGAAAAGCAAAAAAAAAAACAAAAAAACGGGGTCAAAATAGAATTAAGAAGAGATAGGACTATAAATACCCATCTCTTCTCTCAGCCATGTCCAGCTGAAACAAAAGAAAGAGGGGAGGGAGAATTTCGAAATTCATTTCATAAAAAGCAAGAGTAAACACCCAAAAAAATTGTAAACCCATACAAGCCTTGGATTTCTAAAGTGGAAGACACAATTGGGTGGAGAAGTAACAAGAAGAAAGTGAAGAAATTGGGGAAGAAAGGAGGAAGAGCGGCTGGGTATTTTCAAGGAGAAGAAGGCTACGATTCTTCCAAAATTGTTAGATTCCATCCAAGTAAGGAGTTCTAATTCCAATTTCAATGAAATTAACTTCAATTTGATTAGAAGTTCATGATTGTTCATGAATTGGGAATTAGGGTTTTCAACATAAAATGTTAGGAAAATGCATAAATGAGTAGGATTTCATGAATAAAGGGAAGACATGGCTGTTATTGATGAGAAATCAAGGATTGCAGATGAATTGGAGATACTTTCTCTTTTTTTTCAAAACAGGGCAGTTTCGTTCCCCTGTTTCTTACGGACATTTAGAACTGAAAAATACATAATTCAGGTAGGGTCCCTTCATAGAAGTTGTATCTGGGAGTGTTATCTTTCCAACGAGTCCAACCCCGTCTAATTTGGAGTTCTGGAACTCCAGATATGGGTAAAACTCTGAGGAGAGGTCAAGTTATCACCTGTGTTGACAGTTTCGCCCAAGTTGAGAAAATAGCAAAATATTTAACCATGTTAAAGGGTAGAAATTGTCCCTTTCCCTTCATAAAATGTGTCTTGATCTTCAGAAAATAAAAGAAGAGAATAAATGGTGATAAAAAAATTGAATTCATAATGTCCATTTGGACTATAAATGAGCTGAAAAGTTAAAGGATGATAATGAGGAATATAAGTGAGAAAGAAAAGAATTGGTAAAGGGAAATGAATATTATTACCATTTTTTATTGTTGTTGTGTGTGATATGTGGATTAATATGAAAAAAATGGTGGGTATTTTGGTTTCAGGAAGAACCGCGGGTGGAGGGCAACAACAACAACAACAGGGTAACGCAAGTCGAACATTCACAGCAGGTAGGTACTTGGTACCTATATCTTCTTTATCTAATAATTATTTTCTTTATTATTTATGGAACTATAAGTTCCAATGTGGGTGGCTATTGCTGAGGAAAAGAAAAGGGGTAAAGGAAATGTTAGGGGATGGAAAAGAAGAAAAGAATAGTTAATGATATCGGCGGGTGACGTCTATATCGGTATAATTTAAAACTTGATTAACTATTCGGTTTCAGAATAGTTAATGATATCGGCGGGTGACGTCGATATCGGCATAATTTACAAACTTGATTAACTATTCGGTTTCAGAATAGTTAATGATATCGGCGGGTGACATCGATATCGGCATAATTTATAAACTTGATTAACTATTCAGTTTCAGAATAGTTAATGATATCGGCGGGTGACGTTGATATCGGCATAATTTATAAACTTGATTAACTATTCGGTTTCAGAATAGTTAATGATATCGGCGGGTGACGTTGATATCGGCATAATTTATAAACTTGATTAACTATTCGGTTTCAGAATAGTTAATGATATTGGCGGGTGACGTCGATATCGGCATGATTTATAAACTTGATTAGCTATTCGGTTTCAGAATAGTTAATGATATCGGCGGGTGAAGTCAATATCGGCAAAATTTATAGACTTGATCAGCTTTCTGAGATGAAAGCGAAGCAGTCAAAAGAAATAAATTTTCTTTTATATAATCTTAAGAATGGTGTATATCGTTGTATTTAGAATCTCATATGATCTAAGTAGATTGATGGATATGTTGTATAAATTCTTCTGTAAATTGCTAGTATTTACTAAATTGTTTTACTGATATGGAAAATCTATATTTTGCAGGTTCTTCACATTCTCGTCAGGAATAGATTTTAAGCCTTAATTCCTTTTTGTATAAGTTAGGACCTTAGGGAGTTATGGTGAAATTTTGATATGTAGAAGAACATGTAAATTGTATAGAATAGTATTTTTGTAAATTTTGTTTCTGGAATATTAAATGTATCGACCTACGCTCGGAATATTAGAAAGTACTAGATTATCTTAGAATATTAAACTATGTTATGTTCTATGTATATGTATATATGTATCTATATGTGAAATCTTCGTGTGCGAATTGGCTTTTTAATTTTTATCTTATGCATGTGATGTAAGATGAAGTTTGGGTATGAATATGGTCCTGAGCATTTTCTGGAATGAATTATGCAGTTAATTGTATTAAACATGAATGTGATTGTGGATGAGCTGTGATTCAAATTGTGTGCAGGTTGTGTTATTGGTAACTTGGGATCTCCCGATATAGGGGAGACTGTGCCGAAATTTCGGCGAGAGAGAGAAAAAAATTCATGCTTCATCTACCCTTTTATAGGGGTAAAGATTAACAAATAAACAAATAGGAGAGAAAAAAAATTGGGGTTGTTACAACCTGGATTTTCTTTGAACGTTATCCACTTCGCTTTAATCAATTGCCTCAGTTTTTTCTTGAAAGCACCACAAGTGTAAATGTTATGCCCTGTAGCTCCAGCATGGTATTCGTAGGTGAGATCGAGTTTGTACCAATCAGGGTAAGGTGAATACAAAGGTACTTGAGGTTCAGGAGCTACTTGCCCAATGCTTAGCAACTTTTGATACATCTCATTCAAAGGCAATGGTAGCGAAGGTAGCTGTTCTTAGGTTTTCTGGTAAATTTTTTCGGGAAATTTTTAGGTGGATCTTTGGCTTGAAGATTGATGGTGGCGATTTGAGATGAGGGGTTATGGTAGTTTTGGAATTGGTTTTTCCTACCCTTATAGTCGTCTTCAAAATGCTCGACATCTTTTCTCTTGCCTTCAAAGCCTTTTTTCTCCATAGGTGCAGAAATTCTACCACTTTTGATTCCTTGCTCTATTCGTGATGCGAACCTCGTGATCACGTGGTCACGCAATCCACAACCAAGAATGAGATCTGATCCCAGAAAGCCGAAATAGGTCTGATAGGAGTGTGACACAATGGAAACCTGCCCCAAGGCACCAGCACTATTGGAATGAGTAGAATGACGCCACGAAGCCAGTTAATCTTCGATAAGTCGGATTCAGTTCTTTCAAGAACTAAAGAATGCTAGAATCACTCTCACACATAAACTGAAAAGTTCAGAATTAAAATTAATCAATGGCTGCCGAAATTAGGGTTACATGAGTTTAAATAGTTCTTAAAAAGTAACCCTAATGGACCTCTTATGTGGACTTAAAAGAGGTCCACTCAAAACTGACCCAAAATCCTAAATTGAAAAGCCCATGACTAAATCCAAGTAAGCCTTGGATCCTAGCTGAAAACAAAGTCTTAATTAAGCCCAAACAAGCCTTGGGGTGTAGCTAACTAACTTAAATGAAGCCCATAAGGTTTATTTATTCTCTTCCATCCAGCCCATCAATCCCATGTTTCCAAGTTATAGTAGGATTCTTTTGGCTCCTTTGTTGTCCTCACTTCATGGCCCAAATAAAGCAGGGCTGGACCCCTCTTACACAAGATACTTCAATGGTCCTTGCAATTATGACTTGGGTGAAACCTTCAAAACCACGAATCAAGCCCCTAAACATGTAATGGGTCTTTGCTAGTGTTTCTTGGCCGGTTCGCATCATCCCCTCTCTCCTAGAAAGGATTCGACCTCGAATCAAAATCATTTTGTTGATGATGGCTTGAAATTCAACACACATTCTCCATGTTCCATCCTTCGTAGGCATGAGTAGCACGAGTACGGCATAGGGGCTTATACTCTCACGAATATAACGCTTTTCCATCAGCTCATCAACTAGCCTTTGAAGCTCTTTCGTCTCCTCGCGATATCTTCTATATGCTGGTCGGTTAGGAATTGAAGCTCCGGGTACGAAATCAATCTTATGCTCTATCCCCCGCAATGGTGGTAATCCGCTTGGAGTATCTTTGGGAAACACATCATCAAACTCCTGCAACAAAGAAATAGCAACACTAGGCACAATATGATCAAGATCATTAGTATTAAAGTAAGCCTCCTTGTACACAAGTAAAATCATTGGCTTGTTAGTGAAATATGCAGATCTGACCTCACCCTCTCTAGCATAAAAATTAGGTTGTTTCTCTAGTTTTTCCACACAATTCTCATCACTCTTCCTGACTTTCTTCTCTCCTCTTGTCTTACCTCCACTCTCGACCAGATTTGGGTGTTTTTGAGCAGTGGTCGAATGGTCTGATTTGCTGGGAGTGGTGGCCAAATATTTGTTTGTGTTTGGATAGGTGGCTGAATGGATTGTAGAGGTTTGGGTTCTGGCCGAATCTAATGGTTTTCTCTCCCCATGTTCCTCACCTTGATTTTCTCTCCCCATCGCCTCATGCTCACTTTTTAGCTTTATTTGATCATCATACACCTGTTTGGGTGTAAGAGGTACAAGAGTAATGGTTTTACTATCTTTTACAATGGTATACCTATTTTGAACCCCATCATGAACTGCCTTCCTATCATATTGCCATGGCCTCCCCAACAAGATGTGACTTGCTTGCACTGGTACCACATCGCACAGAACTTCATCAACATATTTCCCATTCGAAAATGGGACCACAACCTGCTTAGTCACTTTCACTTCACCACTATCATTCAGCCATTGCAATCTATATGGTTTCACATGCTTAACAGTACTCAAATTCAGTTTACTAACAAGGGTGGTACTGCAAACATTAACACAGCTTCCACTATCAATAATTAAACCACACACCTTGCTTTGTACGTAACAGCGTGTATGGAAGATATTCTCTCTTTGCTGATTAGATTCATCTTCCTTGACCTGAACCTGAAGTGTGCGCCTTATAACCAAGGACTCCGCAACCGGTAATGCTAAGTCATCCCCATCACTATCCTCTAATGGTGGCATGCCTTTGCAATCAGATTTGTCACTTTCCGGTTCCATATCACCATCATCTCTAATCATCATTATTCTCTTGTTTGGACATTCCGAAGCATAATGTCCGTTCCCTTGACACCTGAAACATTTAACATCACGAGTATATTTAGGCTGAGTTTCAGATTTACCTTTGGCACCGGTAGGGACATCAACTTTAGCCATCGATGGTTTAGTTTTGGAAAGAACAAAGGATCGTGGCTGGACAATACCCTCTCTCTTCAGATTCGTCTTCCAAGATGATGAAGAATCCAAATTAAACCCTAGCCGAACATGTCCCTTCCTAAGTTGTCTCTCCACCTTCGTAGCCATGTGCACCATGTCCTCTAGCTCCATATAGTGTTGTAGCTCTACCACATTGGCAATGTCCTGATTCAACCCATTAAGAAATCTAGCCATGGTGGCTTCTCTATCCTCAACAACATTGGCCCGAATCATTGCTATCTCCATCTCTTTGTGATATTCATCTACTGTCTTATAACCTTGATTTAGACCTTGGAGCTTCAGGTATAAGTCTCTATAATAGTGGTTTGGCACAAATCGTCTCCTCATTAAGACTTTCATCTCACCCCACGTCTGAACGGGTCGCTCCCCATTCCTCCTCCTACTGATTACAATCTGATCCCACCAAATCATTGCATACTCTATAAACTCGATCATCACCAATTTCACTTTTTTTTGTTCAGAATAGCTATGACAATCAAAAATCCAATCTACCTTTTTCTCCCACTCCAAGTAAGCCTTAGGATCATTTTCACCTTGAAAGTTCGGAAGTTTCAGTTTAATGGTGTCCCCATCCATATCTTCATAATTCTGCATGCCATGGAAAGTCACATTCCTCGTAGCTCTGTTCGGTCCAGACCTGATTCCTTGGCCAACAGTTGCAAAATCATAGTCATCTTCATCCACATTTGCATTTTCATCAACATACTCTTCAAAATCAAATCTGTTATTCCGTACAGCAGTACAGATCGTATTTCCTCGGCGATCAGCCCCACTATTCTGTTGCTTTATTGAATTCACCTCATCTTTTAGATCTTTGTATGTCCTGGACAACAAGTCAAGTTGTTGACCCATGGCTCGTAATTGGAACGCTACGTCAGCGTTTTGTGTCGCTGATTCGTTGTTTTCAGATATCCTTTGAATCTGCAAAATTTGGTTAGTAGCAAAAAAAAAATCCTCACAACTCTCGTGTATTACACAAAAAATTGAAGGCTTTTCACTCTAATAAGCTCACTACGCCTTTTACCTCACAACTTGCTTTCTTTTGGTTCTTTCAGAACTAAAATCAACAAATCAAAGTTAGTAGCCTTCGCAGCGCACTCTAATTATTAATTGCAGACTCAAGAAGCAATAAAAATACTGAAAACAAAGCAAAAACAAAACTACGATTAGGATTTCGCGAGTAGCAATGCAAAGTCGAACGAATTGTGGACGATACGAAGACACGAAATAAAATAGAAGCAAATACTAGAGAAAAAAATTACTTGACTCCTAGATAACTAAAAATAGAACAAAAACAGAGAATTGGACAAAACTAAACAGTAAGGATCACGTTTTGAGACTTGAGCAGAATCTAACCTCTTACGCAATTTTTACGTAACAGAATTGAAACCTAGACCAAACAACCTCGAAATGACCTCAAATTCAATATTTAGTATTGGAATACTAAAATAAAAACAACACTCAAGTTATAGGTCTTTCTCATACTTCTAGGTACTAAAACCCTTGTGTGATGAATTTGCGGCAGAAATGAACCTCCAATTGAAAACTCTAGTATTCAATATCGAAAGAAGCCCCAATTTAAGATATCATGCGATATCAACCCCAAGACACAGAATGTAAAGTTGCAACTGATTCTAAAGTGTTTTTATATGGGTTCACTAAGGTAGTGTTTCTACGGTAGAAATAAATCTCGAAAAACCCCCTCAAGAAATCAATATTAGAATAAGCCCAAATTTGATATATGATCCTATCTCAACCCCAATAGACGGAATATGAATTTTCAATTGATTCCGATATGCTTTGCTTATGTTTCCCCAGAGTAGTGTTTTCTGCGGCAAGATTTCAATGATTCTTCAAATTTCAACTAATGCCTCTATCTCTCTTTCTTTTCTTTTCTGTTTTCTTTTTTTTTGTCTTAATATACTGAAATGAAGAGACAGAAAATGATGAAATGGAACCTTTTTTATTATTGGATGACGCTAACACGAAGAACAAGGAGATGAACACAAACACTGGAAAACTTCAAGGAACACTAAAAAAAGCACGAAAATAACAAAATGATATGACCTTGTTTCGGAGCCTAGCTCTGATACCACCTGATGCGAACCTCGTGATCACGTGGTCACGCAACCCACAACCAAGAATGAGATCTGATCCTAGAAAGCCGAAATAGGTCTGATAGGAGTGTGACACAATGGAAACCTGCCCCAAGGCACCAGCACTATTGGAATGAGTAGAATGACGCCACGAAGCCAGTTAATCTTCGATAAGTCGGATTCAGTTCTTTCAAGAACTAAAGAATGCAAGAATCACTCTCACACATAAACTGAAAAGTTCAGAATTAAAATTAATCAATGGCTGCCGAAATTAGGGTTACATGAGTTTAAATAGTTCTTAAAAAGTAACCCTAATGGACCTCTTATGTGGACTTAAAAGAGGTCCACTCAAAACTGACCCAAAATCCTAAATTGAAAAGCCCATGACTAAATCCAAGTAAGCCTTGGATCCTAGCTGAAAACAAAGTCTTAATTAAGCCCAAACAAGCCTTGAGCTGTAGCTAACTAACTTAAATGAAGCCCATAAGGTTTATTTATTCTCTTCCATCCAGCCCATCAATCCCATGTTTCCAAGTTATAGTAGGATTCTTTTGGCTCCTTTGTTGTCCTCACTTCATGGCCCAAATAAAGCAGGGCTGGACCCCTCCTACACATAGATACTTCAATGGTCCTTGCAATTATGACTTGGGTGAAACCTTCAAAACCACGAATCAAGCCCCTAAACATGTAATGGGTTTTTGCTGGTGTTTCTGGGCCGGTTCGCATCAATTCGCTTCGCCACAACTACAACATCCGTGAATTGCTATGCTGAACTACCCATCACATGTTCGTAATAGGGCGCTCTTAGCGTGTTGGCGAATAATGTCACCATCTCTTTATCTAGAAGCGGGGGATGTACCTGTGCAGCGAGATCATATTCCCTTATGCTTTCTTTGTCCTTCTTCTCCAGGCTGAACAAACTTGTTCTATTAGAAGCAATGTCCATGTTGTACTTGTATTACTTGATAAAAACATCTGCCAGATTTTTCCAGCTACGGATCCTGGTGTTGTCTAGTCTCATGTACCAATTCAATGTTGCCTCACTCAAACTATCTTGGAAAAAATACGTAAGCAATTTCTCATCATGCACTACTTCTGCTATTTTGTTACAATATGATTTTAGGTGAGTGATAGGGCATTGTGTTTCAGTGTATTTGATAAAATGAGGAACATGAAATTTCTTTGGTATTACCATATTCGGGACTAGACACATTTATGCAGCTTGTACTAGGTCATATAAGTTTACCCCTTCAATGGCCCTTATCTTGGCTTTCAGCGTCGCCATCTTATCTTGGTCGATACCCTCAGATGCTTCTATAAATATTGGGGTTGGCGTAGGTGTTGGCACTGCTGATTGTACAAAAGATAGGTTTTGTTGCGAATCCTGAACCATTTCTCCTATCACCTCTTCATGGTGGTTCATTCCTTATGTTTGAGCAACCGTTGTGGGTCTAGTTGAAGGACCCTCGCCAGAGGTATTTCTCAGTGCTTGCTCAAGTAAGCTGGTAAGACTAGCCACTCTAGCTTTCAAAGAATCTAGTTCGTCTTGAAACCGAGCATCACAGTGTGCGCGTTCTTCATCCTCCATATTTCTCTGCTGGAGTCGAGTGGTAGGAGCTCTTCGGGGACCTATATTTAAATATGTCAATGATATGTTATGCACTATGATGGATACATATGGATGCAAATGTATGTACATACACATCAGGTGAATTATCGGAGAGTTTGCACCCAAACACAAGTTCTTTGTCATTACATGAGTGGTAAGCTTTCTATTTGGTCTCAAAAGGTTTATGAACTGCCTAGTGATCGCCTCATGTGAAGGTGGTGTAAGGGTTTACAAGAAATAGTTGGGGCACAATGTGACTGCCATTATTAGGTAAACACTCAGTTCATAGTTAGACGTTTCACGAATCGGAACCTCGACTGAAAGTCATGAGGCAGACCGTTAATCCCCACCTAACGTAGAATTGGATTTATTCAAGAAATTAAAATACAAGATGACAATAATTCACACCCGATTTTATGTATGGACAGAAATTAAAAATGCATACTAAAGCAGTAAAAATGCGTGTAAAAAATGAACTAAGGAATAAACAATCAAACAACAAAGCTCAGTCCAGCAATGTCCCCAGTGGAGTCGCCATCTGTCGCGACTACAATTTTTTCGCACTTCGCCCCCACCATCCCCCGGATTTGGGGGACAACAACGCGGGGTAAAAATGGAGGTGTGTTTTATAGTCGTAAAGTTACGACTTAATTCACTCGCACTATTCTTACATGAACAGTAACTTGGTGGTCAACTGACCATGATGAGAGGCTCACCTGCTATTGCCGCCACGTAGAGGAGGCCGAGGTGGTTCTCCTTGTTGTGGTAGCGTCAAAAATGGCGGCCTGTGGTGGCCGGGAGGAGTAACGGAAGGGCTGGTCTGTTGTTGTTGGGGAAGCTACTGTGCATCGTTACCGGTGCTGGAGGGAGAGCTAGACCTGGTGGTGCCTATTAGGAACAACGTGCCTGCAGTGGTGGCTTGTCGGTGTTGTGCAGGCAGTTGTAGGCAGTAGGGAAGATAAAGGCATGCGGCAGGACTGTAATTTTGGGGAAGATGGAAGTGCAGTTTAGTCCCTCAATTTATAGATGTTCTAATTGTACCCCTAATTGGATTTAAACTTGTAATTTTGTGCAATTGTATCCCCGTCAGAATTTCAACAGCAACCTTGGCTTTGTGTGCCTTTTTTATTTCGGTCCTTATCTTCTGATTTATGCGATTTTTCCCTTAATTGACTATGAAATTCTCGATGTCTTCAATTTGTCCCCTAACCTCGCATAATTGGCTTGGAAAAATTCAATTCGGTCTTTGAAAATTCCAATCTTCTCAATTAAACCTGAATTAAGCTCAAGAATTTGATTTTTCATCAAGTAAGCCCTTAATAAAATTAATTTGACAAATTTAAAGCATAATTAAGTCCTTGCACTTAATTAAATCTTTCAATTGGACCCTAAATTAATTCCCAACATAATTACACTTGAAATTGGTCGACTATTAAATCAAATCGACCCATAAAAATATAATTATGTCGTACGACTTAATTTTTACACAGATTTATCCAATGTTAAATTATTTTTGCCTTAAATCTTTACTTTCCTCCATTTTTGAGACAAAAGAGATACGATCAGACTCTCGAAAATAATCAAAATTTCTACATTGATTTTCCTATGAACATCGACCCCTTTTATTTTATTTTTGTTATTTTTGGGTAGATTTTATGGAGTAACCCAAAAATTGGTTATGACAGTATTTTTGAAATAAAGAAATTTATTTGAATTTTTAATTTGTTTTGAGATTTTAGATGAATGAGGGTATTTTAATGTTATGTTAATATCTTACAATGTAACTCTACAACTTAGTATTAAGTGATTTTTTGGAAAAAAAAATATATCTAAAAGACCTCCATATAATTTTAAAATGGTCCTTGATTTTTTTATATATTATTTAGGGCTTGTTTGGCTAAACACTAAAATAAAAGGACAAGTTAAGGATAAAAAGAGTGTAGTGTGGCGTGTTTCTTATTGATTATCTAGAAGGATAAAAAAATGCATAAAGGTCATGTTTGTTAAACACACCTTAAGGACCCAAAAAAGGCATTTTTCCTTTAGTATAAACTAGTTGTGCCAAACACACCTTTAAAGTTAAGTTAGCCTTAGCCCAACCATATGGTTTGGGCTCAGGTCCAGCCCAACTTGATTTTGCTGGGTAAAAAAATAGCCAAAAAGTTTTATATATATATATATATAAAGAGCCTAGCCCAACCATACAAGTTGGGCTTAAATGAGCCCAACCCAACCCAACCATATTATTTCACTAAACTATTTAGAACATCTCCAAGAGAAAAACTAGAAGAAAAAGATATATTTTTTTGCTCTTATCCTTCATTTCTATAGTTCTAGAAAAAAACTATATTAAACGGATAAAATAGTATTTCTAAGTTGTAGAACTATTGCTACATATTGATCAAAATAAATAAAAAATTATTTAATATATTTTTATATAAAATAGAGGTTATTATTGGAGTTGTATTAGTTAGTTACTATTAATAAATAGTTGTATCAATATCAAATATATTAAAATACAATTGGCTTTCCTAAATAATTCTCTTACATTGGAGTGTATATATAAAAAAATAATATATTTATATTATTCAAAAAATCATATTATCAATTTAGCTCTTCTAAATAGCTTATCCCCCTCAAAGATTCTCTTATGTAGATATTTAAATTAAATGGTATGTTTTGTATCTTACACATGATGTTGTTAATATTGTCGAGACGACGTTTTTTCACGCTTCGCACCCCACCATCCTCTGATTGGGGAGACAATGGCGCACAGTGAAAATGGAGGTGTGTGTTTTATAGTCGTAAAAATTACAACTATAATTATCAGGAGTCGCCACCTAGTATTAAGGTCATTAGGAACCTATTGGTTTGCGAGATTCTCGGTAAGGGGACTTGTTGTGCAAGGGAAGACACATCATCCCAGTGCACCCTACCTAAAGTAAGCTGCATTATTGTTTGATTCTTTTTCTAAGTTAAAAAATTTTACACTGTATTTTCAAAAAATATTTTTTTCTCTGCGGGTGTACTTTACAATGTAATTTTACACCGCAGTTAAAAACCTTTATTTCTTATCTACGGATGTATTTTACAATGTAATTCTACACAGATATCCAATTTTTGTTCAAAATATGTGAAAGATGCAACATATATTTTTTTTACGAAAAATATGCTTGGAAAACCTTGGAATTCAACCGTATACACAAAAACAACACTTTTTTTTTAATGCAATTTTTTTTTTATGCAAATTTATCCAATAATAAATTGGCCCATGATTAAATCAAATTGGCCTATAAAAAATATAATTATGTCTTCTGACTTAATTTTATGAAGATTTATCCAATAATAAATAATTTCAGCCTTGAATCTGTATTTTCTCATTTTGGGGCACAAAAGAGGTACGATTTGGCTCTCGAAAACGTCCAAAATTTCCAAATTGATTTTTCTACCAACACCAGCCCCTTTTATTTTATTTTTATTATTTTTGGGTATATTTTGGGGAATAACCCATAAATTAGGTTATGACAGATATTAGGAATAATTTAAATCTTAACATGGATGGAAACACTTATAATATTGATAATGTCTTTGCCCTCAACACTGTTGTTATTGAGAATTATGTTATTGTCATCTCTCCTTCAGTTATTGTTGTGTCATTGGGAAAACCATTTCTTGATATTTCAAAGATTGAGGTCTTGTGTGCAAAAAAAATTTGAAGGTGGCAGGAAAGGATCGTCGATGTCCTTAACATGCATGGAATAGGTTGGGTTCTTACCGATACCAAGACAAGTGACAATGTTGAAGCATGGGCACATAGAAATAAGGTTTGTAGGCACTCCATCTTAAACATTCTCTCAAATGAGTTATTTGATGTATATAGCAACTACAAAGAAGAAAAGGGGATATAGACCAATATGGTGACAAAATATATTGTTGAAGATGTGGGGAAACAAAAATTTATCATTGATGAATTTTACCAATGAGAGATGGTGGATGACAAAGACATCAAAGCTTAAATAAAAGAATACCATAGACTACTTGAGGATATAAAAGTTGAAAAGATTAACCTTCCTAAGGATTCATGCTGGAATACTAATTGAAAAACTTTTGAACTCATAGGTGACTGCAAGCATTAACTCAAGCACAAGCATAAACAATTATCTTTGATTGATCTTATCACCCATATCATCATTGAAGACATAAATAAAAAGAAGTCGCAAACTAGAAGGAATAAGGAGGTAACTACCAAAACAAACTTGGTATAAGGGAATTCACATAAAAAAGCTATAAGAATAAATTTAATAAAAATAATTTAAAGTCCAATGATAACAATAGCATTATGTTCAAACGCAAAACCAACAATTTAGAAAAAAAAAGGAAATTATTTTATGTATGGCAAACCTAGCCACCATGCACCTCAATACCAAAATAGAAAGAGAAACAACAATCCTTCTAAAACTATGGTCAACAAGGTTGAAGAAGATGACATCATTGTTGCAGTTGTTTTTTAAGTCAATATAATGACCAATGAGAAATTTGATGGTATACTCTAGTGCTGCTTGGCACAAAAGTGCAAATAAAGAAGTCTTCTCCACTTATACACCTTTTAAGGATGAAGAAGAAATGATCTACCTTGAAGATTCAAGGATATCAAATATTCTTGAAACAGACAAAGTCCTTTTGAAATTGATTTCGAGCAAGATGTTGGCTTTGAATGAGGTGCTGCATAAACTTAATATAAAAGCAAATTTAGTTTCTATAGCTTTGTTGGGAAACTTTGGGTTTAAAGTGTCATTTGAATCTGATAAAATTGTAATGACAAAGAACAATGTATTTGTGAGGAAAGAATATGGTAACCATGGACTTTTTGTACATAATGTTGTTGATAATATGAATGAAAATGCATCTTTTCCACTTACTTTCTTGACTCTATTGATCTATGACATGCTAGGTTAGACATGTCAGTTTATCTTATATCTTACGAAGATGGATTCTCTTATTTTAATCTCTAATTTAAATTGTTCATATGTGAATAAATATGAAGTATATGTTGAAGTTAAAATTACTAAGAAAACATGTATATCTATTAAAAGAGTAACTAAATTACTTAGTTTAATACACACAAACTTGGGAGATTTAAAACAAACTATGACTAGAGGAGACAAGAAATATTATGTGACCTTTATAGATGATTTTTCAAGAAATACAAAACTCTACCTATTTGAAAGTAAAGATAAAGCTTATAGCATGTTTTATTATATAAAGCAGAAGTAAAAAACAATTAAACAAAAAAATCAAATGAGTTAGATCTAATAAAGGAGGTGAGTATGTTTTAATAAATAATTATTGTGAAAAAAAAAGATATAATAAATGAAGTTACTCCACCTTATTCTCCCGAGTCGAATAGGATAGCTGGAAGGAAAAATAGAACTCTAAAAGAAATGATGATTGTCATGTTAGTCAGTTTTCCTACAGTTGATAATTTATGGGGTGAATCCATTTTATTTGCATGTCATTTACAAAATAGAATTCCTTATAAGAAAATCATTGTAAAACCATACAAACTATGGAAAAGGTTATTCTCCAAATTTAAAATATCTAAAAGTGTGGGGATGTCTAGCTAAAGTTATGTTACTTGAACCAAAAGAAAGAAAAATAGGTTTAAAAACTTCTGATTGTATGTTTGTTTGTTATGTTGAAAATAATTTTGCATATAGGTTTCTGGTTTTAAAAAGTTATGTGTTAGATTATAATATTATTATAAACAAAAATATAGAATTTTTTGAACACATTTATCCATTAAATGAAAGATTCTCATGCACCTGTTAATGATAATAGAATTGATGAAACTCACATTGAGGAAGTGAGAAGGAGTAAGAGACCAAGAAAATAAACTTTTATTGGACATGATTTTCTCACTTATTTAGTAGATAAGGATCCAGTAACTAAAGCTATATCTTCCTCTTGATTCCCTTTTACAAAATCAAACGTGAGAGATTGTTGTTTTACCTTATAATGCAAAACCTATTAGTTGTAAATGGATTTAAAAACAAATATCTTCTTGATGGTTCTATAGATTAATATAAAGAAATATTAGTGGCAAAAGCTTTCACTCAAAAATAAAATGTTAAATATTTAATACCTTTTCACTTGTAACTAGAACTTTTTCAATTCGAGTTCTAATTGCTTTAACTTCTACTCATAACCTTTTTATAGATGGATGTTATAACTGTCTTTTTGAATGATGATCTAAATATGTGTGTGTGTGTGTGTGTTACAACCTGAAGGTTTTATAGTTCCTGATCAAAAAAGTAAAGTTTGTAAATTGAAAAAATATTTATATATCTTTAATCAAGTTGTAGTTATTATTTTTCTTCAATCAGTGTGGATAAATGTGTTTATACTAAGTTTATTGATAATGAATATGTGATTATTAATTTATACGTAAATTGTATGCTTGTTTTCGGTTCTAGCATGAATATCGTGCATAACACTAAACATTTTTTAGCCTCTAAATTTGATATGAAAGATATGAGTGAAGTTAGTGTAATATTTGATATTAAAATAGTAAGGAAAGACAATAATATAATATTAACACAAGTACATTATGTAAAAGAAGTTTGATCACTTCGATGTGACACTTATGAGTACTCCTTATGATATTAACTCTCAATTCAAGAAAAATAAGGGCAATGTTGTTGCTCAATTTGAGTATGCTCAGATTATTAGGAGTCTGATGTATTTAATGAACTTCACTCGACCTGATATAGCATATGTTATGTGTAAATTGAGTAGATATATACAAAATCTCAATCATGAGCATAGGGCGGCAATAGTCTGACTTATGAAATATTTGAGAGGTACCATGAATTATGGTATTCTATATAGTAGATTTCCCACTGTATTAAAAGGATATAACAATGCGAACTGAATTTCAGATTCATATAAGATTAAATCCACTAGTGACTATATTTTTATTTTAGGTGGTGGTGCAATGTCTTAGAAATATTGCAAATAAAGTTTAATTGCTTGATCCACAATGAAGTTAGAATTTATAGCATTGAAATTAACATGAAATGAAGCTGATTGGTTAGGGATTTTTTTAACTGAAATTTCACTGGGAATAAAACCAATACATTCTATATCCATGCATTGTGATTGTGAAGCGGCAATATCCATTGGTAAGAATAAATATTTCAATAGTAAAAATTAACATATTCGATTAAGAAACGATGTTGTAAAACAACTATCAAAAAATAAAATTATTTCAATTGATTATGTAAAACCTCCGGCGAAAAATCATAAATTGACTAGTTTTATGTAAAACAAAAAAAAATCGTAACTCTTGATTGGGTTATCAAAAAATTCTGAAATTTTGTGTGAAGCCTTATAATATGATACCTTAGCTTGGTTTAAAATTTCAGAATTTTTAGAGAAATTCGAAAATTT
>JAJQXV010000049.1:27671-43753 GCA_025169955.1 Salix arbutifolia
CACGAATCGGAACCTCGACTGAAAGTCATGAGGCAGACCGTTAATCCCCACCTAACGTAGAATTGGATTTATTCAAGAAATTAAAATACAAGATGACAATAATTCACACCCGATTTTATGTATGGACAGAAATTAAAAATGCATACTAAAGCAGTAAAAATGCGTGTAAAAAATGAACTAAGGAATAAACAATCAAACAACAAAGCTCAGTCCAGCAATGTCCCCAGTGGAGTCGCCATCTGTCGCGACTACAATTTTTTCGCACTTCGCCCCCACCATCCCCCCGGATTTGGGGGACAACAACGCGGGGTAAAAATGGAGGTGTGTTTTATAGTCGTAAAGTTACGACTTAATTCACTCGCACTATTCTTACATGAACAGTAACTTGGTGGTCAACTGACCATGATGAGAGGCTCACCTGCTATTGCCGCCACGTAGAGGAGGCCGAGGTGGTTCTCCTTGTTGTGGTAGCGTCAAAAATGGCGGCCTGTGGTGGCCGGGAGGAGTAACGGAAGGGCTGGTCTGTTGTTGTTGGGGAAGCTACTGTGCATCGTTACCGGTGCTGGAGGGAGAGCTAGACCTGGTGGTGCCTATTAGGAACAACGTGCCTGCAGTGGTGGCTTGTCGGTGTTGTGCAGGCAGTTGTAGGCAGTAGGGAAGATAAAGGCATGCGGCAGGACTGTAATTTTGGGGAAGATGGAAGTGCAGTTTAGTCCCTCAATTTATAGATGTTCTAATTGTACCCCTAATTGGATTTAAACTTGTAATTTTGTGCAATTGTATCCCCGTCAGAATTTCAACAGCAACCTTGGCTTTGTGTGCCTTTTTTATTTCGGTCCTTATCTTCTGATTTATGCGATTTTTCCCTTAATTGACTATGAAATTCTCGATGTCTTCAATTTGTCCCCTAACCTCGCATAATTGGCTTGGAAAAATTCAATTCGGTCTTTGAAAATTCCAATCTTCTCAATTAAACCTGAATTAAGCTCAAGAATTTGATTTTTCATCAAGTAAGCCCTTAATAAAATTAATTTGACAAATTTAAAGCATAATTAAGTCCTTGCACTTAATTAAATCTTTCAATTGGACCCTAAATTAATTCCCAACATAATTACACTTGAAATTGGTCGACTATTAAATCAAATCGACCCATAAAAATATAATTATGT
The DNA here is from genome assembly GCA_025169955.1 of Salix arbutifolia. Taxonomy (NCBI): domain Eukaryota; kingdom Viridiplantae; phylum Streptophyta; class Magnoliopsida; order Malpighiales; family Salicaceae; genus Salix; species Salix arbutifolia. The sequence goes on from JAJQXV010000049.1 coordinate 28,841, forward strand.
CGTACGACTTAATTTTTACACAGATTTATCCAATGTTAAATTATTTTTGCCTTAAATCTTTACTTTCCTCCATTTTTGAGACAAAAGAGATACGATCAGACTCTCGAAAATAATCAAAATTTCTACATTGATTTTCCTATGAACATCGACCCCTTTTATTTTATTTTTGTTATTTTTGGGTAGATTTTATGGAGTAACCCAAAAATTGGTTATGACAGTATTTTTGAAATAAAGAAATTTATTTGAATTTTTAATTTGTTTTGAGATTTTAGATGAATGAGGGTATTTTAATGTTATGTTAATATCTTACAATGTAACTCTACAACTTAGTATTAAGTGATTTTTTGGAAAAAAAAATATATCTAAAAGACCTCCATATAATTTTAAAATGGTCCTTGATTTTTTTATATATTATTTAGGGCTTGTTTGGCTAAACACTAAAATAAAAGGACAAGTTAAGGATAAAAAGAGTGTAGTGTGGCGTGTTTCTTATTGATTATCTAGAAGGATAAAAAAATGCATAAAGGTCATGTTTGTTAAACACACCTTAAGGACCCAAAAAAGGCATTTTTCCTTTAGTATAAACTAGTTGTGCCAAACACACCTTTAAAGTTAAGTTAGCCTTAGCCCAACCATATGGTTTGGGCTCAGGTCCAGCCCAACTTGATTTTGCTGGGTAAAAAAATAGCCAAAAAGTTTTATATATATATATATATAAAGAGCCTAGCCCAACCATACAAGTTGGGCTTAAATGAGCCCAACCCAACCCAACCATATTATTTCACTAAACTATTTAGAACATCTCCAAGAGAAAAACTAGAAGAAAAAGATATATTTTTTTGCTCTTATCCTTCATTTCTATAGTTCTAGAAAAAAACTATATTAAACGGATAAAATAGTATTTCTAAGTTGTAGAACTATTGCTACATATTGATCAAAATAAATAAAAAATTATTTAATATATTTTTATATAAAATAGAGGTTATTATTGGAGTTGTATTAGTTAGTTACTATTAATAAATAGTTGTATCAATATCAAATATATTAAAATACAATTGGCTTTCCTAAATAATTCTCTTACATTGGAGTGTATATATAAAAAAATAATATATTTATATTATTCAAAAAATCATATTATCAATTTAGCTCTTCTAAATAGCTTATCCCCCTCAAAGATTCTCTTATGTAGATATTTAAATTAAATGGTATGTTTTGTATCTTACACATGATGTTGTTAATATTGTCGAGACGACGTTTTTTCACGCTTCGCACCCCACCATCCTCTGATTGGGGAGACAATGGCGCACAGTGAAAATGGAGGTGTGTGTTTTATAGTCGTAAAAATTACAACTATAATTATCAGGAGTCGCCACCTAGTATTAAGGTCATTAGGAACCTATTGGTTTGCGAGATTCTCGGTAAGGGGACTTGTTGTGCAAGGGAAGACACATCATCCCAGTGCACCCTACCTAAAGTAAGCTGCATTATTGTTTGATTCTTTTTCTAAGTTAAAAAATTTTACACTGTATTTTCAAAAAATATTTTTTTCTCTGCGGGTGTACTTTACAATGTAATTTTACACCGCAGTTAAAAACCTTTATTTCTTATCTACGGATGTATTTTACAATGTAATTCTACACAGATATCCAATTTTTGTTCAAAATATGTGAAAGATGCAACATATATTTTTTTTACGAAAAATATGCTTGGAAAACCTTGGAATTCAACCGTATACACAAAAACAACACTTTTTTTTTAATGCAATTTTTTTTTTATGCAAATTTATCCAATAATAAATTGGCCCATGATTAAATCAAATTGGCCTATAAAAAATATAATTATGTCTTCTGACTTAATTTTATGAAGATTTATCCAATAATAAATAATTTCAGCCTTGAATCTGTATTTTCTCATTTTGGGGCACAAAAGAGGTACGATTTGGCTCTCGAAAACGTCCAAAATTTCCAAATTGATTTTTCTACCAACACCAGCCCCTTTTATTTTATTTTTATTATTTTTGGGTATATTTTGGGGAATAACCCATAAATTAGGTTATGACAGATATTAGGAATAATTTAAATCTTAACATGGATGGAAACACTTATAATATTGATAATGTCTTTGCCCTCAACACTGTTGTTATTGAGAATTATGTTATTGTCATCTCTCCTTCAGTTATTGTTGTGTCATTGGGAAAACCATTTCTTGATATTTCAAAGATTGAGGTCTTGTGTGCAAAAAAAATTTGAAGGTGGCAGGAAAGGATCGTCGATGTCCTTAACATGCATGGAATAGGTTGGGTTCTTACCGATACCAAGACAAGTGACAATGTTGAAGCATGGGCACATAGAAATAAGGTTTGTAGGCACTCCATCTTAAACATTCTCTCAAATGAGTTATTTGATGTATATAGCAACTACAAAGAAGAAAAGGGGATATAGACCAATATGGTGACAAAATATATTGTTGAAGATGTGGGGAAACAAAAATTTATCATTGATGAATTTTACCAATGAGAGATGGTGGATGACAAAGACATCAAAGCTTAAATAAAAGAATACCATAGACTACTTGAGGATATAAAAGTTGAAAAGATTAACCTTCCTAAAGGATTCATGCTGGAATACTAATTGAAAAACTTTTGAACTCATAGGTGACTGCAAGCATTAACTCAAGCACAAGCATAAACAATTATCTTTGATTGATCTTATCACCCATATCATCATTGAAGACATAAATAAAAAGAAGTCGCAAACTAGAAGGAATAAGGAGGTAACTACCAAAACAAACTTGGTATAAGGGAATTCACATAAAAAAGCTATAAGAATAAATTTAATAAAAATAATTTAAAGTCCAATGATAACAATAGCATTATGTTCAAACGCAAAACCAACAATTTAGAAAAAAAAAGGAAATTATTTTATGTATGGCAAACCTAGCCACCATGCACCTCAATACCAAAATAGAAAGAGAAACAACAATCCTTCTAAAACTATGGTCAACAAGGTTGAAGAAGATGACATCATTGTTGCAGTTGTTTTTTAAGTCAATATAATGACCAATGAGAAATTTGATGGTATACTCTAGTGCTGCTTGGCACAAAAGTGCAAATAAAGAAGTCTTCTCCACTTATACACCTTTTAAGGATGAAGAAGAAATGATCTACCTTGAAGATTCAAGGATATCAAATATTCTTGAAACAGACAAAGTCCTTTTGAAATTGATTTCGAGCAAGATGTTGGCTTTGAATGAGGTGCTGCATAAACTTAATATAAAAGCAAATTTAGTTTCTATAGCTTTGTTGGGAAACTTTGGGTTTAAAGTGTCATTTGAATCTGATAAAATTGTAATGACAAAGAACAATGTATTTGTGAGGAAAGAATATGGTAACCATGGACTTTTTGTACATAATGTTGTTGATAATATGAATGAAAATGCATCTTTTTCCACTTACTTTCTTGACTCTATTGATCTATGACATGCTAGGTTAGACATGTCAGTTTATCTTATATCTTACGAAGATGGATTCTCTTATTTTAATCTCTAATTTAAATTGTTCATATGTGAATAAATATGAAGTATATGTTGAAGTTAAAATTACTAAGAAAACATGTATATCTATTAAAAGAGTAACTAAATTACTTAGTTTAATACACACAAACTTGGGAGATTTAAAACAAACTATGACTAGAGGAGACAAGAAATATTATGTGACCTTTATAGATGATTTTTCAAGAAATACAAAACTCTACCTATTTGAAAGTAAAGATAAAGCTTATAGCATGTTTTATTATATAAAGCAGAAGTAAAAAACAATTAAACAAAAAAATCAAATGAGTTAGATCTAATAAAGGAGGTGAGTATGTTTTAATAAATAATTATTGTGAAAAAAAAAGATATAATAAATGAAGTTACTCCACCTTATTCTCCCGAGTCGAATAGGATAGCTGGAAGGAAAAATAGAACTCTAAAAGAAATGATGATTGTCATGTTAGTCAGTTTTCCTACAGTTGATAATTTATGGGGTGAATCCATTTTATTTGCATGTCATTTACAAAATAGAATTCCTTATAAGAAAATCATTGTAAAACCATACAAACTATGGAAAAGGTTATTCTCCAAATTTAAAATATCTAAAAGTGTGGGGATGTCTAGCTAAAGTTATGTTACTTGAACCAAAAGAAAGAAAAATAGGTTTAAAAACTTCTGATTGTATGTTTGTTTGTTATGTTGAAAATAATTTTGCATATAGGTTTCTGGTTTTAAAAAGTTATGTGTTAGATTATAATATTATTATAAACAAAAATATAGAATTTTTTGAACACATTTATCCATTAAATGAAAGATTCTCATGCACCTGTTAATGATAATAGAATTGATGAAACTCACATTGAGGAAGTGAGAAGGAGTAAGAGACCAAGAAAATAAACTTTTATTGGACATGATTTTCTCACTTATTTAGTAGATAAGGATCCAGTAACTAAAGCTATATCTTCCTCTTGATTCCCTTTTACAAAATCAAACGTGAGAGATTGTTGTTTTACCTTATAATGCAAAACCTATTAGTTGTAAATGGATTTAAAAACAAATATCTTCTTGATGGTTCTATAGATTAATATAAAGAAATATTAGTGGCAAAAGCTTTCACTCAAAAATAAAATGTTAAATATTTAATACCTTTTCACTTGTAACTAGAACTTTTTCAATTCGAGTTCTAATTGCTTTAACTTCTACTCATAACCTTTTTATAGATGGATGTTATAACTGTCTTTTTGAATGATGATCTAAATATGTGTGTGTGTGTGTGTGTTACAACCTGAAGGTTTTATAGTTCCTGATCAAAAAAGTAAAGTTTGTAAATTGAAAAAATATTTATATATCTTTAATCAAGTTGTAGTTATTATTTTTCTTCAATCAGTGTGGATAAATGTGTTTATACTAAGTTTATTGATAATGAATATGTGATTATTAATTTATACGTAAATTGTATGCTTGTTTTCGGTTCTAGCATGAATATCGTGCATAACACTAAACATTTTTTAGCCTCTAAATTTGATATGAAAGATATGAGTGAAGTTAGTGTAATATTTGATATTAAAATAGTAAGGAAAGACAATAATATAATATTAACACAAGTACATTATGTAAAAGAAGTTTGATCACTTCGATGTGACACTTATGAGTACTCCTTATGATATTAACTCTCAATTCAAGAAAAATAAGGGCAATGTTGTTGCTCAATTTGAGTATGCTCAGATTATTAGGAGTCTGATGTATTTAATGAACTTCACTCGACCTGATATAGCATATGTTATGTGTAAATTGAGTAGATATATACAAAATCTCAATCATGAGCATAGGGCGGCAATAGTCTGACTTATGAAATATTTGAGAGGTACCATGAATTATGGTATTCTATATAGTAGATTTCCCACTGTATTAAAAGGATATAACAATGCGAACTGAATTTCAGATTCATATAAGATTAAATCCACTAGTGACTATATTTTTATTTTAGGTGGTGGTGCAATGTCTTAGAAATATTGCAAATAAAGTTTAATTGCTTGATCCACAATGAAGTTAGAATTTATAGCATTGAAATTAACATGAAATGAAGCTGATTGGTTAGGGATTTTTTTAACTGAAATTTCACTGGGAATAAAACCAATACATTCTATATCCATGCATTGTGATTGTGAAGCGGCAATATCCATTGGTAAGAATAAATATTTCAATAGTAAAAATTAACATATTCGATTAAGAAACGATGTTGTAAAACAACTATCAAAAAATAAAATTATTTCAATTGATTATGTAAAACCTCCGGCGAAAAATCATAAATTGACTAGTTTTATGTAAAACAAAAAAAATCGTAACTCTTGATTGGGTTATCAAAAAATTCTGAAATTTTGTGTGAAGCCTTATAATATGATACCTTAGCTTGGTTTAAAATTTCAGAATTTTTAGAGAAATTCGAAAATTTGATGAAAAATCACAATTCGACTAGTTTTACATTATTGGATGTAAATTTCAATCCGACCATCGGATTGAGCTGAAAAATTTTGAGGAACCTTCAAATATATTGAATAAAATCTGGTTAAAATTTTTAGATGAATGGAGCTAGGTAGTGCTAGCAAAAAAAATCATTAAGGGTATAATAGAAATTGGCCATTGAAAACACACATATAAGCTCTCCTTCTCTTCTAATCACTGCCGAATGGGCAGAAACAAAAAAAAGAGTGAAGAGAAACAGGGCATAACGTGAGAGAAAGAGAGAAAACTAAGGAAAAACACAAGAAATTGAGAAAATACCTTTATAAGCTTGCAAGTTCAACCTATAAAACACTAAAGCAAGTGAAGGAAGGAGGATTTGAGAAGGGGAATTCAGCTAACTTTGGAAGAGAAGAGAAGTTGGAAGAAAAGCAATAGGTAAACATGAGAAGTTTGGATTTCATGTTTGATTTAGATGTGTTCTTAAGCTTATTTGATTAAGTTTGGAAGTAATTTCATGGAATTTTACCTTAGTTTCCCTTAAATCCTAGATTTTTGAACTCGGGGTTTTTATGTGAATTTGGGGGAAATAGGAGGGGAAGGAAAAATGATGAAATTGAAGTGGAATAGAGTGAAAATAAGTTGAAATAACAAGTAAATGAAGAAAAATTTGGGGGAGAAAAAAGAAACACCACATTTGGCCAAATGAAGGAAAAAGTGGGAGAATGAGTTTTGATGTTAATGTTTAGAAACAAACCATGTTTAATCATGATAATTGAAAATGTAAGAAAGACTAAATGAAGAGATAGCATTTAAATGAGGTTGTATGTAAAATAATGATGTTATATTTGAGAATGAATTTTTATTAGAACAAACTACAAATAAAAATATTACGTGCTTTGTGTTTCGGCACGTAAGAAAAATATTGATGGACTAATGATATAATGACACTTGATTGATTCAGGAGTTGTGTCTGGAGCTGATTATCAGACAGGAGGAGCTGGGTTATCCTGAGCTGAAGGTAGGTGATTCGTCACCTTATTTTATAATTTTTAGTTTCCCTAATAATCTATGTCGCTTAATTAATTGGTATTAAACGAATGGAGCAAATGAATAAATTGAGTTATGATTATGTGAATTACCGGTAAATTATGTGAAATTACCGGTTTTGTTGGTTAACAAAGAGGTTAACCGGATATGGGGTAATTCGTATGGAAGTATCGGATTGTTTGGCTAATAAAAGAGGTTAGCCGGATGCTGGGTAATTCATATGGAATTACCAGATTGATTGGCTAATAAAAGAGGTTAGCCGGATACTGGGTAATTCAAATGGAATTACCGAATTGATTGGCTAATAAAAGAGGTTGGCCGAATGCTGGGTAATTCAAAGGGAATTACCGGATTGATCGGCTAACAAAAGAGGTTAGCCGGATGATGGGGAATTTGAATGGAAATACTGGATCTATTGGTGATTGAGGAAGGAAACCAAATTTCTGAGTAATTATGGAAGTGTTAGATTTATTTGATAATCAAGATGAGTTAGCTGGATTTGTAAATTTTGAAAAGATTATGTAAATTAAGGGATTAAGTTAGATTGAAGTAGAAGTAGTAAATTTCAAAGGTTAAGAGTAATTAATTAATATTAGAATAATATAGTGAGTAAGTTACTTAATATTGTTATTGTTGAAACAGGTATACCGCGAGGTGATGCAGATCGTTAGATGTAGGAATACTCCTGTTTATGAATTACTATTTTTGGAATGTAATATTCATGTCTTTATGTTTAGTGTAAATCCTTTTGTGTTGTAAAAATTAAGTAGAAGGTGTAATATGTAGTGGATGTATTGTATATATGTATAATTGTTAGTATGACTAAATCATTTTCAAAATGATAAAAATCATATGACTCTTAATCTTGATGTTGTAATTATGTAGTTTAAAGGCTTATATATAGTTAGTTAGCATTTATTATGTTTAATGATGAATTTGTTTATCTTTTGAGTTGTTTTAGTAGTACATTTATGTTGATTGCTATTTGATATTATGAGACTTGCATATATTGATAAGTATGAATATTGAGTTATTGTTTGATGAATGGAATGTGATCCAGAATGATTGGATCAAGATGGAAGTCGTAATGATATATAATAGAAGTGTTGTCGATAACTCGGTACCAACAAAAATAGAGGAAACTCTGCCGAAATTTCAAAAAAAAAAATTTATAATTTTAGACATATTACCCAATACTTGACATTGGGAAAGAAAATGTTAGGAGATTTCACGATACTATAATTGAGGGTGTTACAGATTATGTGAAGTCATAAATGAATTTGATCGATCCTCTAACTAAAACACTTGATAGAAAAATGATATTAGAAACATCGAGAGGAATGAGACTAATACTAAAGTAAGAAATCAAAATAATGGTAACTCAATCTATGTGATTGGAGATCCCATGAATTAGGTTTGTATGGATGATAAACAAATTTATTTATGATTTTACAGCACTATGAATAAGTCATTTTTCTATGATATAAGAATAATGCTAGTCTATAATTAAAGAGAGGGTGAATGATAAATTTTTTAATGAGTTTCATATTACTTAAGGATAGCATTCAAATTATTGTGACCATTTGATAAAATCACTTATATGAGTATGGAGTGGCCTATTAAGCGCTCATGAATAACCAGACGCTTGCATGGCCTATTAAGCCAAAACCGAGTCAAATAGCAAGAAAATATGGGGGTATAATAAGATTAATGAGATATTTAACTTATAATACAAATTATTCTGGTTTATAGTAATTAAGAAAAGATAGTGGGCTTACGCGCATCAGGTTGAGCTGAACAAAAGGAAAACCTCTAATTACCTCCCATGTGCTCGAGACAACGCCGATACTTTTTGATTTTTTTGTCTCCAACATTAATTTATTTTTGATGACCCTTAAACTGAAATCATAATATTTCAAATACTTAAAAATTAAATTGTAACGATCATGAAATTAATAGCTCTTTGTAACAGACTAGCCCATGAGGGGGAAGAAGAAGGGAGAACTGAGAAGGGAGGAGCAGCCGAGAAGGGAGGAGCAGCCGAGAAGGGAGAAGCAGCCAACAGGAGGGGAGCTGTCGAAGAAGAAACTAAAATGAAAGGCAGAGACCCGAGAAGCTTCCGTAGCAAACCAACCTGCACAGGAAACGTTAGCGTGTATGGCTGAGATGAAGGGGAGAGTACTTACGTGGACGGCCAGGATGAAATGTAGGAGGCAGTGCCAGATGACCAACGCGTGGCAAAGGAGATAAGGCAAGTCAGCGATGATCAACACGTGGCAATAGAGATAAATGAGAAGGGAAACGGCACCGTATGATCATCAGATAGCGGGAAAGAACCGTAGACAGTAGTGACTGAAATATATTCCCTATAATTAAGCAGAGACATATGCTACTACAAAACAATTCCTAAAGTAGCTATAAAAGGGAAGAGAGGGACAGATACGAGGGCATGACAGAAATTGCTTTGAAGCAAATCACTTGTCCAAGGAGGCCTGGGCTACCTCGAATCTGCCCAGAAATCGACTTCTAGTTATTCGCTGAATTTCTTAAGTTTTTCTTTTTAGAATAGTTTCCTCTAGTATTCATAAACCCCAAAAACCCCAAAAGAATTGTTCTTAAATTTGTTTGTTTTCATAATTATATAAAAGCTCGAGAGAATTATTCTCTCACAGAAAGAGTTAATTCAAGTTTGTTCCAAGTGGTATCAGAGCAGGTCAATCCTCGATATGACCGAAGGCACCAGAGTTTCCCAGCTTATGGAAACAATAACCAGGATGAAACAACAGCAAGAAGTACAATAACAAAATCAGCAAGGTCAACAACAAGTATTGGAAGATATAGTTTAACAGCTCAAAAATATGTCTGCCCGAATTGATCAATTGACCAAATCACAAGGGAAAAGGCCCATGATTTCACCCCTCGATTCCCCCATCAGGACTCTACAAGGTGAGCCCAGACATGAGATAGTCCCGCAGGAAGGAAACCAACAAGTCCAAATTAAGCCCATAAGGCTAGAGTTCCCACGCTTTAATGGGGACGATCCTATCGGATGGGTCTACAAGGCCAACCAATTCTTTAACTTCCACAACACCCCAGCTCAGCACAGGTTATTCATAGCCAGTTTTCACATGGAGGGAAAGGCCATTGCGTGGTACCAAGAGCTAGAAGACACAGGAATTATCACTAGTTGGGAGGCCTTTGTCACAGCCCTCAACACTAGATTTGGAGCATCTTCCTATGATGACCCAATGGAGGCTCTCATAAACATCAAACAGACATCCACGGTTGAGATTTACAAAACCAAGTTTGAACTACTATCAAATCGAGTTCGGGGACTGTCCGACTCTCACAAGCTCAATTGTTTTTTGGGAGGGCTAAAGGAAGAAATAAGGATGGGAGTCCAAATGCTGAACCCTCAGAACCTGACTTCAGCCTATGGGCTAGCCAGGATGCAAGAAGAAAACCTATCCATCATGAGGAGGGCGTGGAGGCCCAATCCAGTAGGGCCACAAGGCCGAAACCCTACTCCAGCCCAACAGAGGGTAGAGGGCATGGAAGGAAGATCGATGCCTATACATAGGCTCTCACCAGCCTAGATGAAAGAGAAGAGGGATAAGGGCCTCTGTTTTAAATGTGACAGTAAGTGGGGACCGGGCCATCGATGTGGAGGGCCCAAATTATTCCTGATTGAAGAAACTGAGGAAGGAGAAACAGAAGAGGCAAAAGAGGGCCTGGGCCTGATCGGCCTCAACGACACTCCAGAAGGGCCTATGGAAGGAGTGGGAATATCGCTGCATGCCATAATAGGGAATCCTGACCCTAAAACTATGAGGGTAAGCATAAAGGTGAAGGGTCATTATTTTATTGCCCTAATTGACACTGGAAGTACACATAATTTCATACATCCAAAGATGGCCAGGAGGACTGGGTTAAGGGTAACAAAACATGAACCTATCGGAGTCAGTATAGCTGACGGGTCCAAACTATGGAGTGAGGGAAGTTGTCAGGACATCCTAGTATTTATCCAGGGAGGCCGTTTCACAACTCAGGCCTACATCCTCCAGCTGGGAGGCTGTGACATGGTTCTTGGCATCTAATGGTTGAGTAGTTTAGGGCCAATTGTGTGGGATTTTTCATCCTTAAAAATGGAATTCAACCAAGGAAAAAAAATACTAATTCAGGGAATGGGATTAGAAGGCTCCGAAGTGGATTGCAGCCCTTCCTTCGTGCAGGAACTAAAAAAGGCAGAGATGGGCTTGGTACTACAAATATGGGAAATGGGCCCGGTGGACAACAAGATACCTAAACAGGTTCAGACCCTACTGCAGGAGTTCAAGGAGATATTCTAGAACCCAACCGGACTACCTCCTCGCAGGACCGAAGACCACGCCATACTACTAAAAGATGGCAACCCTCCTATAAACGTCCGGCCATACAGGTATCCATATTATCAGAAGACAGAAATAGAAAAATTAGTTAAAGAACTATTGGCCTTGGGAACTATTCGACCCAGTCAGAGTCTATTTTCCTCACCAGTCTTACTGGTCAGAAAAGTCGACGGGTCTTGGAGAATGTGTGTTGACTACAGAACACTCAACAAGGAAATGGTGAAAGACAAGTTCCCTATACCAGTGGTGGAAGAACTACTAGATGAGCTTCACGGCTCTCAAATATTTTCTAAATTGGACCTTCGGTCTGGATTTCACCAGATTAGGATGAAAGAAGAAGATGTGCCTAAGACAGCATTCAGAACACACGAAGGGCATTATGAATTTTTGGTGATGCCTTTCGGCCTCACCAACGCACCCTCAACATTTCAAGGATTAATGAACGACATATTCAGACCCTACCTCAGAAAATTTGTGTTGGTATTTTTTGATGATATCCTGATCTATAGCCACACAAAGGAAGAACACAGCACGCATCTAAGGACAGTGTTCGAAACACTGGTCAAACATCAGTTATTTGCCAAACAATCCAAGTGCAAATTTGCAAGCAGCGAGATAGAATATCTGGGCCACATCATCTTGGGCCAAGGGGTACATGCAGACCCCAGCAAGGTTGAATCCATGATCCAGTGGCCTCGGCCCAAGACATTAAAGTCCCTCAGGGGCTTCCTAGGCCTAACAAGCTACTATCGGAGGTTCATACAAGGGTATGGAGGCATAGCTGGGCCTCTAACCAGGTTACTTAAAAAAGGGGCCTTCCAGTGGGATCCCGAGGCAGAAAAGGCCTTTGAAAAACTAAAGGAGGCAGTAACTACCCCACCAGTATTAGCACTACCAGATTTTACAAAAAGTTTCACAGTAGAATGTGATGCATCAGGAATAGGACTGAGAGCAGTCTTAATGCAAGAAGGCCGACCAATATCATTCTTCAGCAAGGGTCTGAAAGGGAGGGAACTTACTCTATCAACCTATGAAAAAGAGTTTTTAGCCCTAATATCAGCAGTTCAAAAGTGGAGGCCCTATCTTTTAGGGTAGGCCTTCAAAATCAAAACAGACCAGCAGTCATTAAAATATCTCCTTGAGCAGAGAATTGGCACCCCAACCCAACAAAAATGGATATTTAAGCTAATCGGCTATGACTTTGTGGTGGAATACAAGGCGGGGAAGGAAAATCTAGTAGCAGATGCATTTTCCAGAAAAGAAGGCACCGCCGAGGAGGGGACATTATGGGCAATATCCACACCCCTGGTTAATTGGGTGGAACAGCTAAAACAGGAGTATGACAAAGACCCTGAAATACAAGCCATACTACAGCAGATAAACAATGAAACAATTGGGTCACTAAAATTTCAGCTCAGGAATAGAATCCTATACTATAAACAAAGGATATACGTCAGCAAGGCCAGCCCACTCAAACAAGACATCCTAGACTACATCCACAACAGCCCATTTGCTGGGCATACAGGGATGGAGAAAACACTCCAAAGAGGGAGAAAAGATTTGTTTTGGAAAGGGATGAAGACAGATATCCAAACATTCATCAAACAGTGTGAAGTATGCCAGAAGGCCAAAGGGGAGAATACCAGGCCCTCGGGACTCCTGCAACCGCTACCATCCCCACTAGGCCTTGGTCCTCTATATCCATGGATTTTATAGAAGGTCTGCCAAAATCAAATCAATTATCAGCGATTTTGGTTGTGGTTGATAGATTAACTAAGTATGCCCATTTCATACCACTATCCCACCCTTATAATGCCACAAAAATCGCTCAACTATTTGTACAGAACATCATGAGGCTCCATGGCCTTCCTAACAGCATAATATCAGACCGAGACCCGACATTCACAAGCAAATTCTGGGGGGAACTATTTAGGGTGCAAGGAGTCAAATTACTCATGTCTACAGCCTACCATCCTCAAACCGATGGACAGACAGAAGTCACAAATAAAACCCTAGAGGGGTATCTTAGGTGCTATGTGGGGGACAACCCCAAGGGTTGGTCAAACTAGTTGACCATGGCAGAATATTGCTACAATACAAGTTATCACTCATCTACCAAAACTACACCGTTTGAAGCTACCTACGGATACCCACCCCCAAGCCTTATCGATTACATTCCAGGTTCCACACAAGTACAAGCAACAGAAGAGCATTTACAAGACCGAACAGAGCAATTAACACAAATAAAGCATCATCTACTAAAAGCTCAACAAAGACAGAAAAAGCAGGCTGACAAAGGAAGAAAAGACATGGAATTTAAGGAGGGTGACTGGGTTTACCTCAAACTCCAGCCATATCGTTAGCGCAGCATGCCAAAGAACAAAAACAACAAGTTATCATATAAGTATTTTGGCCCTTTTAAAATACAAAGAAAAATAGGGTCAGTAGCTTACCAGCTGGAGTTACCCAAAGAAGCTCGAATTCACAACACCTTCCATGTATCCGTGTTGAAGAAATGGATCGGGAAGGACAAAAATCCAGAACCATGGCTACCTGAGCTTGGGACCAACCGTGAAGACCGCCCTCAGCCTAGAGAAATTCTCGATAGAAGACTCACAACCTCACAGGGAAGAGAAACAGAAGAAATATTGTTACGATGGGAAAATCAACCCGTGGAAGACGCAGTGTGGGTAGAAGAAGAATGGTTCAACAAACAATATCCTCACCTTGAGGTCAAGGTTCTCAAAGGGGGGCGGAGTTGTAACAGACCAGCCCATGAGGGGGGAGAAGAAGGGAGAACCGAGAAGGGAGGAGCAGTCGAGAAGGGAGAAGCAGCCAAGAAGAGGGGAGCTATCGAAGAAGAAACTGAAATGAATGGCAGAGACCCGAGAAGCTTCCGTAGCAAACCAACCTGCATGGGAAACAAGGAAACGTTAGTGTGTATGGCTGAGATGAAGGGGAGAAGTACTTACGTGGACGGCCAGGATGAAATGTAGGAGGCAGTGCCAGATGACCAACGCGTGGCAAAGGAGATAAGGCAAGTCAGCGATGATCAACACGTGGCAATAGAGATAAATGAGAAGGGAAACGGCACCATATGATCATCAAATAGCGGGAAAGAACTGTAGACAGTAGTGACTGAAATATATTCCCTATAATTAAGCAGAGATGTATGCTACTACAAAACAATTCCTAAAGTAGCTATAAAAGGGAAGAGAGGGACAAATACGAGGGCACGACGGAAATTGCTTTGAAGCAAATCACTTGTCCAAGGAGGCCCGGGCTACCTCGAATCTGCCCAGAAATCGACTTCTAGTTATTCGCTGAATTTCTTAAGTTTTTCTTTTTAGAATAGTTTCCTCCAGTATTCATAAACCCCAAAAAACCCAAAAGAATTGTTCTTAAATTTCTTTGTTTTCATAATTATATAAAAGCTCGAGAGAATTATTCTCTCACAAAAAGAGTTAAATTCAAGTTTGTTCCA
>JAJQXV010000050.1:0-57926 GCA_025169955.1 Salix arbutifolia
AATGTCCAACATGGGATATGACAAGGGCCTTACCATCACCAACATGCAAGAAATCATTACCAAGATAAGGTGCAGAATCAGTTAGAGTTGCAAGATCCGGTGTCACATGTTGATTCGTGCCGGTGTCGGGAATCCAATTTGCAGCAGCGGAATCATGCGCAACAGCAAGATGCGCAGATGGTTGCTGTGTGCTGCCACGAAAATTGGAGCATTGAAGAGCTGAGTGGTCGAAATTAGAGCATAATTGACAGCGCACATGCTGCTGTGCAGACCACCCCTGATTCTGCCTCAAGTCTGCAGAATTTTGCCGGGTCTGCTGCCATGAATTTGGCCTCCAATCTGCAGCAGATTGGCCCCTGTTTTGGCCTGAAAATCTGTTGTAATTGGGGCGCCAATTACCCCTGTAATGCCCCCTGTTTCGGTTGTGATTAACCATCACATGATTAGCTGAAATCATGGGTGTTGGCAGCAGTGGTAGCTGCTGCGGCAGAGAAGAGGATGAGGCGCCGACAACCATGGAATGGAAAGAATTTTTGTGCAAGAATTCATGTGTAAGAAGATAGCTGTGAAGATCAGCATATGACAGTGGTTCGGCCTTGGTTATGAGGCTAGTTACCAAGTCTTTGAACTCACCGCGAAGACCACGAAACACATAGAGATTGAAATCTTCAAGGGACATAGGACGACCTGCAGCAGCCAATTCATCAAAAAATGCTTTGGCTTGCTGCATATACATGCTAACCGAAGCATCACCTTGCCTAAGGTCTTGAAAGGAGCCATGAAGTTGCATGATACGGGAATTAGAGGGAGATGCAAGAGCCTTCTCAAGAGTTCGCCAAACACAATGCGAAGTAGAACAATCAACCACAAGGTGCAGCACATCTACGGATAGGGAGGAGAGGAGGGCACTCAAAATGAGTTGATCTTGTTGCTTCCAACGAAGAAAGGAAGGGCTGATGGCAGAGGAAGTTGCAGCCGTAGCATCAAGCGAGTGGGCTGGAGGGCACGGCAAGGAGCCGTCAACAAAGTGAAAAACACCTTGACCAAGGAGATATGGCTTCATCTGCATTCTCCAATAGAGATAATTGGTGTTCGTAAGCTTCAACGAAACAATGTGATGTGTGTTTGATAGGGGAACCATTGCTGAAGTGTGTGTTCCCATGAGAGGCAAAGGAGAGGAAGAAGAATCAAACACATTCTCCACATGGGGAGGTTGTTCTCGGCCAGCAGTAGGAGCATGGCTGGCCGGTGATGATGCAGCTCCGGTGGAAGGGGAGATGTCAGCAGAGGAAGCCATGGGAAAGAAGAAAAATTAGGGCCGGCTGTGGGAGAGAAAAAAGAGTTTTGATGGACAAGGGCTCTGATACCAAGTTGAGAATAATTAGGAGGCTTAACATAATAGTTAGCCAATCCTTTCTATATATATGAGTAGGGCAATATACAATAGTAATGGTGGAGATTACCACATACGAATGAGATTACAATATTTCCTATTTAGTTACATGCTATAATATGGACTAATATGGAATAATGATGGGTGTTTATGGTTTTAGGAGGAACCGTGGGAGGAGTACAACAACAACAGGGGAATGCAAGTCGAGCGTTTATAGCAAGTAAGTACTTGGTACCTATATCTCCTCTAGTTAATAATTATTTTAACTAACTATTAAACTATAAGAAAACAATTTGGTGCTTATTGAAGAGGAAAAGAAAAGGGGAAAGGAAAGGTTAAATGAAGAGAGAAAAAATAGAAATAGAGAACTAGATTTAATTTATAGGTTCTTTTGGAGGAAATGAATAGTAACAATGAATTTTGGTAATGACTGTTTCTCGAATTTGATTTTGTTTATCCCTCGTATGGGAGGCTACTGATGTTAGTCAAGCTGGTTAACATCAACATTACTGGTACATAGGAGGAGAAATATAAACCTTGATTAACTATTCGGGTTCAGAGTAGTTAATGATATCTGTGGGTGCCATCGATATCGATAAAATTTATAAACTTGATTAACTATTTGGGTTCAGAATAGTTAATGATATCGGCGGGTGCCGTCGATATCGGCAAAATTTATAAACTTGATTAACTATTTAGGTTCATAATAGTTAATGATATCAGCGGGTGCCGACGATATTGGCAAAATTTATAAATTTGATTAACTATTTAGGTTCAGAACAGTTAATGATATTGATGGGTGACGTCGATATCAGCAAAATTTATAGACTTGATTAGCTTTCCGAGGTGAAAGCTAATGATGTCAAGAATTCTTGACATCGATATACCTGAGAACCTCCCAAGGTAATATGGAACAATTATTAACTACTTTAGTTTTAAAAACAGTTAATGACACAAACGGTTACGTTCATGTCAGCATTTTCATGAAACTGATTAATTGTTCCTAGGACGGGCAACTAAAGACACTAATGGAGGTCATTAGTGTCCGCAATAGTCCTTTTGATGTGGAGGGGGGAGATCTAGTCAAAAGAAACAAATTCTTTTTATAACCCTTGAAAGGGGTTTATGGTTGTATTTAGAATCTCATATGATTTAAGTAGATAGATATGTTGTTTAATTTTTTCTTTTGTAAATTGCTTGTATTAACTTATTTGTTTCTACTTATAAGGAAAAATTTATATTTTATAGGTCCCTCCCATTCACGTCAGGAATAGATTTTAAGTTCTTTGATCCCTTTTTGTATAAGTTAGGAACTTGGGATTTCTGGTGTAATTAAACATGTAACTTGTATAGAATATTATATTTGTAATATTTTGTTCTAAAATGTTAAATGTATCAACTTATACTTGGGATATTTGAATGTACTAGATTATGTTAGAATATTAAACTGTGTTGTGTAATATATATATATGAATGTGATTGTGGATGAGATGTGATTATAAATGTGTGTAGGGTACATTGTCAATAACTTGGGATCTCCTGATATAGGAGAGAATTTTTTTTTGTGCTCCATCTACCCTTTATAGGGGGGAAGATTCATGGTTAAACTAATAGTAAGAATTGAGGTTGTTACAATCATCCTCATCACAACCATAATAAATAAACCATACATTTAACAACAATCAACAATTTGCACCAGTGTTAATATAGTTACATTTAATAGAATAGGACAAAACGAGTTAATTTTCTTACATTCCAATTTTTCCAAAAATAGTAATCTTACATATTAGTTTACCAACATTTAATTTATACAGAATATTACTTGATACAAAAAAAACTAAGAAACAACAACTTTACTCCAACTTTACTCCTAGCATGAATATGATGTAACTGAAATGAAAATACAAGAAATTTCCATAAAGAAAAATTTGAAAGAAAAAAAATATTAAAGATATTAAACCCAAGATATGCAATCATACATAATTATAATAATCAACAGAGTTGTTGCTACCCAATTTTTGACTCTTTATTTTTTTATATGTTCCGAAAAAAAGTATTTTCAAAAATAGATTTTGGGTTCAAGGACGAAATCAAGCAATTTGGAGTTTAATGGCCGATTGAGGGTTAAATCGCAAAAATCAGGAGCCAAGGGCCGGATAAGGAGATCGCGCAAAGCTAAGTTTGAGATTGAATTTTGGGTGGGATTTAATTGCATCAAATCAAGTTTTAAATCCAATTGGGTGCAATTAAAGAAATTAGAGGACCAAATCATATTTTTACCTTCTTTTGATTTTTTGAAATCTGCATTAAAAATTAGCATCACTGTTCCGGCATGCATTTGTTTGAATTTTCAGGCGCGTTTAAAGCAGATCAATCAAAGAAATTTCCTTCCTTTTTTCAATTTGATCTTCTTCCCAATTCACGGTGATCACAGCAGATCATTCAAAATTTTGTTTCCTTGTTCAATTTGATTTTTTTTCTCCGTCAAGCAGGCTTCAAGTGTCTGGGCTGGAGGCCCAGTCCAGATGGGTCTGGGCTGCCAGCCATCTGGGCTAGCAGCCCAGCCTGGAGGCAAGGTGGGCTGGGCTGTCAGCCCAGCCCGGATTTAGGTGGGCTGACAGCCAGCCCACCGAGAAAAAAATAGAAAAATACAAATTTTCCAAAAAGATATTTTTATTAAAGAAAAAAATGTGTTGTTTTCTTGCATACGGCCAATACACTAGCACATTTTTAAAAATCGTTCTTTTGTTTCAAAAATATATATTATCTTGGATTTTTTTGAAGAAAAATGAGTTTTAGCATGGATTTCGCAAAGAAAAATCATTTCTTGTATTTTGAGATTTTACAACATGTTTGTAAAATCCAAAGGGTATTGGCCAATATGTCAAAAAATATAAATCTTATTTTTTGGGGGGAATTTATTATTCACTGTCGGTATTTGGGTAAATAAATCCTAAAGGGGTTAATATCCAAAATATTCGATGGGAATGATATGCTATTATTCACTGTGGGTATTTGGGTAAATAAATCCTAAGGGGTTAATATCCAAAATATTCGACGGGAATGATATGCTATTATTCACTGTCGGTATTTGGGTAAATAAATCCTAAGGGATTAATATCCAAAATATTCGGCGGGGTAATATCCCATTTGCCATTTATTTTACATATTGTTCTGACAGATCGAATCATAAACAAGCCAAACGTCAAGCAGCCTACCTTAGGTAGGGCGTACTAGGGGCGCTAAAACCTTCCCTTTACGCAACCAGTCCCTTACCCTAGAATCTCTGAAAGACCAGTTTTAGGTTTCCTAGTAACCATAATACTAGGTGGCGACTCCCTTTTTCAAATAGAGAAACCCCCCGACATTTAATCCCCAACTCATGGGGAAGAGTCGTCACGACGCCGCGCTCATTTTTTTTTGGGGTGCGACAAGAGTTATTAGAAATACAAACTAACTTCCCCACTTATATATTTTCGATACTAAGTACTTTCGATACCTTTATCACCCTACCGACATTAGAAATCAGAGAAGACCCCTTCTCGGGTTCCTGACATACCTCCTTATATTATATTTTTAGGATGTGTGTTGATTCCTTTTTATATTATTTTTTTTTTAAATTTCAAAATACATGAACGTGTATTAAACATTGCACTATAATCCTTTTATCCGAGATTCTAACATACACTTGATGTATATTAGCCTGTCCATAGTGATCCCCATCCTCGAGATCCTGACATACACTAAATGTCTAACAGTCATTCATGATTATCCCTTGTTGTTGCTGTTGCACCACACTCTTGGTCCCGCTTACAATGACAGGAAATTCTCGTAAATCATTTTCAACTACCAATACATTTCCTAATAACCACACCGAAACAATCCAACATGCCTTTAAATTTGTTCTTCTTTCATTTTTATTTTTTTATAACAACGTTTGTCAATCAAAATATCATTATATATGGTCATTTTTTAACTTAACTTGTTTCTTTTCCTTTAACGCGTCTAACTTCATCGCTTTTACCTCCCACTTTTTCTTCTTCTTTTCTTCCTCTCAAACTTTCCAGTAGAGGTCGGATTCCAACCTCTACCCAGATTTTTCACTATAACAAGAGTTGTAGAATTCAGTTTTATACAAAATTGATCTCATTGGAAAGCTAACATACAGTAGAACCCAGTTCTGCCCCCAACATTCATGAAATGAATCACAAAAGTGACAGACTTGCTGTTTTGCAGATTCTGCCCTGCAAAGTCATGTTCAATGACCCTTAACTAGAGTTATAAAATTCCAAATTAAATGACTTATATGATAAACATCCAAAACTACAACTCCTAAGAAGGAAACCGATCATAATTCCCTTGTTTTTCCACTCATATTCTCTCTGAAAGTCAAGAGATGAATCTGCCCAGTTGTTAATTTTTGCATCATATACATTTGGCCGAAACTTGGCCTTGGGAAAACAAGACTTCCCTCATTCTTTTCATGTTCAATTATTCATGCCCAACACAACATATACAATTATTATTTTGTAAAACAAATAATCTTTCCCTCCAAATTACTGCCCTCAATGGCTAGCCATGGCCTTTCCTAAGGGGTTAATATCCAAAATATTCGACGGGAATGATATGCTATTATTCACTGTCGGTATTTGGGTAAATAAATCCTAAGGGATTAATATCCAAAATATTCGGCAGGGTAATATCCCATTTGCCATTTATTTTACATATTGTTTTGACAGATCGAATCATAAACAAGCCAAACGTCAAGCAGCCTACCTTAGGTAGGGCGTACTAGGGGTGCTAAAACCTTCCCTTTACGCAACCAGTCCCTTACCCTAGAATCTCTGAAAGACCAGTTTTAGGTTTCCTAGTAACCAGAATATTAGGTGGCGACTCCCTTTTTGAAATAGAGCGACTCCACTAGGGACTTGGACTAAGCTTGATAGTTTTTTTTTTATGATTTGTTTTATTTATTTATTTTCATGTTGCTATGGATTATTTAGAAGCTTTAGCATGCATCTTTACATCCTGTCATCATGCATCACTTTTTTTATTATTTTGAGAGCACACACTAAATTTTAAGTTAAGTGGGGGACTAGCAGCTTACCTATGACTTGAGTCAAGGTTGAAGTTTGTGTAAACCCCAACTCTTTGCTGAGTATTTAGACTGGTAGTGATTGGTATACGTGCCATCCCACTATCTGCTGAACCCCCATATCGCCTTTACGAGGGTGATCACTGGGACAGCAAGAGACCCTCTTTAGAGACCAAGTAGTAAACCTACCCGATGTCTCACGTAAAGGAACTAGAACCTATCGTTAGGATGTATGCTCCATAATATCTTTCACATAAAATGGAAAAACCTAAAAAGCATCTTTGCTTTACAGGTCTTGTGAACAAAATGGCCACAACCACTAAACTTTCCGTCATGGAGTATGGGAAAAATTCTGAATTGTTGCAATTGACTGAAGGAGACTGCCTTAAAGGCGATGCTATGAGGCTATTACCAATCAAGAATCTGGATTGCGTTATAAATGAGGTGAACAAGTTAACGACTCATTTTCAGGATGTGGATAAGGACGCATTTTTCAGAAAATACGGATGTCTGATGGAGATTGCAAAGGTGGACGTTTTAAGCCTAGCGGTGCGAGCTCTAGTTAATTTCTGGGACCCTGACTACCATTGTTTTTCTTTTGGGAGCATAGATCTATGTCCTACTATGGAGGAATACGGGATGTTGACCGAGTTTCCAAATGACCTATACAGAATTTATTTCCCTTTGAGATCTGACAAGGTCATTCCTGAACTGTCAAAGCTGCTCAGGATCCCTAACTTGGAAAGGTCATTAGAAAAGAAGGCTGATGGCCTGAGATGGAAGATGCTGGAGTTGGAACTAGAACAGAAGTCTGGGCCAGAGAAAGAAAGATTGATTGCATTAGGCATATTTGGCCTTGTGTTATTCCCAAGCCGAACGGGTATAGTAAGCTTAGAAGCTGCTGCTGCTTATGTGGAATATGAGAATACACAAATCAACCCCGTGGCCTCTGTGTTGGCCGAAACCATCATAACACTTAACCATTGTCGAAGAGTCGGGAAAGGAGCAGTGAGATGTTGCACGCAGCTGCTATATATCTGGATGGTTAGTCACATTGAAACTAAAAAACCTGTCTTTAATAATTTTTGGTGGTTCAACCAAAAACCATTGAGGATAGTGGAAGAAGAAGAATGGAGAGATCTAGACAACCGAAGTTGGGTAGAAAAGCTAAAAGCTATACCTAGTGGTGGTTTCAAATGGAGAGCCCCTTGGGTCAAAGCAATGAATGTCTTAATGAGTTGCGGGCAAAGATGCTGGGTTCCATTGGTAGGGATTACCGGCTATGTGAGTTATGCTCCTACTCTAGTGGTAAGACAACATGGGGGCATGCAATTCATTCCAAGGACCAAAGGAATTGCTCAATTTTTTGGTTTGTTTAAAAATCCTGTTGCACAAGAAGTCGTAAGAGCCATCAAACAAGATTGGAAACATCTAGTTTTGTTGGAAATAAAAGGTTTGGGAGATCCCGTTGCAAGTGAAGGGTATGCAAAATGGAGAGACTTAGTTGCCTCAGCCGCGACCAATGAAGAAGTAAAGTCTCCACAAACTGAAGAAAAGTCTGTTAAGAGGAAAAGAGTTGACAGTGGAGGAGAATTGAGGAGACAAATTGAAAAGCTTCAGATGGATTTGAACAAGACCCGAAGAGACAAGTTGATGATGGAAGAAATGGTGTTGGAAGGTGATAAAAGGAGAGCATTTTTAGATGAGCAATTACAGTCTAGAGATGCAAGAATAACCAAGCTCGAGCTGAAGATGGCTGAAGAGGAGAATGCTAGGTTGGGAATTGAGAGAGAATTAACGAAGATGAATCTGAAGTGGATGCAAAGTTGCTCTGAACTCGGCGCATTGAAGACTGAACATAATGAATGCCAAGATAACATAGAATATTACCAGGAGAAATTTGCAGAAGTTCAGTGTGAGCTGATGGATAGAATTGAAAAGTATGAAGATTTGTATAAGAAGTATGTAATGTCAGAAAGTCGTTCGACGGGGTCCGAGAAAGATGAAGCCATTGAAGCAGAGTTAGCAGTCAAGGGAGAGGAGATAAAAACTCTGAGAACGAAGCTCGACAAAGAGAAAGAAAAGGTGAAGCATCTGGACGAGAAACTAGCATTGATAGAAAAACACAAGGATCAAATTGATGCTAATAATGCTTCATTGAACAGAACCAACATGTTGCTTATTGAAAAAATGTCCAAGATGGATGAACAAATGGATGAACCTGCTACCCACGCTCGGGTCGTTAGAACCAATGCGAGAAATGTGGGGAGAGACATCATCCGCTATCAGCGAAGTCTAGCTGAGACCGATGCTTTCTTGGAGACAATAGAGAACCGCGGGTCCGCTTTCCTACCTTTGGCTAAAGATGTGGCAGAAGAAGGATATTAATTTGCTTTTCCTCTTTGTGTTTTCAAAAATGTAGCAAGCTTATCCATTCAATAAAAAGGGCGTTGACCCATCTCTTATGCAATTTCTGTCTTTTGGTGAATATGACTCAAGCATCGACCCAAAAAGCAGTACTCCTAGCAGCAATGTGACAAGAAACCCATATTCTATGAAGTGTTTGGCCATTAATTGTTCACAAGAGAAATCCATTTGCATTACATATACATTCATACAAGCATATTCATCATACCACATACATTTTCATTCTCTTATACATTCATGCAAACAGCTCAAACTACGAAACATAGGTCCCCCTGCGAAAGTCCACAACACTCGTTTAAGAAGAAGAATGGAAAATGAAGAAAGGGCCGAGCTAGAATCTCCATACCAAAAAGAGCTCGAAGCTGTCCGAAACGATGTGGCACGTTTAGCCAGCATGCTCGAGAAGGCGTTAAGAACAAGAGATGGAGAGGGAACGTCAGCTCAGACGGATGAAGCACCACTGGCAAATCAGAGCCCTATGGCACCGCAGAATATAGGAACGAGTACCCCAAAGAAGCAACCCGAATCCACTCGGCCCATCCAAATCCCTATTACATTGGATTTAACAGAGGAGGAACCACAAGACGCCAGATTCTCTGACCACGCAGGATATGACAAGTGGTCCGCACTAGAAGAAAGGATAAGAGCAGTTGAAGGGAATGATCTATCTGATCCAGTTAGGGCAGCTGAAGCATGCTTGGTGCCTAACATCGTGATACCACGGAAGTTCAGGGTTCCGGAATTTATCAAGTATACTGGGATAGAATACCCAAAAACTCATCTTCGTTCCTACTATAACAAGATGGCGGAGGTCATACACGATGATAAATTGTTGATATATTTCTTCCAGGACAGCTTGACAGGGTTGGCCCTTAGCTGGTATATGAGGTTAGATAACATCAGGATTAGAAAGTGGGCAGACTTGGCAGATGCTTTCTTAAAGCAGTACAAGTTTAATATGGAGATTGCCCCTGATAGGACCAGCTTGATTACCATGGAGAAAGGAGTCCAGGAGTCCGTAAGGGCTTATGCACAGAGGTGGCGAGACCAGGCTGTTAATGTACAACCACCGTTGATAGAAACAGAAATGGTGAATCTATTTGCTAATACCTTTAGAGCCGCATATTATGAGCATCTGATGGGTAGCTCCGCCCAACATTTTTTTGATGCGGTGCGAATTGCTGAGAGGATTGAACAAGGGATCCGGAGCGGAAGAATTATAGAACCCGTAGAGAAGAGGGGTTTTGTCGGGAAAAGAAAAGAAGTTGAGGTGAATAATCTAGAGGACAGGTACAAGGGAAAAGAAAAAAATTACAAAAGCTACCAAACACCTACACCCCAAACCACCAGCATCAACTTTTCCAAACCAGTCTTTTTACCCAAAATTCCCCGCACATCACCAAAATAATTTCCAAAGGAGAGATTATCAACAACCTGAAGAACAACTACCACCTTTGCCCATGACCTTAAAGGAGTTATATGCATAGTTGCTAAACATCGGACATATTGCTCCCCTACCACTACCCCCTTTGAAACCACCTTTCCCTGCCTGGCATAACCCCAATTTGACTTGCGAATACCATGCCGGTAATGCAGGTCATAGCATTGAAACTTGTGTAGCTTTTAAGAGAAAGGTATTGTAGTTGATCAAGATCGGATGGGTCACTTTTGAGGATCCACCCAATGTGAATCTGAATCCCTTGCCCAAGCATGCTGCGGGAAGTAGTGGTGTAAATGCAGTGGAAGTTGATAGAAAAGAAACGACTCTAAAAGTGACCATGACCAGATTATACGATATGTTGGTGCAATCTGGACATTTAATGGGGTCAACCAAGCACGACATGGGCAAAAATGACTTTTGCCCATTCCATGACGAGAAAGGGCATCATATTGATGAATGTACCGAGTTTCATCAAAAGGTCACGAGGATGTTGACTTTGGGAGAGCTAAGGATCGAGAATATGGAAGGTAGTGGAGAGATAGCAGGGATAGAGAAGTGTAGGATACAATCAACAGCTAGTGGGCCCTCAAAGTTGGTATTATATAAGCCCTCTTATGCAAAGGAGGCAGACTATAGGGCAATGCCAGACAATTATGTTTCCGCCGCAAATATAGAAGCTCCTTTTCTCCAAACCGAGATAGGTGGTTTGACCCGGAGCGGTCGTTGTTTCACGCCTGAGGAGTTGGAAAAACAAAGAAAAGTCAAGGGCAAAGAAGCATTGGGTTTTGAAAAAGAGTTGGAGGTAAACAAACCTGTGACGGAGGAGGAAACGAACGAATTCTTGAAGCTGATGAAGCATAGTGAGTACTGTGTGGTGGACCAGTTGAAAAAACCCCCTGCCAAGATCTCCATCATGTCTTTAATACTCAGTTCTGAGCCCCATCGCAATGCTTTACAAAAGGTATTGAATGAGGCTTATGTACCTCAAGATATCGAGCAAAGGACTATGGAGCATCTAGTAGGGAGGATTCACGCTTCAAACTACTTGTATTTCACTGAGGATGAACTTGACGTTGAAGGAACAGGCCACAACAAACCTCTGTATATCACAGTCCGATGCAAGGATTGCCTCATTGGTAAAGTTCTCATTGATAACGGCTCAGCCCTTAATGTGTTGCCAAAACATATGTTGAATGAGATGCCAGTAGATCCTTCCCATATGCAGCCAAGTGTGATAATGGCTAGAGCATATGATGGTTCACCAAGGCAAGTGTTAGGATCGATCGAAGTTGAACTAGCTGTAGGGCCAAAAGTCTTTTTGGTAAACCTTCAGGTGATGGACATCCACCCTTCCTATAGCATGTTGTTAGGAAGACCATGAATACATGCTGCAGGAGCAGTTACCTCCTCATTACATCAATGTTTGAAGTACATTGCCAATGGTGTCCTGGTTACCGTTAAGGCCGAAGAAACTATATCAATGATGAAAAATGTGGCGGTCCCTTTCATTGAAGCTGAAGATTGTGTGGATGGAAACCTGCATGCGTTCGAGGTTGTGAATACTGAGTGGGTGCCTGAGAATACTATAAGAAGGAAACCAGGGATCTCAAAGACTACTAAAATGGCCGCTAAAAGCCTTTTAAAGCACAAGATTCCTGCCCAATTTAGCACAAGAAAAAAGAAGGTCGAGTGGAGTGGTATAACAAAGTTGAAAGCTGCAGAACAAAGGTTTGGTCTGGGGTATAAGCCTAGAAAGGAGGATTACCAGCGGGCTACTGTGGCAAGAAGGGAGAAGAGAATGACGAGGATTGAAGGAAGGAAGCCTGAAGAAGAAAATTTAGTTATTCCTCCGATCAGGGTCTCATTCCCAAAGCCAGCATATGTCATACAACCTGATCCAGGACATGAAAGCTCTCTTCAGAAGCTGTCATCTATGAGCATAAATATTGTGGAAGAGGAAGAAGTCAAGGGCATTATCAAGAAGACTCAGTCAGAAAAAAGGGATGAAGAGCTACCACAGTTAACCATCTATGCTCTGGAGGAAGCTACGACCTCTGCTTGTATTCGGAAGCTAGCCAAAGGAGAGAAGTTCCATAATTGGGTGACCCAAGAAGCTCCATTGGTTTTCAGAATGTAATGAGCAATGTTTGTTTTGTTGTTTTTGTTTTGTTTTAAGGCCCAACAGGCCAATCGAATTTTATCTTTGTTTTTGTTGTGAACCGAATTTTTTATAAGATCATGCATTTTTAGTTCATCTCTCTTTTTTATTTCTATTTTGTTTTGTGCATTTACACTCATTTTCCGCTTTCAGGAACCCTGAAAGCGGAACTTCCACAACACCACTTGCACTTTACACTGAGAATGAATGGCCGAATTTTAAAGAACACATAATAGCTGTAGAAGAGGAAGAAGGGGATGAAAATGGCATTAGGGAATTCACAAAATTAATAGAACAACACGAACAGGTTTGGAAGCCCGCTAAGGAGGAACTTGAAACCATAAATGTGGGTACTGAAGAAAGCCAGAGAGAGCTCAAGATAGGAACTTTGGTCACACAGAAGGAAAGAGAAGACTTGATTGCATTGCTTCGAGATTATGTGGATGTTTTTGCTTGGTCTTATGAGGATATGCCTGGTTTAGATACGAATATCGTAGTACATAGGGTACCATTGGAAGAAGGTTGTAGACCGATTAAACAAAAGCTAAGAAGAACGCATCCAGAAGTTTTGATCAAAGTAAAGGCGGAAATTGAAAAACAATGGAACGCTGGTTTCCTAGAGGTGGTCAAGTATCCGCAGTGGGTGTCCAACATAGTAGTGGTACCCAAAAAGGAGGGCAAAATCCGAGTCTGTGTGGACTTTAGGGATTTAAATCATGCTAGCCCTAAAGATAATTTTCCTCTACCACATATAGACATGTTAGTTGACAATGCAGCTCGTAGCTCCATATATTCCTTTATGGATGGTTTCTCAGGCTATAATCAGATAAAAATGGCGCAAGAAGATAAGGAGAAGACGACATTTGTTACACCAGGGGGGACGTTCTGCTATAAAGTCATGCCATTTGGGTTAAAGAATGCTGGTGCCACTTACCAAAGGGCTATGGTGACTTTATTTCACGATATGATGCACAAGGAGATTGAAGTATACGTGGATGACATGATCGCTAAATCCAGAGAAGGAGAGAATCATGTCCAAATATTGAAGAAATTATTTGAAAGGTTAAGGAAGTATAAGTTGAGGCTTAACCCTGCAAAGTGTTCATTTGGGGTGAAATCTGGGAAGTTGTTAGGATTCGTGGTGAGTGACAAAGGAATAGAAGTGGATCCTGAAAAAGTGAAGGCTATTCAAGCCATGCCATCTCCGAAGACTGAGAAAGAAGTAAGAGGGTTTTTAGGAAGGTTAAATTACATTGCTCATTTCATATCCCAATTAACCACAACCTGTGACCCAATCTTTCGTTTGTTAAGAAAGAAGAATCTTGGGATTTGGAATGCAGAATGCGAAGAGGCTTTTGAAAAAATCAAGCAGTACTTGCTAAAACCACCTCTACTTGTCCCTCCTGTACCAAAAAGGCCGTTGATACTATACTTAACAGTGACAGAAACAGCGATGGGATGCGTGCTTGGACAACAGGATGAATCTGGGAGGAAAGAAAGGGCCATTTATTACCTAAGCAAGAAGTTCATGGAGTGTGAGTCTAGGTATACTATGATTGAGAAGCTGTGTTGCGCGCTAGCATGGGCTACAAAAAGGTTGCGACAGTATATGTTGTACCATACCACATGGTTAATTTCCAAATTAGACCCGTTGAAGTACATCTGTGAAAAGCCCTACTTATCCAGCCGAATTACCAGGTGGCAAGTTCTGCTATCCGAGTACGACATAGTGTACATGACAAGGAAAGCTGTAAAAGGGAGTGTTATTGCTGATCACCTGGCAGACCATGCTATGGAAGATTATGAGCCGTTAGACTTTGATTTTCCTGATGAAGATGTGTTTTCAGTTGAGGAAGGAAAACTAGGATGGTGGACTATGTACTTTGATGGTGCTGTGAATGTATGTGGTAACGGAGCCGGGGCGGTGATAATATCTCCTGACAAGAAACAATACCCAGTTTCAACTAAATTGCAATTCGGGTGCACTAATAACACAGCCGAGTATGAGGCATGTATTCTCGGTTTAGAGACTGCGTTGGAGTTGAACATAAAGAAGATAGATGTTTATAGGGATTCAATGCTAATTATTTGTCAGGTAAAAGGGGAATGGCAAACCAAAGAAGAAAAGCTAATACCCTACCAAGAATACCTATCTAAACTGGCTGAAGAGTTTGAGGAAATAGAGTTCACACATCTAGGAAGGGAAGGAAATCAGTTTGCAGATGCCTTGGCTACACTAGCTTCTATGGCTAGAATAGACTTCGGGCAAAACTTGCAGCCGATACACATTGATATCAGAAATAACCCAGCTCATTGTTGCTCAGTTGAAGGAGAAATAGATGGAAACCCTTGGTACTACGATATCAAGAACTTCATCCAAAATCAAGCTTATCCCATGGGGGCATCCAACATCGAAAAGAAGACTTTGAGGAGACTGGCAATGGATTTTTATCTTGATGGAGAAGTTTTGTATAAAAGGTCATCTGACGGGACTTTGCTGAGATGCCTAGATGGAGTTGAAGCCAGAAACGCGTTGCGAGAAGTTCATGAAGGGATCTGCTCGACCCATGCTAGTGGACATATGATGGCAAGGAAAATACAAAGAGTTGGTTACTTCTGGATGACATTAGAGAAGGATTGCATTGACTATGCCCGCAAGTGTCATAAGTGTCAGATCTATGGTGACAAAATGAATGCCCCTCCGATCCCTCTATTTAACTTGTTATCTCCATGGCCTTTTGCGATGTGGGGAATCGATGTGATTGGACCTATCAACCCAAAAGCCAGCAATGGTCATAGGTTTATTCTCGTGGCAATCGACTACTTTACAAAATGGGTAGAGGCCGGGTCATTTGCTCATGTAACACAAAAAGTGGTGAAGAGGTTTGTTGAGAGAGATTTGATATGTCGGTACGGACCACCAGAAAGGATTATAACTGATAATGCACAGAACTTCAATGGGAAGTTAATAACAGAACTTTGTGCTAAATGGAAGATCAAGCATTCAAATTCCTCTCCTTATAGGCCAAAGATGAATGGTGCTGTAGAAGCTGCTAACAAGAACGTCAAGAAGATTGTTCAGAAAATGGTAGTCACCTATAAGGATTGGCATGAAATGTTGCCGTTTGCCCTTCATGCATATCGTACCGCAATTCGGACCTCAACAGGAGCCACTCCGTACATGTTGGTGTATGGGATGGAGGCAGTAATGCCTTTAGAGGTAGAAATCCCATCATTAAGAGTATTGATAGACTCTGAACTAGATGAAGCAGAATGGGCAAAGGTCAGATATGAGCAATTGAATTTGATCAGCGAAAAGAGGTTAGCTGCAATCTGTCATCATCAATTATACCAAAGAAGGATGGCCAAATCATATGATAAGAAAGTTCGACCTCGAAAATTCCAAGAAGGCGATTTGGTATTGAAGAAGATATTGTTTGTACCAGGGCAAGATCAGAGTAAATGGGCCCCAAACTATGAAGGCCCTTATGTGGTGAAGAAGTCGTTCTCGGGAGGAGCTTTGCTATTATCTAGAATGGATGGAGAAGATCTAGTCAGGCCTGTGAATTCCGACTCTGTAAAGAGATATTATGCCTGATATTTTGTAACCTTCTTCAATATGATAAAATTCGGCCATGAATTCTCGTTGCAAGAAAAAAATTTCAAAACACATGATTTTATTATATTTATTTATGTTTTATCATTTATTTTATTTTTTGACATATCTTATGCACCACACCGGGGGCAAAAAAAAATTGCATTTAAAAGTGTCAATTTGCATTTAAAAGTGTCAATTTGCATAAACAAAGCCATGTTTTGAAAAATTCTTTAAAGTATATCGTTTTGAGTTTTCGGACATCAATAAAAAGGAAATTTCAATGGAGTTAGAAAGGGCCCTATGTGGAACAAAAGTCTCTTCACCCAGCGTGAAAGTATAGCACGAGAAACATATCCTATGAAGGAAGACCACAACGGACAGGGGGGACCTATGTTTCTAAAGAGGTAACAAAAACATGCATATTATTGTCATAACACTAACCTGACAGGAAAGGTGTGGCAAAAGCTGATGTGGTTTCGAGTTTTGGAAAGATGGAGAAGCAGAATCTCAGGTCAGCAAAATCACGGAAGACGAATTGAAGATCGTTGATGAATTGAAGATCGATGTTGCTCAAGACGGGTCGGTCACCCAGGAAAATGAGACCATGCTAGCCGGGTCGGTCACCCAGAAAAATGAGACCATGCTAGCCGGGTCGGTCACCTAGAAAAATGAGACCACGGGTCGGTCACCTAGAAAAATGAGACCATGCTAGCCGGGTCGGTCACCCAGAAAAATGAGACCACGGGTCGGTCACCTAGAAAAATGAGACCATGCTAGCCGGGTCGGTCACCCAGAAAATGAGACCACGGGTCGGTCACCCAGAAAAATGAGACCATGCTAGCCAGGTCGGTCACCCAGAAAATGAGACCACGGGTCGGTCACCCAGAAAAATGAGACCATGCTAGCCGGGTCGGTCACCCAGAAAAATGAGGCCACAGGTCGGTCACCCAGAAAAATGAGACCATGCTAGCCGGGTCGGTCACCCAGAAAAATGAGACCACGGGTCGGTCACCCAGAAAAATGAGACCACACTAACCAGGTCGGTCACCCAGAAGAATGAGACCTTTCTAACCACTAACCGGGTCGGTCACCCAGGAAAATGAGACCTTTCTAACCACTAACCGGGTCGGTCACCCAGGAAAATGAGACCTTTCTAACCACTAACCGGGTCGGTCACCCAGAAAAATGAGACCCTTTCTAACCACTAACCGGGTCGGTCACCCAGGAAAATGAGACCCTTCATATCTAGCTTGGGTAGGTCACCCAGAAAAACGAGACCCGTATCCTCCATTCTGTTTTTCTTTACAACACTTACTATTTAAAGTCTTTTACAAGACTTTAGTAGTAAGCATTGTAAAGAGGGGGCATCTGTTGCTACCCAATTTTTGACTCTTTATTTTTTTATATGTTCCGAAAAAAAGTATTTTCAAAAATAGATTTTGGGTTCAAGGACGAAATCAAGCAATTTGGAGTTTAATGGCCGATTGAGGGTTAAATCGCAGAAATCAGGAGCCAAGGGCCGGATAAGGAGATCGCGCAAAGCTAAGTTTGAGATTGAATTTTGGGTGGGATTTAATTGCATCAAATCAAGTTTTAAATCCAATTGGGTGCAATTAAAGAAATTAGAGGACCAAATCATATTTTTACCTTCTTTTGATTTTTTGAAATCTGCATTAAAAATTAGCATCACTGTTCCGGCATGCATTTGTTTGAATTTTCAGGCGCGTTTAAAGCAGATCAATCAAAGAAATTTCCTTCCTTTTTTCAATTTGATCTTCTTCCCAATTCACGGTGATCACAGCAGATCATTCAAAATTTTGTTTCCTTGTTCAATTTGATTTTTTTTCTCCGTCGCAGCAGGACAAGTCAAGTCAATCGTGATTTTCTTCCCAATTTATCTCCATCAAAATCAATTTCCTGATTCCCCTCCCTGTCTTCCTAATTCTCTTCTGATTGCTCTCGATTTTATTAACTTTCCATAACACTGCATGGCGACCTAACGGTGGGATCCTCTCTGCTATAAATAGCAGTGCACGGTGAAGGGGAGGAAGAGGATTTACGTGAGAAACATTGTGAAAACACGGAGAGAAAGAGAGAAATTTCAGAACCTTTCGTTAATTTCCTGCAAATCCCAGCATTTTCATCTCGTTTTTTTCTCTGCCTCTCTCTCTCTGAAACCAGGCTTTCGTCTCGCTCTCCTTCTCGGTTAACAGCTTTGATAGCCAATCCCAGCCACTTCACTTCACCACCATCGACCACACATATTACTCTCCAGCATCACCATCGTCTCTGCCATAAATCCCCAGCAGCTCAGCCACCTTCTCTGTTGAAGAAAAACAGAGCAGCCCGACGCAGACGCCACCAGCCCGCCAGTTTCAGAGGCTCCGTCCGGCGAACTCAGGCCACCATTTCCGACGCCACCACGACAGGAAGAATCACATCGACGTCCTCTACACAAAGGTACTAACCGTTTCTCCTTTCATCATACTTGAAAAATCGCCATTTGTCACTGTGCATCGTCCCTGTTGTTTGCAAAACTTTGCATGCGGGGAGTGAATTAATTCACTCCCCGCGTGGGCTTGGCGGGCCGGGCCTTGTGCCCGGCCAGCCCTCAAGCAGGCTTCAAGTGTCTGGGCTGGAGGCCCAGTCCAGATGGGTCTGGGCTGCCAGCCATCTGGGCTAGCAGCCCAGCCTGGAGGCAAGGTGGGCTGGGCTGTCAGCCCAGCCCGGATTTAGGTGGGCTGACAGCCAGCCCACCGAGAAAAAAATAGAAAAATACAAATTTTCCAAAAAGATATTTTTATTAAAGAAAAAAATGTGTTGTTTTCTTGCATACGGCCAATACACTAGCACATTTTTAAAAATCGTTCTTTTGTTTCAAAAATATATATTATCTTGGATTTTTTTGAAGAAAAATGAGTTTTAGCATGGATTTCGCAAAGAAAAATCATTTCTTGTATTTTGAGATTTTACAACATGTTTGTAAAATCCAAAGGGTATTGGCCAATATGTCAAAAAATATAAATCTTATTTTTTGGGGGGAATTTATTATTCACTGTCGGTATTTGGGTAAATAAATCCTAAAGGGGTTAATATCCAAAATATTCGATGGGAATGATATGCTATTATTCACTGTGGGTATTTGGGTAAATAAATCCTAAGGGGTTAATATCCAAAATATTCGACGGGAATGATATGCTATTATTCACTGTCGGTATTTGGGTAAATAAATCCTAAGGGATTAATATCCAAAATATTCGGCGGGGTAATATCCCATTTGCCATTTATTTTACATATTGTTTTGACAGATCGAATCATAAACAAGCCAAACGTCAAGCAGCCTACCTTAGGTAGGGCGTACTAGGGGCGCTAAAACCTTCCCTTTACGCAACCAGTCCCTTACCCTAGAATCTCTGAAAGACCAGTTTTAGGTTTCCTAGTAACCATAATACTAGGTGGCGACTCCCTTTTTCAAATAGAGAAACCCCCCGACATTTAATCCCCAGCTCACGGGGAAGAGTCGTCACGACGCCGCGCTCATTTTTTTTTGGGGTGCGACAAGAGTTATTAGAAATACAAACTAACTTCCCCACTTATATATTGTCGATACTAAGTACTTTCGATACCTTTATCACCCTACCGACATTAGAAATCAGAGAAGACCCCTTCTCGGGTTCCTGACATACCTCCTTATATTATATTTTTAGGATGTGTGTTGATTCCTTTTTATATTATTTTTTTTAAAATTTCAAAATACATGAACGTGTACTAAACATTGCACTATAATCCTTTTATCCGAGATTCTAACATACACTTGATGTATATTAGCCTGTCCATAGTGATCCCCATCCTCGAGATCCTGACATACACTAAATGTCTAACAGTCATTCATGATTATCCCTTGTTGTTGCTGTTGCACCACACTCTTGGTCCCGCTTACAATGACAGGAAATTCTCGTAAATCATTTTCAACTACCAATACATTTCCTAATAACCACACCGAAACAATCCAACATGCCTTTAAATTTGTTCTTCTTTCATTTTTATTTTTTTATAACAACGTTTGTCAATCAAAATATCATTATATATGGTCATTTTTTAACTTAACTTGTTTCTTTTCCTTTAACGCGTCTAACTTCATCGCTTTTACCTCCCACTTTTTCTTCTTCTTTTCTTCCTCTCAAACTTTCCAGTAGAGGTCGGATTCCAACCTCTACCCAGATTTTTCACTATAACAAGAGTTGTAGAATTCAGTTTTATACAAAATTGATCTCATTGGAAAGCTAACATACAGTAGAACCCAGTTCTGCCCCCAACATTCATGAAATGAATCACAAAAGTGACAGACTTGCTGTTTTGCAGATTCTGCCCTGCAAAGTCATGTTCAATGACCCTTAACTAGAGTTATAAAATTCCAAATTAAATGACTTATATGATAAACATCCAAAACTACAACTCCTAAGAAGGAAACCGATCATAATTCCCTTGTTTTTCCACTCATATTCTCTCTGAAAGTCAAGAGATGAATCTGCCCAGTTGTTAATTTTTGCATCATATACATTTGGCCGAAACTTGGCCTTGGGAAAACAAGACTTCCCTCATTCTTTTCATGTTCAATTATTCATGCCCAACACAACATATACAATTATTATTTTGTAAAACAAATAATCTTTCCCTCCAAATTACTGCCCTCAATGGCTAGCCATGGCCTTTCCTAGGGGCTCCCTTTTTCCTTTCCATTTGTCTTGCCAATTAGCTCAAATTTCATCCCATTTCTTTCCACATTCATCAATTACACACAATTCAAGATTTCCCCCAAAAAATTTCCAAGAACCCTAACCCAAAACTCATAAAGAAAATCATGCAATTTAACCATAAAGTCTAGAATCTTTTATATGCATATAAGAAACACCATATCAAGGAACATTTAAGACCCTACTAGCTTGTGAAATCACAATCTCCTCCTCCCCTCTTTTTCATCTTGTTTTTGCCATCCCAATGCTCCTTTTCCCCTCCAATTTCTTCTTCTAGTAATACTCCAAATTCTTGAGTTTTTGATCTTTGAATGTTTTGGTAACACTTAATCTCACTTTCACTTTGAAATTCTTCTTCAATTGGGTAAGAAAAATATTAAAATCTCCCTTCCTTTCTTCCCCTCATTCTACTGGACAAAAGAGAAAAGAGGGGTATTTGTACCCCTCAATTTCTCTTATTGTAGTTAAGCCCCCATTACCTTTGAATGTTTTCTTTTTACCCCCCATCTTCTCTTCTTATAATTTAAATCATAATCTTTATATTTATTTCAATTCCACCCCCCTCAACCTATTTTATTTCTCTTTTAATTCATTTAGAGTTCAAAATTACGATATCTCAACTATTTGGTCTGAATGTTATATCTAAAATCTTTGAATTCTCATTTTATTTAAATTTGTTCATCTATTCTTCCACTTTTATTTATTTATATATATATTTACTTTTATTCATTTAGAGTTCAAAATTACGATATCTCAACTATTTGGGGTTTTATTTTTATTTGGTTCAATTCTAAAATTTTAATTTATGTTGGTTACTCTGCATTTTGTTTTTAAAAATCCTTTTATTGTTTTTCAGTCCCAAAGTTTTTATTTGTTGCTGTTTTGTCATTCAATTGGAATTAATTATATATATATTTTTTCATTTTGTCACTTATTCTTTTAATTTTTTATTTAGTTTGGATTCCTTTGGTTTTGTGGGTCCTTCTTGAACAATGTTTGTTTTTTGTCCATATTTATTCATTTATGCTTTTTGTTTTTGTTTTTATATTTTCTAGTTTTATTTTTTTGTTGGGGTTTTATTTTTATTCGGTTCCGTTCTGAAATTTTAATTTATTTTGGTTAGACTTCATTTTGTTTTTAAAAATCCCTTTATTTTTTTTTGGTCCTAAGGTTTTGATTTGTTGCAGTTTTGTCATTCAATTGGAATTAATTATATATTTTATTTTTTATTTTGGCACTTATTCTTTTAATTTTTATTTAGTATTGATTCCTTTGGTTTTATCAGTCCGTCTTGGATAATGTTTATTTTTTATTCGTATTTATTCATTTATGCTTTTAGTTTTTGTTTTTAATTTTTGTTGTTTTAATTTTTAATGGGTTTTTTTTATTTGGTTCAGTTCTGAAATTTTAATTTATGTTCGTAATTTCCTTTTGCCTTTGTTCTTTTTTTTAAGTATTTTTTTATTTTTAATTGTTCTTCTGAGCATATGATTTTTTTATGCTCATAACATTTATTTAGTTTTTTCTTTTGTTGTTCTTTTTGTTTGCTCTTTTGTTAAAGTTATTTTTTATTTTTCAGGATAATTTTATGGTTTCATTGTTTGCGTAATAAAAATGATAATTTTA
The DNA here is from genome assembly GCA_025169955.1 of Salix arbutifolia. Lineage (NCBI taxonomy): Eukaryota > Viridiplantae > Streptophyta > Magnoliopsida > Malpighiales > Salicaceae > Salix > Salix arbutifolia. The sequence goes on from JAJQXV010000050.1 coordinate 22,493, forward strand.
GTGGTTTGTTTTATTGTTTTCTTGCTTGTTTTTCTGTTACAATATTTTGTTTTTATTTTTATTTTTTCGGGACAATTTAATAATTCTAATTGTTTTGGCAGTAATGGTGATAATAATTTTAGGTATTATAGTCATGATTATGATGGTAGCTTTGTAATGGATTTTCATTGATGTTTTCTTCGTTTTATAGATAGAAAATCATTGATTTATTTTTGTTATTTAGTTATCGTAGGTGTTTCCACAATATATATTTTAGTATTGTATTTAATTTAAATTAGATTATAAAATGATATAATCCTAATATAGTGAATTCGATGATTCAGGTATTCGAATCTTCTAGCTTTTTTAATGATGATGATAATTTTATACTGGTGATTTTGTTGAAACCTGTTAAACAAATAAATTAATATTGATTTAAAATTTATATATTTTATTAAAAAAATATGGTTTGGGACACCGTGAAGCACGGGGAAATGGCTAGTATATATATATATAAAGAAATGAAAGGTTCTAGAAGAGTGATGCTATGAGGCATGGGTTTGATTTGGTTGTACATGTTTAGCTTCATTTGTGAGTTATCTCATAATAGAAAATCTAAGAGATAAATGAAAGACGATAGTGCAATACACACTTTATTTGTGAGTTATCTCATAATAGAAAATCTAAGAGGTAAATGAAAGACAATAGTGCAATACACACTTTATTATGTTGTTGCACACTGCATCAACTTCCTTATCCCATAATATATGGAAAAATGAAGGGAAAGTAAATTAGTTAGAAATTAAAGAACAAAGTAGGATAGATCCATGAACTATCCTCTCTACTTTGGACAAAACCCAAGAATCAACACAAACTCATTCTAATCAATTATATACTGACATTGGGGGTAGCTTTTCTTTTGGCATTTCTTCACAGCTTGTGGATCAATCAAACATCAAAATGATGACTCAAAGAAATCTGGTTGTGTTTGACTTGAATACCTTTCTTATTTCTTTCATCCTAAACTTTTGTTTTTATTTCTTTGACGAGTTAATTAAGTTGTTTGATGTAAAAGAAACAGTTTGTCTATTACTGATTATACAAATTAGGAGGGAATATCATTTTGTGGAATTTCAGGGAGCAATGCAGATGAAAGGATCTTTCTTAGGCTTTGTTGTTTATATTACTCTAATGCTCATGTCTCTTAAATGCATTTACATAACAAACATCATGATGCTTTCAGCACGTCATCTCTTTGTTTCTTGGTTTAGTATTTTTTTGTGTGCTCATAATCATATAGTCTTTCATTGGTGCTACTCCTCTCATGGAGAAAAAACAATATGCCGAACTCACATCTGTGTTGCTGAATGTCCGCGACAACCCCTGTTCTCATCAGCCAATCCCCTCATGAATTTTTCTACCCAGCTTGGACAATCAATCGTCTAGCCGATGTTTGTCAACAAGTCAGACTTGAAATGATTAAGCGACAAGAAAATCATTTTGATCGAAGGCTGTTGCATAGATAGATTCATATGTTCAAGCATTGAAATACGAAGAGCAAAGACTCTACTAATAGTCAACCAAGTACCAGAAATAATGGATTTTGATGATCTTTTTAATAGTCTTAGACTTTTGAGAAATAATCCCCTCCCAGATTTTTATTGGTTTTTATTTTTGAACTTTTTTTTGACTCCCGGTTTTTTATTCCATTTTTCCATTCAGAAATAATGCCCTTCCATTCCCCTTTTGAGAATGGGTTTTTTGGTGTATTCCTAGGAAAACCAATCAGATAAGAACAATCCCTAAGAAACTAAATGTTGAGCCTCCTACTAGGACTCTTAAAGTTATTGGGAGAATCTAGGAAGACGGGGTAGACCCTGACCAGCCTGGGGCAGTCGAGAAATCTAACCCCTTTTATCCAAAGTTCTCATCTTTTTTCAAGAGAGTGACCATACAATTGGATCAGAGACTATATCTTGCTAATCTATAAAACTGCCATTGATTCTTTCACCTTGAATTTGTTATGTTTAGATCAAACTCCCATGCATATTTACTTTATTATCTACTACTTAGGACTCATATAGTGACCTGTCCGGTGCACGCAATCAAGATAGGGAATTAAGTTACGATCAAGGTTGTCAATTCCGTTTCGGTTGGTGCTTTGTTTTTTTAATTGGACGGAATGTTTCAATTTTAGAGCATTTTGACGCACCGTTTCAGGGTTGTACTGTTTATGTATATATATATATAATTAAATATATATTAATTAAAAAAAATTAATTCAAATTAAAAAATAAAATTATTTAGAATTGTGCAATTTAATCTAAAAAACACAGTAAAATGATTTTTCTAAACAAAATTATGAACATGTTTAATATTACGAGAATACCATCATCAATCTTGTAAGGTCATTACATTATGTGATTGCTCTGAAATTTTAACAAAATATATATATGTCAAGAGACTCCTAGTAAAATTTCATCTCAATCTAACAGTCGGATTAAGAGATATGATTGATATTGTGAAATTATACATTATTTAAAAAAAACACTATTTGGCCGAAACAGCACAAGCGAAATGATTTCGGCGCGTTTCTGCAGAATTTGACTGAAAAATCCAAAATGGACTGGAATTTAATCATCCTGCATCAATTTGAGGGGGGCTGTCAACGAAAGCTTGTTGCCAGCAAGCTTTCCTATTTTATAAAATCCACAATTATTTTCCTATTTAATATATTTCCTATTTTGTATATATGACAACTTATAGTTTACATATATAGGACGAGAATCATGCTGATTTACTTTCCATGTATACATCATTGCAATCTCTATATAAGTTACAGAAATCAAAGCCAAAGGCACAAATTCAGACAATCCTTGAGCTATTTTGACATGGTATCAAAGCTGGGTAAATCATCTTCTTGGTCTTGAACTTTTGCTTTATTTTTTGGCTTTTGGCAGTCTTGGTTTTTGGGCTGTTTTTTTAGAAACAAGGCTCTCAGCATCTCTTCAAACCTTGCTTTTGGTTCTTTTGGTCTCAACAGCCCCTCGGCATCTGTTGTTTTGGTCGTCAAACCTCAGGATCTATCAACAGATCAGCATCTACACCTCTCGGATCTGTCGACAGATTAACATCTACACCTCTCGGCATCTCAGTGATTCTGGTTCTGTCAATAGATTAGCATCTCTCGGCATCTCAACACTTTTTGCAGCCTCTCGAGATCTTAAACCAAGGATATTTGTGGTTCTTGTTCCCGGCAGCAAGGAGTCTCACCAGGTTCTTCATCCCTTTGCTTTGGTTTCTCTTCAAAAAAAATTTGGTGTGTGTTATCTTTTGAATACAATTATCTGTGATGGATTCAGCAGCTATGTGTGTCAAGTTTTCGGGCACAAATTACTCTACATGGGCATTTCAATTTGAGCTTTTCCTCTAAGGAAAAGATCTGTGGGGACATATTGATGGCACGGATGTTGCCCCAAAATCTGATACGGATAAACCGAAAGAACCTAAGGACTCTCCTTCATGGGCTGTACTTGATGCTTGGATTATGTCTTGGCTTCTTGGTTTGGTCGAACCACATATTGTTACCAATCTACGAGCTCATCGCACTGCCCAAGGCATGTGGAATTACCTGAAGAAAGTGTATCATCAAGTTAATGATGCTCATCACTTTCAATTAGAACATGCGATTGCTATGTTTCAACATGTGATTGTTATGTTTCAACATGGTAGTCTTTCTATTCAAGACTATTACTCGGCATTCTTGACCCTTTGGCATGAATATACTGACTTGGTTACAGCGGATGTTCCTAGTGGTGCTCTTTCAACTATTCAGAATCTCCATGAAAATAGTAGCCGTGATCAGTTTCTTATGAAACTGCGCCTGGAATTTGAATCAGTCCGATCCTGTTCCTTCTCTTGATATCTGTTTTGGTGAGCTTCTTCGCGAAGAACAAAGGCTTAGTACTCAAGCTATTTTGGAGCATTCTCATGGGAGTTCTAGGACAACAACTATGGCTTATGCTGCTCACAGCCAAGGACCCTCTATGTACTCTAAAAATCTACAGTGTTTCTACTGCAAGGAGTATGGGCACATTGCTGCTAATTGTTCTAAGAAATTATGTTCCTATTACAAGAAAAAGGGGCACATTATCAAAGAATGTCGTATCCACCCTCAGAATCATCAGGCCCGAGCACTCCAGACTTCTTTTATCATTCCTCTAGCCACAAGGTCTGATGCACATGCCTCTTTTTCAGGTGCTTTCTCTGCCCTTGCACCTCCGGCAGGAAATTATTGTACACCAAAAATGGTACAACAAATGCTAATTTCAGCATTATCTGTAATGGGGATTCAAGGTAAAAATTCCACTAAACTTTGGTACGTAGACTCTGGGGCTAAAAATCACATGACGAATACTTCTACTACCCTATGTCATGTTCAGCCCTATGATGGTCAATCGACCATTCAGAGAGCCAATGGCAGCTCCTTGCCCATCACTGCTGTTGGTGATGCCTCTTCTACATTTACTGATGTGTTCCTTGCTCTTAAACTTGCCACGAATCTTATTTCTATTGGACAATTAGTTGATGATAACCGTGATGTTCATTTTTTTGGTACTGGTTGTGTTGTGCAGGACCAGGTAACGGGGAAGCCGATCGCGAGGGGACCTAAAGTGGGCGCTTGTTTCCACTATTTTTACCTGTTCTAGCCTTTTCTTTTATTAAGTATTTTGCATGTAATAAAACTCCTAGTCTTGGAATGGTGTGGCATCGACGTTTAGGTCATCCCAATACTCAGATTTTATCTCTTGTATTGAACTGTAGTTTTCTTGGTAATAAAGAAAGTCCTTTATCTCTCGGGTGTAATTCTTGCAAACTTGGTAAAAGCAAAACTCTTTCATTTCCTTTGCATGCTAGTAGAGCTTCTCACTGCTTTGATCTTATCCACAGTGATGTTTGGGACCTTCTCCCATTGATTCACATGAAAAATTTAAATACTATATGACATTCATTAATGATTATTTTATTTGGGAGCATGAAATGGTTGGGGCGGAGGTTGAAATGTTTGAGAGGTACTGAAGAGCCCTCATTTCTCCATCCAAAATTTGGGTGGTTCCTCCATCCAGGATTATAGGTATCAGAGTAGGGATTGCCTCCTTGGTTTGAAAATGGCTTTCTAACATTACTTGAATTAGAAGTTTGGCCATATAACACTTCCTTGAAGGCTGGAATAGTGGGAAACTCAGTTGTCCTATGCCCTTTACCCTCACAAACAACACAACTTTCCTCTTGTTGTTCATTCATGACATGCACTTTTTAATCTCAAGAGACTCTACTTTTCTAGCCAATAAGGCTAATCTAGCATTGAGGTCATCAGTCTCTTTCAATTGGAACTTCCCATGTGAATGAGAAATGGTGTTTCTAGACTCAACATGAAGTGGGAGAGAGGTCTCCCATTGCTTAGTGTTTTCAGCAAATTGATCAAAAAAATCAAAGGCTTCACTTGGTTCTTTGTCATAAAACTCACCATTACACATGGTTGACACTAGCTTTTTAAAATCTGCGGTAAGAGAGTCGTAGAAGAAACTCACTAACCTCCACATCTCAAAACCATGGTGGGGACAAGCATTTAACAAGTCTTTAAACTTTTCCCAAGCTTGGTGAAATGACTCATTTGCACTACAAGAAAAATTCATCATTTGACGTTGTAAGGCTGCCATCCTATGAGTGGGGAAGTATTTTTTCAAAAATTCAGCTTGCATTTCCCTCCATGTACCTATAAACCTAGGACGCAGTGAATTCAGCCAAAGCTTGGCTTTATCCTTTAGAGAGAATGCGAACAATTTAAGCCGAATGGTTTCCTCGGTGCATGTTCTATCAATAAAGGTATTACCTCTTCAAACTCCTTAATGTGTATGTATGGATTTTCAGAATCCATACCATGAAATGTGGGAAGAAGTTGAATCATGCCCGGTTTCAAATTGAAAGCTTGTTGGTTAAGAGGCAAGATAATACATGAAGGTGTACTTTGTCTAGCCGGGTGAAGATACTCTCGAAGGGTTCGAAAATTAGGTTGATCATTGAATTGTGGAGGTCCATTACCTTGAACACTCCCTTCACCCTCTATATCTTCAACATTATCCATGATGGAATATAATATAACAGTTATATGAATATGAAAGGAAAGGAGAAAGAAAAGGAAGATTACAAATAAAAGTAAATGAAACGTAAAGGATAAAGTAATAGCTGAAAAAAAAATACAACAGATTAGAAAATTCACACTCCAACTAATAAGCAATATTAACAATAGTAAACATTAAAAGATAATTTAAAAAAAACATGAATAAAAAGGCGGTAATACCGGCCAAGAACTTCAAACAATAAATATTAGATAAATAAGCATAACAAAATAAAATAAAATAAACAAGAGGCGGTTGAACCAGCCAAAATCCAACAATTAGTAGTCCAGTCCACAGTCCAATATCCAAAAAGTTGAGGTCAATTTTTTTTTATGTATTTTTTTTTCAATAATCAAATCTAAATTTGTTACCTTTGCTTGCTAGCTCCCCGCCAACGGCGCCAAAACTGCTTGACCGCTATTTATGATCGGCTTGTTTTAACTCACAAGTGCACGAGTGTGCGATGTAGCAATTAACTCGGTAAGATCGAGGTCATATCCACAGAGAGCTAGATCTAGAAATTAAGCTAGGTAACAACAAAAAAATCTCAAGAGAATAATTAATGGATTTGTTTTCAAAGATGAAAGAGTGTAAATAGATTTTAAATGACAAGAAAAAGTAACTCTTGATTCCAAATCAATTTTAATGGTGATATATTGGTGATTCCTTCAACATATATAAGATAACTCAACCTAATATCAACGACGGTGATATTAGATTGGAAGATATTACAATGAAGTTTAAAAAGATGAAGATTGATTATTGCTTAAGAATGATCGAGTACTTTCATATTAAGTAAGACATTGAATCAAGCAATCTCTATACCAAAACTAAGTTTTGTTCATAAAAATTCAAGATTATAACATTACCTAAATGATTTCTTAAATTTCTTTGCAATAATAAAACATTATTGAAGAAAATGAGAATATAGACATTAAGATTCATTCATATCTTAAAGAACTCACCTCAATCACCATCATCCTTGATTTGGATCCAAGAAAGAGATTAGCCAACCATGATAATATATAAGAACACTCTAATAAACATGAAATAACTTGAATCAAACTGAAATAATAAGTTTTACAACTAAAAAAACTGAAATCGACAAAGAACACAACACAATTTCGGTAAATATTCTAACACAAATCTGATGCTAACTTTGGACTGCAATTTGACCCTCGTACAAGCCTTATCTAGAGATGGATATTAGAGACATATTTATATGCCATTATGTTATCTTTCCAGAACATTAAATAAAATGTAATTTGGAGCTCAGAGTCAAAAGTTATATCTGCAACACCAAAAGGTGTTCTGGAAAGTCAAATTCGGCAGCTTGGAGAAGACTTTGGTGCCCGATTTTCTTCCTCCTTTTGAGCTGACTCTTTCTTCTTTTTGACCCAAAATAATGTAACAATCTCCCCTCCAGCTTTCCATCCACGTGCTTTCCCTCTTAGGTCAATGGATTACCCAAAATAAATCAAATGTTATTTGTTGTGTGGACATGTAAGATCATGGATTGCTCTTGGGCTGATTTGGGGAAAATAAGTGCTCCAAAATTTGCCCAAATCTTCAACTAAATTTCCTCTTCAATTCTTTGTTCCAAATTTCAACGTTAAATTTCTTGAAATAATTCATTTAAGCTCCAAAAACCTGTCGAAACATTAAAAGAAACTTCATTACTAAAAAGCACATCAATTATTATAAAAAAACCCAAATAAAAACAATAATACATATGTAAAATAAGAGACTTAATGATACTTTTGATGCACAATCAATGGTCAATCGGCCATTCAGACAGCCAATGGCAGCTCCTTGCCCATCACTGCTGTTGGTGATGCCTCTTCTACATTTATTGATATGTTCCTTGCTCCTAAACTTGCCACGAATCTTATTTCTGTTGGACAATTAGTTGATGATAACTGTGATGTTTATTTTTTTGGTATTGGTTGTGTTGTGCAGGACCAGGTAACGGGGAAGCCGATCGCGAGGGGACCTAAAGTGGGGCGCTTGTTTCCACTATTTTTACCTGTTCCAGCCTTTTCTTTTATTAAGTCTTTTGCATGTAATAAAACTCCTAGTCTTGGAATGGTGTGGCATCGACGTTTAGGTCATCCCAATACTCAGATTTTATCTCTTGTATTGAACTGTAGTTTTCTTGGTAATAAAGAAAGTCCTTTATCTCTCGGGTGTAATTCTTGCAAACTTGGTAAAAGCAAAACTCTTTCATTTCCTTTGCATGCTAGTAGAGCTTCTCACTGCTTTGATCTTATCCACAGTGATGTTTGGGACCTTCTCCCATTGATTCACATGAAAAATTTAAATACTATATGACATTCATTAATGATTATTTTATTTGGGAGCATGAAATGGTTGGGGCGGAGGTTGAAATGTTTGAGAGGTACTGAAGAGCCCTCATTTCTCCATCCAAAATTTGGGTGGTTCCTCCATCCAGGATTATAGGTATCAGAGTAGGGATTGCCTCCTTGGTTTGAAAATGGCTTTCTAACATTACTTGAATTAGAAGTTTGGCCATATAACACTTCCTTGAAGGCTGGAATAGTGGGAAACTCAGTTGTCCTATGCCCTTTACCCTCACAAACAACACAACTTTCCTCTTGTTGTTCATTCATGACATGCACTTTTTAATCTCAAGAGACTCTACTTTTCTAGCCAATAAGGCTAATCTAGCATTGAGGTCATCAGTCTCTTTCAATTGGAACTTCCCATGTGAATGAGAAATGGTGTTTCTAGACTCAACATGAAGTGGGAGAGAGGTCTCCCATTGCTTAGTGTTTTCAGCAAATTGATCAAAAAAATCAAAGGCTTCACTTGGTTCTTTGTCATAAAACTCACCATTACACATGGTTGACACTAGCTTTTTAAAATCTGCGGTAAGAGAGTCGTAGAAGAAACTCACTAACCTCCACATCTCAAAACCATGGTGGGGACAAGCATTTAACAAGTCTTTAAACTTTTCCCAAGCTTGGTGAAATGACTCATTTGCACTACAAGAAAAATTCATCATTTGACGTTGTAAGGCTGCCATCCTATGAGTGGGGAAGTATTTTTTCAAAAATTCAGCTTGCATTTCCCTCCATGTACCTATAAACCTAGGACGCAGTGAATTCAGCCAAAGCTTGGCTTTATCCTTTAGAGAGAATGCGAACAATTTAAGCCGAATGGTTTCCTCGGTGCATGTTCTATCAATAAAGGTATTACCTCTTCAAACTCCTTAATGTGTATGTATGGATTTTCAGAATCCATACCATGAAATGTGGGAAGAAGTTGAATCATGCCCGGTTTCAAATTGAAAGCTTGTTGGTTAAGAGGCAAGATAATACATGAAGGTGTACTTTGTCTAGCCGGGTGAAGATACTCTCGAAGGGTTCGAAAATTAGGTTGATCATTGAATTGTGGAGGTCCATTACCTTGAACACTCCCTTCACCCTCTATATCTTCAACATTATCCATGATGGAATATAATATAACAGTTATATGAATATGAAAGGAAAGGAGAAAGAAAAGGAAGATTACAAATAAAAGTAAATGAAACGTAAAGGATAAAGTAATAGCTGAAAAAAAAATACAACAGATTAGAAAATTCACACTCCAACTAATAAGCAATATTAACAATAGTAAACATTAAAAGATAATTTAAAAAAAACATGAATAAAAAGGCGGTAATACCGGCCAAGAACTTCAAACAATAAATATTAGATAAATAAGCATAACAAAATAAAATAAAATAAACAAGAGGCGGTTGAACCAGCCAAAATCCAACAATTAGTAGTCCAGTCCACAGTCCAATATCCAAAAAGTTGAGGTCAATTTTTTTTTATGTATTTTTTTTTCAATAATCAAATCTAAATTTGTTACCTTTGCTTGCTAGCTCCCCGCCAACGGCGCCAAAACTGCTTGACCGCTATTTATGATCGGCTTGTTTTAACTCACAAGTGCACGAGTGTGCGATGTAGCAATTAACTCGGTAAGATCGAGGTCATATCCACAGAGAGCTAGATCTAGAAATTAAGCTAGGTAACAACAAAAAAATCTCAAGAGAATAATTAATGGATTTGTTTTCAAAGATGAAAGAGTGTAAATAGATTTTAAATGACAAGAAAAAGTAACTCTTGATTCCAAATCAATTTTAATGGTGATATATTGGTGATTCCTTCAACATATATAAGATAACTCAACCTAATATCAACGACGGTGATATTAGATTGGAAGATATTACAATGAAGTTTAAAAAGATGAAGATTGATTATTGCTTAAGAATGATCGAGTACTTTCATATTAAGTAAGACATTGAATCAAGCAATCTCTATACCAAAACTAAGTTTTGTTCATAAAAATTCAAGATTATAACATTACCTAAATGATTTCTTAAATTTCTTTGCAATAATAAAACATTATTGAAGAAAATGAGAATATAGACATTAAGATTCATTCATATCTTAAAGAACTCACCTCAATCACCATCATCCTTGATTTGGATCCAAGAAAGAGATTAGCCAACCATGATAATATATAAGAACACTCTAATAAACATGAAATAACTTGAATCAAACTGAAATAATAAGTTTTACAACTAAAAAAACTGAAATCGACAAAGAACACAACACAATTTCGGTAAATATTCTAACACAAATCTGATGCTAACTTTGGACTGCAATTTGACCCTCGTACAAGCCTTATCTAGAGATGGATATTAGAGACATATTTATATGCCATTATGTTATCTTTCCAGAACATTAAATAAAATGTAATTTGGAGCTCAGAGTCAAAAGTTATATCTGCAACACCAAAAGGTGTTCTGGAAAGTCAAATTCGGCAGCTTGGAGAAGACTTTGGTGCCCGATTTTCTTCCTCCTTTTGAGCTGACTCTTTCTTCTTTTTGACCCAAAATAATGTAACAATCTCCCCTCCAGCTTTCCATCCACGTGCTTTCCCTCTTAGGTCAATGGATTACCCAAAATAAATCAAATGTTATTTGTTGTGTGGACATGTAAGATCATGGATTGCTCTTGGGCTGATTTGGGGAAAATAAGTGCTCCAAAATTTGCCCAAATCTTCAACTAAATTTCCTCTTCAATTCTTTGTTCCAAATTTCAACGTTAAATTTCTTGAAATAATTCATTTAAGCTCCAAAAACCTGTCGAAACATTAAAAGAAACTTCATTACTAAAAAGCACATCAATTATTATAAAAAAACCCAAATAAAAACAATAATACATATGTAAAATAAGAGACTTAATGATACTTTTGATGCACAATCAATGGTCAATCGGCCATTCAGACAGCCAATGGCAGCTCCTTGCCCATCACTGCTGTTGGTGATGCCTCTTCTACATTTATTGATATGTTCCTTGCTCCTAAACTTGCCACGAATCTTATTTCTGTTGGACAATTAGTTGATGATAACTGTGATGTTTATTTTTTTGGTATTGGTTGTGTTGTGCAGGACCAGGTAACGGGGAAGCCGATCGCGAGGGGACCTAAAGTGGGGCGCTTGTTTCCACTATTTTTACCTGTTCCAGCCTTTTCTTTTATTAAGTCTTTTGCATGTAATAAAACTCCTAGTCTTGGAATGGTGTGGCATCGACATTTAGGTCATCCCAATACTCAGATTTTATCTCTTGTATTGAACTGTAGTTTTCTTGGTAATAAAGAAAGTCCTTTATCTCTCGAGTGTGATTCTTGCAAAATTGGTAAAAGCAAAAACTCTTCCATTTCCTTTGCATGCTAGTAGAGCTTCTCACTGCTTTGATCTTATCCACAGTGATGTTTGGGACCTTCTCCCGTTGATTCACATGAAAAATTTAAATACTATATGACATTCATTAATGATTATAGCAGATTTACTTGGGTCTATTGTCTTCGCTCTAAATCCGAAGTCTTTCGTACGTTTACTAAATTTTCAGCATATGTTACTAATCAATTTTCTTCCACTATTAAGACATTACACATAGATTCTGGTGGTGAAAATATGTCTATTGAGTTTCAGGCCTTCTTAGCTTCTAATGGTATTCTTCACCAACGTTCCTATCCCGCTACTCCTCAACAAAATGGAGTAGCCGAATGTAAAAATCATCACCTTCTTGATGTGGTACGTACCCTCTTGCTAGAATCATTTGTTCCTACCATGTTCTGGGTTGAAACTCTAAAAACTGCTACTCATTTGATTAATCAGTTACCCTCTCAAGTCTTACACATGGAGTCTCCTTATTTCTGTTTATTTGCCAAACAACCTAGGTATGATAATCTTCGTGTTTTTCGGTTGTGTCTATTTTGTTCATTTACCACCTCATGAGCGACATAAATTATATGCTCAATCTATTAAATGTGCATTCTTGGGATATAATGTGTGTCAAAAAAGGCTTTGTTTGCTATGATCCTACTTTACGCCGTACACGCATTTCTAGGAATGTTATTTTCTTTGAAAATCAACATTTCTTTCCAGTGTCTTCCGTGTCCTCTCCTTCTACTGTGATTCTTCCCTCCTTTGAGTCCCAATTATCTAATCTCTGTTCAGTTAGCTCTCGTTTTAAACTTGGTATTGTGTATACAAGACGCTCCCACCCATAGTCTCCTCCGACGGGTCACTCGATATTTGATCCTCCCGCACTCCAGATTCAGTCAAATGACGCACAGCCAGAGCCTTCGATACGTCACTCATCTCGAGTGTCTATACCCCTAGATAGGTATGGGTTTCCCACTTCCAGATCTAGTAAATCTATTTCAGCTCTTATTGCTACATTGTCTACTTTTGATATTTTCACGAGCTATTCACATGTTGTTAAGCATGAGTGTTGGCAACAAGTTATGCAGGAAGAAATTGTTGCTCTAGAGGCCAATCATACTTGGGACATTGAGCCTTGTCCTCCTATGATTGTTCCTTTGGGTTGCAAATGGGTATACTAAGTTGAAGTCCGATCTAATGATAGTTTGGACCGTTACAAGGCTCGCCTTGTTGCCCTCGGGAATAATGAGGAATATGGGGTCAATTATGAAGAGACATTTGCTCTAGTGGCTAAAATGACTACCTGTTCGTACGATATTGGCTCTTGCTGCTTCTAGTAATTGGCAGCTACATCAAATGGATGTCAATAATGCTTTTCTTCATGGGGATTTGAAAGAATGTATTTATATGAAGCCTCCTCTAGGATTATTTTCTTCTCCGACCTCCCATGTGTGTAAGCTTCGTCGTTCTCTTTATGGTCTCAAATAGGCTCCGAGGGTCTGGTTTGATAAATTTCGCACCACTCTATTACAGTTCTCATTCAAACAAAGCAAGCATGACATTTCCTTATTTCTTCAGAAATCAGCGTGGGTATTGTTGTTCTTCTGGTTTATGTTGACGATATTGTCAATAGGGGTTTTGATTTGGATCTCTTTGGTCAGCTCAAGACTCGTCTCTCTAAGGCTTTTCATATGAAAGATCTTGGGTCTCTTACTTATTTTCTCGGTCTTGAATTGCATCGTAGCTCCTCGGGCATTTCCTTAACTCAACATAAGTATGCTAGTGACGTGGTGTCTACAGCTGGTCTCCAAGAGGCCACTTCAGTCTATACCGAAATTGGTAGGCAACCTTGTTTATCTCACCATCACTGATCAGACATCTCATTTGCCATACAACAAGTTAGCCAATTTCATCAGACTCCCCGACATCTTCATTTGGCTGCTGTCCATCAGATCATACGCTATGTTCATGGCACCGTGGTTCCTGGCTTATTTTTCCCTACGAACAATCCTCCTCGTCTTACTGCTTGCAGTGATGCGAATTGGGCATGTTGTGCAAACACCCGTCAATTAGTCATGGGGTGGTGTATGTTTTTAGGAGATGCCTTGATCTCTTGGAAAAGTAAAAAGCAAGACAGAGTTTCTAAGTCCTCTATGGAATTTGAGTATAGGGCAATGTCTCTTGCTTGTTCTGAAATCATTTGGCTTCGAGGTTTGCTTGATGAGCTAGATTTTTCCATGACTGATTCTACACCTTTCCATGTCGATAATACGAGTGCTATTCAGATCACGGCTAATCCTGTGTTTCATGAGCGAACGAAGCATATCGAGGTGGACTATCACTCTATTTGTGGAGCCTATGAAACTTGTGTTATCACTCTTCCTCATATTTCCACTGATCTACAAATTGCTGATATCTTCACCAAGGTGCTCACACGTCATCGACATTGTTTTCTAAGTAGCAAATTGATGTTGGTTGATCATCCTGCATCAATTTGAGGGGGGCTGTCAATGAAAAGCTTGTTGCCAGCAAGCTTTCCTATTTTATAAAATCCACAATTATTTTCCTCATTAATATATTTCCTATTTTGTATATATGACAACTTATAGTTTACATATATAGGACTAGAATCATGCTGATTTACTTTCCATGTATACATCATTGTAATCTCTATATAAGTTATAGAAATCAAAGTCAAAGGCACAAATTCAGACAATCCTTAAGCTATTTTGACACTTTTCAAATGCAAAAATGGATTTCCATTTAGTGTAGAACCTTATCTTGTAGGTGACGATGACGTCGATTTTGCCGCAGACAAAGACATGGCATTTAGATGTGCATGACTTCGAAACTAAATAGACTGAATATTTGAAGTTGCTTTCATACTGTAAATTTCAATAATGAAGAACAAATCAACATATTCAAATTCTCGTGCAATTAGAATTTCCTCTTGATCTTTGAGCTTGAAGGTAGCATTGCTTATAAGCTTTCATTCACTTCCAGTCAGCTCTAAAGAAAGAATTATCCACAGGAGTGTACTTTCCTATTCCTTTTACAATATGAGAAATGATTCAACCTAAGATTAATATAAAATAATTTACAAGTTATAACCCCTGCAAACATCTAACAAAAAGCATTACTGACCTGGTACTCAAGATAACCATCGGCAAAAGAAAGAGGACATCGTCTAGGAAGTCCACCAGATAACCTCCTGTCATTCGTTAGCAGGCATAACAAGAAATCCATTGAGACAAAAAGAAAAATAATCCATTATAGAAAACTGACCACGCAACCCAATTAAAGATAGGTAATCAACTTCCATGCATTACAAAGTTTATCACTCCACATTCCAATAGTCTTGCAAACCATTCACAAAAAAATGTTTCTTCTCAAGGAAGCTGCAATGTTTGTTGTTTTTATGTCTCAACAAATTATACAGGATAAGAAAACAAAATCAAAATAAAACTAAGAGTTGTGGAAGTTGTGAAAAGCATAATGCATAAGCACCTCCTCACCCCTCATACTCTATTGTGTTGGTATTACATAATCAAAACCTGGAAAGACACAAAATTGAAATTCAGATTGAAAACTACAATATAATGCAAAATTTATAGAGCATGTCAAGGATTAAAACACTTCCCAAATAGTCCTAGTCCATATAGAAAACATAAAAAGTCACAACCTATGAGTTGAGTCGTGAAGATTATGAGTTACTAATTGACACAAAAAAGAAGAGGTTAAAGAGACACTAGACATGTCATGGTCAAAGACGAAAGCATATATTTAAACATCAAGCCCAATTATTTCCTAACATAATATTGCATTCTCCTCTAATAACTAAATTCAAAAGTATTAAAATTTGAAAAAAAGGTGATTAGGAGCACCTCATTTTGAATAAACAACTTTGTCACTACAAGTACACAATGAATCATTGAATAGTTCCTGAAGAAGCATGCAATAAAATCAATTCCTTGTTAACACTTGTTTTCTTCACATTACACAATTTGAAACATACATTACCTTATAATAAGCTAGGAGGAAAAAAAGGAGGAGGTAATCCTAGTGGTACGTTTGCTACTAAGCTATCGTATTTGAAGAAAGCAATATCTGGTATGATATTATTGAACTGCAAGTTAAATAATGACAAGATCCCAATTCAATTGATGGTACCATATTGATCTGCTTTATGTTCTATTTTGAAAACAAATCCATTATCTAAGATTTCAAGTTAAATTTGGAGGTAAAATTAGCAATGTTCTTATTATGTTGCATGTCAAGCTGCGATTATGTTTTGTTGAGTTTCGCAAGTTATCACCAACATATCGCTCTGATTCTAAGCAAAACGCACTAATTTGTTTTAAATTCAATAAGGCAACTTGAAAGGTCGAATCAAGATGAAGCCTAACATAGCTAATTCAATCAAGATGCAGCCTAACATAGTTAAATACCTTCAAAGGCCGAATCATAGTTACTGGTCGTAATTTCACACAGAAAAATATCACAACTTGAAAAGTATACTGAGAAGTTTTTCAAATTCAATAAGACAAGGTCTTGTCCAACTCAAAAGTGACATGTAATTCATTTGTTTTATAAGCAAATTTGTTTTATGGTATATTTCAATTTCAATTCAAGCCAACCTTACAAATATTCTAATTTTTTTCTTTGTAAAATATTGGAATTATGTTCAGCAAGTCTAAGTAGGTTAAAAAGCGCATATCAATTTGATTCAAAGCAATAAGTTTTCCATGACAGCCATACAGTTTTCCAATTTTCCGCAATTCTTAATAATCACACCCGTTTCCTTTCCCTCTTCTATAAAATCATCAATTTCAAATTACTAAAGCATTGGACATGCACAACTCAAATCCAATTGTCTGTCTTCCAAGTTTCTTGCATAGTTAGACAACTGGCAATTTCACAGGCTTCTGACAATATACTGAAGTAAACTGTCAGGACAAATAACCATTTAATTTTTGTAACGAGTGACATTTCAAAAGCAAACTAACAAAAACGAAATCCAGGAAATGGCTCGCTTGACACAAATAGAAAAAAAACAGTCCTAAACATGTTGATCTGCTACAGTGTTACAACGATGTCTGCCAATTATCAATTTGCAAAGGAAGGCACAGTAATGCTTATGTTGTTGGGTTGCCAGCTGAATTTAACATTAGTCATGTGTTCAACATAGAGGACATTACTGCATTCAAAGGGGAACCCTTTGCAGTACCAGTCCAGGACATACACCTCGCTATGCCACTTCTGGAAAATACATCACCACGTGATGAGGTTGCTGCCATCCTTGACCACCAATTTGTTTCAACATGACGAGGGGGCTATTACAAATTCTTAGTCCAGTGGAAAAATCGTCCTCATTCAGAGTCAGTTTGGTTACAGGCTTCAAAACTACAACGACTGCACCCCCATCTCTTTACTACTTACCTTCGTCATAACTTGCCGGAGGCAAGTTCTTTGGGAGAGCCGGCAATTGATGCAAATCAAGAGAAATGCAGAGCAATATCAAGAGGCAGAGCAAGATCGGGAGGATGCAATTGGGGCAGAACGTGGGACAAGCAAAATGCCAAATATGGATACAATTACAACATTAGCATAGCTGCTAGAATTTTGGCATTCTACCGTTACAAGAAGACAGATATGGATACGATGGCAACATCAACACAACTGCTGGAGTCTTGGAATCCTACCGTTACAAGAAGTCTAAATTTAGTTAATTTCATTAATTGCTGGATTGTTTTACTCATCTGAAATTTATTTAATTTTCCTAATTTATTGCTTTCCTAGTTAAGTTTGGAAACTGTAAGTTGCCGTAACTATTTAAGGGGAAGAATGTAAAAGACAAAGACAGTTAAAATTATTATTTTAAATTGAAATAAATTCAGTTTGTTTTTGGAGAGATTCCAATAAATCGCAGAGAGATTTTGCACTAGCCTGAGTTGCATTTCTTTGAGATTTTGAGACCTGCAATTCATGGCACCAATTTGGTATCAGAGCACCTTCATCTATGCCAGTAACAAGAAGTGGAACTTCTTACGCCATGGCCACCACTCAAAACCGAACCAACCCCAGTCCAAACAGCCAAACCCCGACCCATCCAAGCCCTACCAGCCATAACCCAAACAACTCACACACTACCAACCAAGAACCAAATCATTCCAACTCAATCCAACAAAATCCAAACACTCAAAACCACAACACCTGAGACTCATACCAACCACAATTGCATTATCAGCTGGACCAGATTGCCATAGTTTTGGCGCAAGTTATTCGTCGACTGGATGTCATGGAGGAACGTCAATGTTGAAAATAAAAGAAAAGGAATATAGGAGAATGACAAAAATGAAATAAAATGCGAAAAATAAAGGATAAGGGAAAAAGAAGGCAAATCTGATTTTTTTGTGTGCTGGGTTGCCTCCCAGTAAGCGCTTGTGTTTTCAGTCATTGGCTCGACATGTGGCATGGCATGCTCATTCTTCATAGAAGCGGTGATTTCTGATGTCCAACTTTCATAGAAAGGTTTCAATCGATGCCCATTGACCTTGAGTACTTTATTGGTTTCTAAACCTGTAATTTCAACATGGGGAACGGTTTGCAAAGCTTGCAAAGCCAATGCTACTTTGTGCATATTTTGGGGAACACACATGTGGCTCTCCATCTCTTCTATGTTGGTGAAATCATAGCCATAGCTCAAAGCTATGCTTAATCCGTCTTCGCAATCAAAATCACAAACTTGCTGCACACACTTATCAATTTGATCATAGCATGTGATAGAATAAACATTGCTATAAGGATATTTCATTGCATCATGAAAATTGAATTCAGTTTTTTCATCTCCTACCTCCATAGACAAGGTATCCTTACCACAATCAATCTTTGTGTTGGCGGTTTTCAAGAATGGTCTACCAAACAATATAAGAGTGCTGGTTGATGAATCACAAGAAACATGTTCCATATCAAGAATATAAAAATCACATGGAATAACCAAACTATTAATCTTGACTAGGACATCTTCTATCACACCAAGTGGGTAAACAAAACTACGATCCGCAAGTTGTATTACAATGCTAGTTTTATTCAAAGGCTCAAGACTAAGAGAATCATAAACATGTTTGGGCATAACACTAATGGATGCACCTAAATTGCATAAAGCTCTTTTAAAACTAGCATTACCAATAACACATGGGATAGTAAACGCACCTGGGTCTTTTTGTTTCAAAGGCAGATTTTTTGGAACAACGGCAGATACAACTTCACCCATACTTACTGTTTCATAACCTTTCAGTTTGAAAGCTCTTTTGGTAGTACACAACTCCTTCAAGAATTTTGCATACTTGGGAATTTGCTTGATAGCATCAAGCAAAGGAATATTCAGTTCCACTTTCTTGAAAACCTCTAAGATCTCTTTTTCTTTGTCTTCTTTCTTTGACCTAGAAGAACTCACAGGAAAGGGTGGATTTGTTTTAAAACTGGAATTAATTGAGTGAAAAGTTACCTTTGGAGTGTTGGTCTTTGTTTCTGTTTGTGGAGGAGGAGGATGTTCTTTCTTTGTACTCAATTCAGTTTCTATCTCTTCTTCCTCCATCTCAATTTGTTTCGACTTTTTCTCTTCAAGTTCTTTCCCACTTCGCAGCATGATAGCACTAACATTCTCTTTTGGATTCAATGCTTGGGAGGGCAACTTTCCATTTATTTGTGCTTCCAATTTCCCTACACTTGAAGCTACTTGCCCCATTTGCTTTTCCAAGTTGTGAATACTTGACCTTGTTTCCTGTTGAAAAGACATGACATTTTGTTGCAAGGTAACAGTATTAGAAGCCAAAGTTTTCATCATCTCACGAAGATCATCACTGGATGATGTCCCCATAACATTGGAGTTGGTGAACGGAGGGGGCTGTCTTGCTTGATAATTTTGCTGGGGATGTGGTTGAAATCCATGGGAATGGAATTGTCTCCCTTGATTGCCTTGTTGAGGTGGGTTCCCGTAGCGGAAGTTAGGATGATCTCTCCATCCAGGATTGTACGTGTTAGAAAAGGGATCATACTTACGCTGGGGCTGTCCGTTGAATGCTCCATCAATTGCATGAGCTTGTTCAATGTAATCTTCTTGCATTGTTGGGCACATATCCAAAGCATGTCCTTGTAAGGAGCATATGCTACAAACTTTCACCTGCTGCACATTTCCACAAGCCAAAGAACGCACAAGAGAAGTAAGATCATTAACTTTATTCTCAAGGTTAGAAATACTTACCTCATTCACTCGTTTGTTTGAGAAGTCTCCACAGGTGCCAAACTATTTCGAGTTGGTTGCCATGTTTGAGATTAATTGGCGTGCAGCACCGGGTGTCTTATATACCAATGCCCCTCCACTTGCAGTATCAATGATACTACGGTCAGTAGGCATCAATCCTTCATAGAAGTATTGAATGAGCAGCTGATCAGGTATTTGATGATGAGGGCATTGAATGCACAATAGCTCAAATCTTTCCCAATACTCAGTGAGTGTTTCTCCATGAGATTGTCGAATCCCACATATGTCTTTTCTTATGTTGGCAACTCGAGATGCAGGGAAATATTTTTCAAGGAAGATCTTCTTCATGCCATTCCAAGTGTTAATGGAACCTGGGAGAATAGAAAAAAAAACCATGCCTTCGCTGCCCCTTTTAAAGAGAAAGGAAAAGCTTTCAACTTAACTTGTTCCTCTTCAACTCCATTCGGTTTCATTCCAACACAAACCATGTGGAACTCCTTGAGATGAGTGTGAGGATCTTCTCCTACAAGACCATTGAATGTTGGCAGCAAATGTATAAAACCAGATTTGAGTTCAAAATTCACATTACTGTCTATGTTTATGCACAATGGTTGGTTTGCCATGTTAGGAGCAGCAAGCTCCTTGAGTGTTTGTTGTCGTTCACCAGCCATGATGTTGACGCGAGCTTCCTTTCGTAACCTGCGTAAAGTGTTTTCTATTTCAAGATCAACCTGCACTTGATGACTTTGATTAGTAGAACGGGTTACAGGCATAAATCGCAAAGAAAACTCAAAAGAAACCAAGCACACAAGAGATTGAAAACAATGCAAATTGTACGAAAATTTTACGGTAGAAAACTAAAACTGCCTAAAAACAATAGAACAAAACGGAATTTGGCCTCAATAGGGTGGGGCTAGTGATTTATCACTAGTCCTGTTTGGAACGTCCTTTTCCTTCAGGAAACAAAAGACCGATACCTAATTCCACCAAAAACTCTGTTTTGAACAGTACCGCTGCCGCAAGTGAACACTACCGTCGCAAGCAAAAATTCTGTTTCTCTTTTTTTTTTTGAATCACAGAAAATAAAAATAACAGTACAAGCACAACAATCAACTAAAATTACCTCCCCGGCAACGGCACCAAAATTTGTTGCGATGTCGCGGTCGCACAAATTAATTACCCTAGCTTAAAACACACAAGATAGTATAGAGCAAGCAAGGGGTCGATCCCACGAGGAAATTTCAAGTTAGATTTTTATGTTGTACGTTATGTGATTGGGGGGATTTGGTTTGTGATTATCTAAACTATGGCAGCAATTAAACTAGCAAACAAAATCAATTAAAACCGAAACTTATCAAGAAAACAAACCTTGGTCACAAGCATACATCCACCTACGGAAATTAGAACCGATCCTTGAAACTAAAAATGCAGTTCATGTTCTGAAATTTTATCTTTTCTTAACGTGATTAATTAACAGATCCGCCGTATAACTAATCCTAACCAACAAACAATCAAAGTGTCCGCACTAATAATTCAATTTAATGGTAGCTTTAAGAACTAGATAATTTCATCAAGATTAACATACAAGTTGTCCGCAACTTGTGTCAATTTATTCAAATGTTCTCCCTAAGTTCAATAATGTAGTTCCGCCACAATTATCAAGCTTAGATGCTTCACAAGTTCATATATCACAACTCCGGTTTTGATATTAAACTTAGCAATAGATTGTTCACAACAATAACTTAGAGTCCGCTCAAGCAATCATCAACAACAATCATAGAAAATATGCATAGGAAAACAATCATACTCATTCATAACATAAACTGAAAATAGAAGGAAGAATAAATCTCACGGTTTTTGAAATCCGAAGGTTTTTGTGTCCTTGCAACCAAGCAAAAGAGTCTAGCCTTGCATGTTTATTGAACAACTAAATAAAAAGATGGAAGAACACATGATTTAGGGTTTGGAGGAGGAAGATTTTGTGTTTTCTTATGTGCTGCCCGCCACTTCCTTGCTCCTCTTCTCCTTTATATATGCTTAGAAACCCTAGTGTCTATTTTACAAAATAGTCCTTCCTTAAGTTGGCAGAATTTAGTTGTCCCTTGTAAAATTCATATCTCCTTAATATCACATCTTTTTGCGCTTAAATTTGGAGCGTTTATAGGCCTTTGAGTCCTTAATCCACGAAAATTGAGTTTGCATCAATCGGACTTTTGTAGCTGGAGATATTGAAGTTGTAATGGACAAAGGTCGATATCAGCAGATTGCAAGATTTGACTTTGAAGGCTGCGATTTCCATGATCTTCCTTATTTTATTTCTTTTCCTTAGCTTTCCATAAATTTATGGATGTTAGCTTTTGAATGTCACTGGAATCACTTCATTTCGATCTCTAGAGCTTCCACTCTGCACAAAACACCGACTGAAGGTCAAATCTGTCAATCATCTCCAATTACCTCCTTTTTGCATCTTTCATCCAAAAATGCCTTCAAAATATAAAACAAAGAATATCAAGGCATTTATACATAAGACATATGCAAAACACTACATAAATATGGATGAAATTATCAAATAATATGGTCGCATCAACAGGCATTGTTTCTTTCTCACAATCTTCTTACTGGGGAAATCCCTGCAAGGATTGGGAACTTGACGTATCTCCAAGTGATAGATCTTTCATGCAACTCATTGTCGGGCTCAATTCGTTTAAATATTGTTGGATGTTTTCAGCTACTTGCACTAGTTCTCAATAACAACAATCTCTCTGGTCAAATTCAACCTGAACTTGATGCATTGGATAGCCTAAGTATTGGATATAAGCAAATGGGGTTTCTGGTGAGACTCCACTTAGTTTGGTAACTGCAAATCACTTGAGATAGTAGATTTCAGCTCCAATAATCTTTCGGGAAATTTGAATGATGCAATAACTAAATGGTCAAATCTCAGGTATCTCTCCTTGGCTCGAAACAAATTCAGTTGAAGTTTACCTAGTTGACTATTCACATTTGAAGATTTTTTAGGCAATAAATTCTCTAGTCTCTTACCCAATGGCAACTTCAACATTAGCTCAGAGTTCAATAACGGATATGTTAGACGATTGCCTACAGAGCCATTTCTTGCAATTTGAAATATCAAGATCACAATATTTGTGCTGGTTGTTGATAACAGTGAATTAAGCTTCAATTACCATCTATCTTCAAATGCTGGAATTGATCTATCTGATAATTTGTTACATGGGGAGATTCCTCATGGCTTATTTGGACTACAAGGTTTGGAGTATTTGAACTTGTCATACAATTCTCTTGATGGTCAGGTTCCCAGTCTAGAGAAGATGCAGCGTTTAAGGGCATTGAACTTGTCACATAACTCTTTATCTGGTCAAACACTACAAAATATTTCCAGCCTTAAAGAACTCATATTCTTGAACTTCTCAACTAACAGTTTGTCTAGATTTGTTCCCTCAAAAGAGGGGTATGGAAGGTTTCCTGGAGCATTTGTTGGAAATCCAAATTTGTGTGTGGAGTCCTGTAGAGTAAAGTGCGACGCAGGTAGCCTGCCAATAGTGCCTGGGAAGTCATTTGAAGAAACTGAAGGTTCAATTTATGTTTGGATCTTTTGTACAAGTGCCTTTGTTAGTTTCTATTTCTGTGAAAGAAGATGTCTTCTTCAGACAAAAGTTTTAAATCTTGTCAGCGTATGTTAGGGAAATCTCGCGTGTATACCTTCGTCAATGGTTGTTTCCCTACCTGTTTGCTGGAGTTGATAATATAAAGATTGGCCTGCTCAGGTATGTTACAAATGTGACATCTCATTCGAGAATCACTACTAAATCTTTGTATTGCCGAACCAGAATAGTATTTAATAAAAGGATCTAAAATCCATTGGAAAAATCTGTGGCTCCAATCTCATTTAAACTAGGTGTAACGATGGTTGTCTTCCATCCAAAAACACGAGTGCATTGAAGTTTTTTTTTTACATATTTCATGTGTTATTACAGGGTTAATTATTTTTTATTGTATAGTAATTATGATCAAAATAATTCTGAAGCAAAAAAAATTAAACTTTATTTTAAAGGGTATTTTTGTATTTTCATAATAGTTCTACAATCCTAACTAGATATATGGAATTGAAGTCAACATTTATCATTGACAATTTTTCAAAGTTTTTGAAATTCAAACAAATTAAGAAGAACAATATGTTAAGCACCTACATCGCTGAATTTTTTCTAGACACCTCTTCTTTACCACCATACAATTAACATTATTTCCCATCTCGTACATGTATTTGACATAATAATTGTAATTTAAGTTGACTTCTTCCAAGTTAACATCCATTCATGAATTCAATTTCTCATTAAATTTATTTTGATTATTCAACTTATTCCTTCTCATTCATTTGTTCATCGTAGAAAACTTCTATAGTTTTTACACGAGGTTACTTGCCCACGTGTTGCTCTAGGCTTTTTTCTATGTAGAAAAATGATTGATTTTATGCGTGTTCTAATTTGTTATTTTAATATTTAAATAGTAAAATTGTAATCGATAAAATCTATTAGAAATGAGTATTTTTTTCGCCTAAATATGATTGAATGTTGCTATTGTTAAAACAATTTTGATAATTATTTAATTGGTAGATTGTACAATTGGAATTGATAATTCTTTGAACATGACCCATGTGCTTCATGTAACATACTGATTGATTGTTATGTATGTTTTATTTGTTTGATGAATTATTTCATTAGCAAATAGTAAAATTACAATCGATGAATTTTAGCATAGATGAGTGATTTGTTTTATGCAACAAACAATTTGATTAGTGATTTTGTTTTAACTACTTGGGTAATAATTTAAGTGGTAGATAGCAAAACTGCAATTAATCAAATTGATTAAAGATGATTTATTTATTGCTTGCAACATACTAATTGTTTGTTGGATATGTTTTAACTATTTGATGAATAATTTATGTGATAGATAGCAAAAATTTAATAGCTAAAATTTATTAAAGATTATTTTTTAAGATTTTTTTCTTCATATTATTATATTAAAAGTATTTTAGAACACTGAGATTAAATTAATGTGAGATTTATAAAAAAAAATCAGTTCATTTTTTTATATATATTTTAAGACGTTAATATCAAAAAATTATCACAACATATAATTACCCTCACCTAGTTTTCAAGGAAAAAGTCCTAAAAATAATTATTATCATTACTCTAAATGTCTTATCTATAGTAAAATAAATACATATAAAAACTACATAATCTTAAAATTTTTAAGTTCATTAGTTACCTCAGATGTATAGCATTAAAAAGAAATATGACCATTAACAATTTTGATGGTTGGCAAAACGCATGATAATTGTTTTTCTTATTACTGTAGATAATTTGGCATAATTTTTCTATCTATCTTGTCTACATGTGGCTTCGTATATTTTTTTACATGATATGAGATCTGATATATCATATATAAAACAATGCTGCAGAAGCTATTTTTTTACAAAATAACATTATCCAATAATACTAAATTTTATTTAAAGAACAAAATTGAAACAAATTTAAACTTTGATACCAAAAAAATTAAAGGATTTAACACCTAAACTGAAATTAAAAGCCTAAGGACCGAAATGAAGCTAAAATATATAATCAATTTCAATTGAAGGATAAAATTAAAACAAATCAGAACTTTCATACCAAATATATTAAGGATTTAAAACCAATCCAGAAATTAAAAGATTGAGGGCCAAAATGAAACTACAATATATAATCAATTTCCATTGAAGGAAAAAATTGAAACAAATAAAAAATTCTATAACAGAAATTAGGACCATACAACACAATTAAAAGAAAAGGGACTAAACTCAAAACACCAACAAAACAGGGGATTGCCAAGCAATTTCGCCTGTAGGAGCGAGAAAAGGGGGGGGGGTTTCGTTTACCAATTGGCACGTTTCCGGCGACCGTGGGACGCAAGGCGCTCCAGCCTAAGGTGGAGGACATGGAGGCGCATCCGATGACACGCTAGAGGGACATTTTCAAAGCTTGAATTGCCCGCACGCATTGCTTGAAGGAGGCGAGCAGTCGAAAACCATTGGCGCGTCCACCGGACGCGCTGACAATATTCGGCAGAAAATATTATTTAAAAAATAGTAAATTACCTAAACACCCCTACACCAATTCTTGATTTTTGTCTTTTATGGGGGTATATAAGTATTTACACATTAATGTCATTGTTCATTTCGGAATAAATTAATATTTAAAAAATGGTAATATACCTAAACACCCCTATAGCCAAATCTTGTATTTAGTCTTTTATGGGGTGTATTAGTATTTACACATTTATGTTACTGTTCATCAAAAATATGAAAGTACCGTGATACCCCTATAGCCAAAACTTGGTTTTTGTCTTATTAGGGGGTATGATGGTTATATTACTGTACATAGAAAAGCAAAAAAACAAAAATACCCTTGAACTAAAAAGTAACAGAAAACATAAAAAAAAAGAACAAAGAGAAAGGAAAAAAATATTAATTTTAAAATGATCATCATCAAAATAAATTAAAATTCCAGGTCTGAATCGAATAAAAATAAAATCCTAACAAAAAATAAAACATCAAAAATTAAAAAAAAAAACTAAAACCATATATGCATAATTACGGGCAAAAAATAAACATTGTTCATGAAGGACAAAAAAAAAAGGAATTAATACTAAATAAAAAATATCAAAACTTGAAAAGTATACTGAGAAGTTTTTCAAATTCAATAAGACAAGGTCTTGTCCAACTCAAAAGTGACATGTAGTTCATTTGTTTTATAAGCAAATTTGTTTTATGGGATATTTCAGTTTCAATTAAAACCAACCTAACAAATATTCTATTCTAAGTAGGTTAAAAAGCGCATATCAATTTGATTCAAAGCAACAAGTTTTCCATGACAGCCGTACAATTTTCCACAATTCTTAATAATCACACCCATTTCCTTTCTCTCTTCTATAAAATCATCAATTTCAAATTACTAAAGCATTGGACATGCACACCTCAAATCCAATTGTCTTTCTTCCAAGTTTCTTGCATAGTTAGATAGCTGACAATTTCACAGGTTTCTGACAATATACTGAAAATTTACAGACAAATAACCATTTAATTTTTTGAAAGAGTGACATTTCAGAACCAAACAACAAAAGAAATCCAGGAAATGCTCACTTGATAAAAATAGAAAAGCAGTCCTAAACATGTTGATCTGCTACAAGTTAAACGCATTTTTGCAAATTATCAATTTCCAAAGGAAGGGAAGTCAGAAATCTGTGAATCATGTTCTAAATTCATTATGAGCAAAATTCAAAGAAGTGTGTTCTAAAATCATTATGAAGAGATGGAAGCAAATTTTAAAGTGGTGTTGGTTTTCAACACATCACCATAATAGCTTGTATCATCACAAGATGTTCTTGCTAGTTACTTTGGCACAACTCTTAGATTTGGCAATCAAAACTGATGCGAACCCTAGCGGAATTTAATGGTATTCGCGACCCCAAGATCAATCTAACCCAAGTTTGTTGAGAATTGAATGAGCTTATCACAATGGAAGACTTGCTCCAAGGCAACAAGACTATAAACCAACTCGATCACAATGCCTACACCTGGAGACGAGCAAATGAAGTATAAATTCACAACAAAGAATGGTCAATTCTTTGAAGAGTTGAAAAGTTCAATCAAGAACCAAGATGAAGCAACCAAAGACGGCTACAATGCTGGAAAATATTGTGCAAAAAGTTGCCCTAACATTATTCCTAAAAAATATTTATACTCCAAGCCAAAATCCTAGTTTTCCTAATGGGTCTCACATAAGCCCAAAATAAATAATAATCAACCCAAGCTAAAACTAGCCCAAACTAATTAAAATAAACAAATAAAATAGTCTAGAAACCCAAAAACATTGTCTGCTCTCAAAATAATTAAAATTTGATAGCCCAGCTAATTAAATAAGACAAGTTCGTTGTTTCCGCATTTTTATCGGGCAGCAGCAAGACCCAACTTAAAACGGATGGTTCTCTCTCGTCTTAATGAATTAGAAGGAGTTCCATATACCGTTGGAAAGGTATTGAAGTCTAGTTTCCATAAAAAATAGAATCACATCAAAATTAGATCTGTAGATCCAGTTATGACTAAAAGAGTAACCAAAGGTCAAACTGTCCGAATCTAGTCTTCTTCTCCCAATCCTTGTGTAATGGTCTTGGTTCCACCAACAAGCCCTTCTTGAACATGAATGAGATTAATCAAGGCTTGCTCTTTATTATTACAAATCCTCTTGAAGTCCACCTTAGCCCATGTATCTTGAAGAAGTCCATTTAAAGCTTCTTTGAACTTCTTAGCCCTAAACTTAGTAACTGGACCAACTGGAACCTTCAATGGATCCTCTGATGGTTGGATCGCATCACAAGACAAGTCACAAATCATGAGGGTCAATATAAAGATAACAAATAGTTTTACTATAGTTTTAAACTAAACCCGGAGTTGACCCGACTCAATGTTAGGATAAAAATAACTATTGTTATAATTTTGTAACCCTACTCAAGAGATGATACAAGGAAAAGTTTAGGTCACAATTTGAGATGGTCAACCCAACTTACCCAATTGTTTTTAAAAATAATCGAATCAACCTTGTTTTGATCAATTTGTTTTTCAAAAAAATCAAAAGGTTTTTTGACAATATTTTATCATGTGTTGACCTAGGTTTCTGACAAGATTTAGTTGAGTCAATCGTTCCTTTATTTTTTTTCAAACCTGGACAAGTGCAAGTCTCAAGTCATCATATCATGTCAGCCATAATTTTATAACTATAATTATTATAATATTATTAATTTTACTACTTGATATAAACCAAATAAAAAATAATATTTAATTATTTTTTTGATCATATAATTTTAGCAATAATACATAATAAAAATAAATAGATTTGTTTTTTATATTTTTCTATCTTTTCACCATAACCAAACATAATAAAAAACTAATTATTTATATTAACTTGAATATTTTTTTTCCTAGTCTGTTTTATTTCCGTCCTTTTCAAGGATATAAACCAAAAGCAAAGACTTTCCCTCCTGAGCCGAGGATTCAAAATAGAGAAAACGGTATTCAAAAGAGTGCCGTTGGCACTTGACGAATCAGTTACAGAGCAGAGATTAAAAGAGTGCCGTTGGCACTTGACGATTCAGTTACAGAGCAGAGATTAAAAGAGTGCCGTTGGCACTTGACGATTCAGTTACAGAGCAGAGATTCTTGTTATTCTAAAACTAATGAAAACGACAGAGCTAAAACAGCAATGGCGAAGAAACTGTTCTATATTTTATCTTCAAGATCCAAATCTCCAATCCACCTCTTCACAATCTGTCATTTCGCCTTTTCTCTTCTTTTCTTGCTCTTCTCTCTCTACCCGTCACCCTTCAACCTCTCCATACCCTAACACTATCCCCAATCTCTCTCTCAAACCCGAAACCTCTTTCGTCGCTGCCGTTGAGCACTTCTTTTATTTCTTCTTTGCCTCTTCAAGACAAATATTCAGATAAACAAAACCTATTCAAAGAAAGGCTGTTTTTGACTCAGAGGTGATTTTTTCAGTGAAACTTGCCGCTGGGCTTTCTCATGCAACTTGGATACTTGGATATCAAATTCACTGTTGAAAGGTTCTTGATGTTGAAACTCTCTTAGTTGCAGATGTGGAATGTATGAACGGTTTCCTGCATGGTTGGAGGTTTTTGACAGCCAACAATTAAATGGTTGAGAATTGGTGTTTAATTTACTATCCTCCGTAAGAGCTGAGGTTGAGGTATGCTTTGAAATTTAAAGGACGTTTTGTTCTGGATATTTCAGATTCTTAATGGGAACTCAACGACAAGGAAATTGGTGGCTAATGGGATCCTGGATTTTCTACAAAGGTGAAAAAGCTAACTCTCCTCCACCTACAAAGGTTTTAATTGATTTTTCTCGGTTTTTTTGCGCACCCAATATTGATTTTACATGAAATGCTCAATAGTAAACATTCATCTTCTGGCTCTAGTTTTAATAGTTCTTAGGCAACTTTTATTTATCTGCTTACCAAATACTTATTTGCCTCAGATAATGAGTTTACGATGTCTTTTGGGTGAAGGTTCCTCCAAGCTTACATCTATGCTTCTATAACTTGATTCTATCATGTGGGAAAACATTTTATTTATAGTGTTTTTGCTTGTCACTGTGAAGTTGGGGGCGAAATCAAAATGGTCAACTTGGTCTTGGCACCACCGAGGACTCCCTTGTGCCTTAGAAAATCCAAGCATTTCAGGTAACTATAGATTAACTAGTTTGTTGAAGATATATCCACCTTTTTTTTCATTCAACTGTATTTGTCTTATGCCTTTTTCTTTTAGGTTTAACATTTGCCTCTTGTACATGAATAAACAACCCCCTTTCCCTGTCAAGTATCTTGGCAGATTCTTTATCTCTTCCAATTGATTCAGAACTAAGGCCTAGTTCATTGAGTTTATAGCTGGGCATTGTTAACCAAATAGTATCAATCACAGTGAACACATCTGCATTTTTTGTGGATATCTTCTATTGTTAAATTGTTCATCTAGAGACATTATTATTGAAACTAAATGAAAAAATCAAGATTTATTATTTGTTGGAAGCACTTGGATTTTTTTTGGGGATATAATTGGTTTATTTTTTGAGAGGTGTTGCTAGTTGAACGTAGTGATACAGGTGGTCATGTAGTCTGTTGGTGTCACATTGGAGGCGCAAATTCAATGACCCTTTTTTCGTGTCACATTGGAGGTGAACAAAAAAGTGCAGAGAGCAGTATCTAGAAGGAGGAGGAGGAAAAGGAAGAAACAAAAAAAGAGTGTTTAGTGTTTACAGAGGTAAATTTTTGAGATTGAGACTGCTTTTTCTGTTTTTGATTTGCTTATGCTGTTTTGAGGGAAAACTTGAATGACCCTTTTTTGATAGTTGAAGTTAGCAGTTCTCATGGAGAGCCCTCCGAATTGGTAACCACGAAGGGCCTTTGGTAAATACTGAAATCATTGTCAATTACAGAGTAGTGATTTTTCTATGGAGATGATATATTTTGATAATTTCGATCCCATTTTATAGTTTGGTTTCAGCTCAACAACCGGAAGAAATTTAAGTCCATTACCGCGGCAAGAATTGGCAAATCTTGACAAAGATGGTGATAGTCGTAAATCAGCAATGAAAGCACTGAAATCTTATGTGAAAGGCTTGGATTCTAAAGCAATCCCACAATTTCATGCTCACGTTTCCTCTTCTGAATTTCTGGGAAACATTTGAAATTTAACGTGCTCTCGATAAAAAAAAAAGGAAGCACCACAAGGAAAATCAGAAGACTGCCATAAAAATCCTGATATGCTTCGAAAAAATCTGATCTCTCTTAATGCCTTGTTCCACAAATTATTGAGATTTAGAACCTTATGTTTGTTGAATTGTGTGGACAGAGAAGTGCGGAGAGCAGTATCTAGAAGGAAGAGGCAAGAACCGAAAAGAGAGTGTTTTGTGTTCAGAGAGGTAACTTTTTGAGATTGAGATTGCTTATTTGTTTTATGTCTTGCTGATGCTGTTTTGCTGGAAAACTTGAAAGACCCTTTTCTGATAGTTGAAGTTAGCAGTCTCATGGAGAGCCCTCCGAATTGGTAACAACTAAGGGCCTTTGGTAAGTACTGAAATCATTGCTAAGTACAGAGTGGTGATTTTTCTACAGAGATGATATATTTTGATAATTTCGATCCCAATTGATTGTTTTGTTTCAGGTCAACAACGGGAAGAAATCTAAGTCCATTACCGCGGCAAGAAATGGCAAATCCTGACAAAGATGGTGATAGTCGTAAATCAGCAATGAAAGCACTGAAATCTTATGTGAAATGCTTGGTTTCTAAAGCAATCCCACAATTTCATGCTCACGTTTCTTCCTCTGAATTTCAGGGAACGATTTCAAATTTAACGTACTCTCGAAAACAACCAACGAAGGCCCAAAAGGAAACTCAGAAGACAGCCCATCAAATCCATATTCGCTTCGAAAAAATCTGATCTCTCTTAATGCCTTGTTCCTCAAATTATTGAGATTTAGAACCTTCAGTTTCTTGATTTGTGTGAACAAAGAAGTGCCGAGACGAGTATCTAGAAGGAGGAGGCAAGAAACGAAAAGATAGTTCTTAGTGTTTAGAGAGGTAACTTTTTCAGATTGAGATTGCTTATTTGTTTTCTGTCTTGCTTATGCTGTTTTGCGGGAAAACTTGAATGACCCTTTCCTGATAGTTGAAGGTAGCAGTTCTCATGGAGAGCCCTCCGAATTGGCAACAACGAAGGGCCTTTGGTAAGTACTGAAATCATTGCTAATTACAGAGTAGTGATTTTTCAACGGAGATGATATGTTTTGATAATTTGGATCCCAATTGATTGTTTTGTTTGAGGTCAACAACGGGAAGATATCCGAGTCCATTACCGCGGCAAGAAATAGTAACTCTTGACAAAGATGGTGATAGTCGTAAATCAGCAATGAAAGCACTGAAATCTTATGTGAAAGGCTTGGATTCTAAAGCAATCCCGCAATTTCTTGCTCACGTTTCCTCTTCTGAATTTCTGGGAAACATTTGAAATTTAACGTACTCTCCACAAAAACAAAAGAAGTACCAAAAGGAAACTTAGAAGACTGCCCATGACAATCCAGATTTGCTTAGAAAAAATCTGATCTCTCTTAAGGCCTTGTCCCTAAAATTATTGAGATTTAGAACCTTATGTTAGTTGATTTGTATGAACAGAGAAGTGCAGAGAGCTGTATCTAGAAGGAGGAGGAGGAAAAGGAAGAAACGAAAATAGAGTGCTTTGCGTCGGGGTGGTGATTCGAGGGAACAAGGTTACTTGCCGAGTTTTAATCCTGAGGTTTTGGCAAACCAGAAACGCCAGTGGTATCAGCTTAATTCTAAATCTCTGGTACTCAACTATCATCTGATTTCTGCTGTGTTTATGTTGAGATTTGCACCTTTTTCTGTTGCTATCCTTAGTGAATTATGTGTGCTTAATTATGTTGTAGAATCATTCAAAATATAAGGAGCCCACATCACTTTTTGAACACTTCATTGTCGCGAGGCTTCACCCTGATGCCAATCTTGAGAAAGTGGAGGATGCATTTGCAAGGGAGAAGAAGTGGGAGTCGGATATGGAGAAGTCTGACTTGTTGGATTTCAAATCGATGCAGCGACGGGCACCTTCATTTCCAACTTTGGAACCTCAGGTCAGCCACACCAGCAATTTAAATATTGTTTATAGAGTTTACAGAGGTAACTTTTTGAGATTGAGACTGCATTTTTCTTTTCTGTCTTGCTTATGCTGTTTTGCGGGAAAACTTGAATGACCCTTTTCTAGGTGAAGCTAGCAGTTCTCATGGAGAGCCCTCCGAATTGGTAACAACGAAGGGCCTTTGGTAAGTACTGAAATCATGGCGAATTACAGATGGTGATTTTTCTACGGAGATGATATATTTTGATAATTTCGATCCCAATTGATTGTTTTGTTTCAGGTAACAACGGGAAGAAATCTGAGTCCATTACCGCGGCAAGAAATGGCAAATCTTGACAAAGATGGTGATAGTCGTAAATCAGCAATGAAAGCACTGAAATCTTATGTGAAAGGCTTGGATTCTAAAGCAATCCCACAATTTCATGCTCACGTTTCTTCCTCTGAATTTCAGGGAACGATTTCAAATTTAACGTACTCTCGACAACAACCAACGAAGGCCCAAAAGGAAACTCAGAAGACAGCCCATCAAATCCATATTCGCCTCGAAAAAATTTGATCTCTCTTAATGCCTTGTTCCTCAAATTATTGAGATTTAGAACCTTCAGTTTCTTGATTTGTGTGAACAAAGAAGTGCCGAGAGGAGTATCTAGAAGGAGGAGGAGGAAAAGGAAGAAGCGAAAAGAGAGTGTGTAGTTCTTACAGAGGTAACTTTTTGAGATTGAGACTGCATTTTTCTTTTTTGATTTTTGCTTATGCTGTTTTGAGGGAAAACTTGAATGACCCTTTTCTGATAGTTGAAGGTAGCAGTTCTCATGGAGAGCCCTCCGAAGTGGCAACAACGAAGGGCCTTTGGTAAGTACTGGAATCATTGCTAATTACAGAGTGGTGATTTTTCTACGGAGATGATATATTTTGATAATTTCGATCCCAATTGATTGTTTTGTTTCAGGTCAACAGCGGGAAGAAATCCGAGTCCATTACCGCGGCAAGAAATGGCAAATCTTGACAAAGATGGTGATAGTCGTAAATCAGCAATGAAATCTGATGTGAAAGGCTTGGATTCTAAAGCAATCCCACAATTTCATGCTCACGTTTCTTCCTCTGAGTTTCAGGGGACGATTTCAAATTTAACGTCCTCTCGACAACAACCAACGAAGGCCCAGAAGACAGCCCATCAAATCCATATTCGCTTCGAAAAAAATCTGATCTCTCTTAATGCCTTGTTCCTCAAATTATTGAGATTTAGAACCTTATGTTTGTTGAATTGTGTGGACAGAGAAGTGCGGAGAGCAGTGTCTAGAAGGAGGAGGAGGAAAAGGAAGAAGCGAAAGAAGGAGGAGGAGGAGGAAAAGGAAGAAGCGAAAAGAGAGTGTGTAGTTCTTACAGAGGTAACTTTTTGAGATTGAGACTGCATTTTTCTTTTTTGATTTTTGCTTATGCTGTTTTGAGGGAAAACTTGAATGACCCTTTTCTGATAGTTGAAGGTAGCAGTTCTCATGGAGAGCCCTCCGAAGTGGCAACAACGAAGGGCCTTTGGTAAGTACTGGAATCATTGCTAATTACAGAGTGGTGATTTTTCTACGGAGATGATATATTTTGATAATTTCGATCCCAATTGATTGTTTTGTTTCAGGTCAACAGCGGGAAGAAATCCGAGTCCATTACCGCGGCAAGAAATGGCAAATCTTGACAAAGATGGTGATAGTCGTAAATCAGCAATGAAATCTGATGTGAAAGGCTTGGATTCTAAAGCAATCCCACAATTTCATGCTCACGTTTCTTCCTCTGAGTTTCAGGGGACGATTTCAAATTTAACGTCCTCTCGACAACAACCAACGAAGGGCCCAGAAGACAGCCCATCAAATCCATATTCGCTTCGAAAAAATCTGATCTCTCTTAATGCCTTGTTCCTCAAATTATTGAGATTTAGAACCTTATGTTTGTTGAATTGTGTGGACAGAGAAGTGCGGAGAGCAGTGTCCTAGAAGGAGGAG
>JAJQXV010000051.1:0-15360 GCA_025169955.1 Salix arbutifolia
CATGCAACTGATTCAGTTAGCAGTTGTTATGCTAACTGAATCTGTTAGTTGGTTAGCAACTGTAAATGCTAACATATTGTCAACATGAACTCTTTTTGTTACAGTAGGCTATAAAAGCCAAGCCAGTCCATAATACAGATTGATGAAATTCATTCTTACTTCTCATTCTTTACATTTTGGTATCAGAGCTGCAGCTTTGAAAATACAGAAATCACAGAAGTAAATTGGGAGAAATGACCAGTGAAGGAAGCTTTGTGCAACCAGCCATCCCTCGGTTTGATGGTCACTATGACCACTGGAGTTTACTCATGGAGAATTTCTTGCGTTCAAAGGAATTCTGGGGATTGATAGAGGTTGGCTATGTTGAGCCAGCAAGTGGATCTGTGCAAACTGTTGCACAACAGAAGAAGATTGATGAACTGAAATTGAAGGATCTTAAAGTCAAGAACTATCTCTTTCAGGCTATCGATCGCACAGTTCTTGACATGATTTTGAGGAAGAACACTGCAAAGGATATCTGGGATGCTATAAAGAAAAGATTTGAAGGAAATGCAAGAGTCAAGAAGTCTCATCTTCAAGCTCTACGGAGAGATTTTGAAACATTGGAGATGAAATTAGGAGAAGGAGTGACAAATTATTTTTCAAGAGTTATGACAGTAGCAAACAAGATGAGAACGTATGGAAAAGAGATGGAGGATGTGAAGATCGTAGAGAAAATACTACGCACTCTCACAGAAAAATTTAACTACAATGTCTGCTGCATAGAAGAATCAAAGGACACTGAGAAACTAATTGTGGATGAACTTCAAAGCACATTAATTGTGCATGAGTAGAAATTTCAAAAAACTGGTGGTGAAGAACAAGTTTTGAAGTTGACAGTGGACGAAGGAAGAGGCAGGGGACGTGGCAGAGTTACCTATAGGGGAAGAGGTAGAGGAAGAAATAACTGGAACAATTATGACAAGAACAACTTCAACAAAGCCTTGGTTGAGTGCTACAGATGTCACAGGCTGGGTCATTTCCAGTATGAATGTCCATCCTAGAATAAAGAAATCAACTATGCCAAGCTTGATGAGGAAGATGAGATGTTACTTATGGCTTTTGTGGAAGAAAATAAAGCTGAAAGAAGAGATGCGTGGTTCCTAGACTCTGGATGTTCGAACCATATGTGTGGGGATAGAACTATGTTCAGTAACATTGATGATGGATTTTGACAAATGGTCAGGCTAGGAAATAACACCAGGATAAAGGTGTTAGGCAATGGGAGTGTGAAATTACATGTAAAAGGAATAAGTTTCACAGTGACAGAGGTTTATTATGTCCCGGAGCTCAAGAACAATTTGTTGAGTGTGGGACAGTTTCAAGAGAAAGGGCTGGCGATCTTGATGCAGGGAGGAGTGTGCAAGATTTATCATCCTCACAGAGGATGTATTATTCAGATCAAGATGAGTATCAATAGGATGTTTATCCTACTTGCACAAGTATCAGTGGCAGCAGACGCAGATCAAGATGAGTGTCTTCACACAAGCTCAAACTCATAAAATTCCCAGAATTTATCACAACTCTGGCATCGCAGGTATGGACACCTAAACTATAAAGGTTTGAGGACACTGCAGACCAGAGGTATGGTTCGAGGTCTTCCCATAATTGATATCACAAATGAGCTATGCACAGGTTGCATTATTAGCAAACATCATCGTGAACCTATACCTAAAAGAAGTTCTTGGAGAGCTAATCAAGCACTGGGTCTCATCCATGCTGATATTTGCAGTCCAATTACCCTTGTGTCTTACGGGAACAAGAGATATATTCTATTCTTCATAGATGATTTTAGTAGAAAATCGTGGGTTTATCTGCTGCTTGAAAAATCTGAGGCTTTGAGTCACTTCAAATGCTTCAAGATGAAGGTTGAGAATGAGATAAATCTGTCCATTAAATGTCTGCGAACAGACAGGGGAGGGGAGTTTACATCAACTGATTTCAACAGTTTTTGTGAGATAAATGGCATTAAAAGGCAACAACTGCCTATACTCCTCAACAAAACAGCGTGGCCGAACGGAAGAACAGAACGCTGATGAATATGGTGCGTGCAATGCTACTTGAGAAGGAAATCCCAAAGACTTTGTGGGTAGAGGCAGTGAGATGGAGTAATTACGTGTTGAACAGGTGTCCAACCTTAATGGTTAAGGATGTCACACCAGCAGAAAATTGGAATGGGATTAAGCCCTCTGTTGAACATTTCCATGTCTTCGGGTGTATAGCACATGCAAGCTTGATAAAAGGAGTGTTAAATGTGTCTTCCTGGGTGTTAGTGAGGAATCAAAGGGATATAGATTGTTCAACCCAATTTCGAATAAAGTGATTATAAGTAGAGATGTCACTTTTGAGGAGGGGAAACAATGGGACTGGGATAAGAGCTTCCAAGAGTAGATTTTGATGAACTTGGATTGGGGAGATAACTGTGAATTGTGAGCAGATGATGATGACTATGAACCGGGAGCAGAAGATAACACGGGAAATGAAGAAGATACAGATGCAGAGAATGCAGGTGATGAGTTGCATACAAGGAGTGATGAGAATGAAACAGAAGGGGGTGATAATGGGGGTGATAATGCACGTGATAATGCATGTGACTGTGCAGTTGCTAGAAATGCCTGTGACAGTGCAGATGCTAGAAATGCCTGTGACAGTGCAGGTGTTAGAAGTGCAGGGGATAAAAGAGTTAGAAAAACTCCAGCATGGATGAGGGATTACATCAGTAGGGAGGGGTCTTTGGATGTTGAAACAAACTTAGCCTTGCTAATATCTGATGATCCAGTGCACTATGAAGAGGCAGTGACAGATGCAAATTGGAGAATGGCCATGGATGATGAAATGAAAGCCATAAAAAAAAAACATGGACTTTGGTTACGGCACCAGTAGGCTGCAAAGTAATTGGGGTGAGATGGATTTATAAATCCAAGTATAATGAGCATGGTGAGCTTGAGAAATACAAAGCCAGGCTAGTGGCAAAAGGGTATGCACAAAAGCATGGGATAGACTACACAGAGGTATATGCACCAGTAGCCAGAATTGAAACTGTCAGAATGATAGTGGCCCTAACAGCTCAAAGAAACTGGAACATATTTCAGTTGGATGTGAAATCAGCCTTCCTTCATGGT
This sequence comes from Salix arbutifolia, assembly GCA_025169955.1. Taxonomy (NCBI): domain Eukaryota; kingdom Viridiplantae; phylum Streptophyta; class Magnoliopsida; order Malpighiales; family Salicaceae; genus Salix; species Salix arbutifolia. The sequence goes on from JAJQXV010000051.1 coordinate 3,162, forward strand.
GAGATTAGTGAGGATGTGTATACTGAACAACCAAAGGGGTATGAAGCGAAGGGAAGTGAGAACAAAGTATACAAATTGCACAAGGCACTGTATGGCCTAAAGCAAGCTCCGCGAGCCTGGTTTAGTTGCATGGAGAATTACTTTGTGAATGAGGGATTTTTGAAATGTCCAAATGAGCAAACTCTCTTCACAAAATGGAACAAAGAAGGTAACATGCTCATTGTAAGTGTTTACGTTGATGATCTGATCTATACTGGTGATGATGAAGGGATGATGATCAATTTTAAGAAGTCTATGATGCAAGTTTTTGAGATGACTGATTTGGGAAGAATGAAGTTTTTCCTTGGCATTGAAGTGATGCAGCAAAGTGATGGTATCTTCATCTGCCAAAAGAAATATGCACTGGAGATTTTATAGAAGTTTGGAATGGCAGAAAGTCATAAGGTTAGCAGTCCAATAGTGCCCGGTTCTAAACTATGCAATGATGAGACTGGAGTGGCAATTGATGAGTCATATTATAAGCAAATCGTAGGAAGCCTCATGTATCTTACGTCAACTCGTCCAGATTTGGTATACAGTGTGAGTTTAATTAGCAGATATATGGCTAAGCCAACTGAAATTCACTTACAGGCTGCCAAACGAATATTGAGGTATCTAAAGGGCACATTTGATTATGGAATTATGTACAAGAAGGGAGGGTCAACTGAATTGGTTGCTTACACTGACAACGACTATGCCGATGATGTAGATGATCGGAAAAATACTTCTGGTTATATGTTTCTTCTAAGTTCTGGAGCAGTGTCTTGGGCATCAAAGAAACAACCAATCGTCACTCTATCTACTACAGAAGCAGAATTTATGGCCACAGCTACCTGTGCGAGCCAAGTGGTATGGATGAGAAGGGTTCTGGAACAGATTGGTCAAGCTCAAAAGGAAAATACCATAGTCATGTGTGATAATAGTTCCACCATCAAATTATCGAAAAATCCTGTCATGCATGGGAGAAGCAAACATATTGATGTATGATTTCATTTCTTGAGAGAGCTAGTTAATGATGGAATAATTGAGCTAAAATATTGCGGATCGGGAGAGCAGATCGCTGATGTAATGACAAAGCCCTTAAAGTTAGAATCTCTCTAGAAGTTTAGGAATCAAATGGGAATGTGTAAGGATAATGGGTTAAACTAACTAAATACCATAGTTAGTCTAAGGGAGGGATTGTAATGGATACATAAATACATAACTGTAGTTAGAATAAGTGCTGCACGTGCTAATGGTGCTAATGCTCTGCATGCAATTGATTCAGTTAGCAGTTGTTATGCTAACTGAATCTGTTAGTTGGTTAGCAACTGTAAATGCTAACATACTGTCAACATGAACTCCTCGTGTTATAGTAGGCTATAAAAGCCAAGCCAGACCATAATACAGATTGATGAAATTCGTTCTTACTTCTCATTCTTTACAATTATTGCCTTTTCATTTACGTATAAGACATTATTGGCTAATGTTCATTCATTCTTTCATTATATATTATTATTATCGATAAAATGTTTGCTACGAATGTTTATTAGAGAAGTATAATTAAACCATTTCCTTAAATGGTTTAATTTTTTGATTTGAAATTGTTCTTTGAAGATGGTGATATTCTATCAATCACTCATAATTTGCAATAAAAAAATTATTTGGCCGCTGCCGCGAAAATCTTTTTCTTCAAAAACAATTTTCACCAAGTGGATTGCGAGTTGATTTCTGCTATCAAAACAATTTTTTATCACTTCAAGCCCTTCATTAAACTTGTAATCCTACACGTGTAGATGAAGTTTGGTTTTTTAATTTCTGGATTTTGATATCAGAATAGCAAGATATTCACGTTAGAATGTCTGATGTAAAAGCAGAAAAATCCCAAGACCTTCGGAATAGTGTTGACCAAGCAGATTGCGGTTCGATTTTGGATATCAAAACATTTTTTTCTCACTATGAGTCCTTTATCAAAGTTGTCATCCTATACGTTTAGATGAATTTGGTTTTTGAATTGCCTGATTTGGATATAAGAATCGCAATATTCACGTTACAATGTGTGGTGTAAAAGCAGAAAAATCCCACGTCCTTCGGAACAGTGTTGACCAAGCAAATTGCGGGTTGATTTTGTCCATTAAAACGATTTTATCTAACTTTGTGTTCTTCATGAAAGTTGTATAACTGCATGAGTATATGAATATTGAGTATATCCTAGGCAAACCCGGTTGCAATGGTTTGGTAAGAGATTCAAGGATAGGAGACTAGATACATAAAGAGAAGGTATTTGCACCCCTAGTATGCCTTACTTGAGGTAAGCTGCATTGTCTATTTTGATGTGATTAATATTTCAATGAGCAGTATTTATTCATGTGAATAAATTTAGCTTTTTGAAATTTTAGTATGAACTCGTGAACCCAAATAAAATATCAAAGAAAAGAATATGCTTAGATACCTTAAAAAGATCATCTATACTAGAGAGCGGATAGGTTTTCTGTAATTTATGCATCGCAAAATTGTGATTTAAAAAATCGGATATCGCTCAGAATAACTCTGAGATTTTTTTGGTGATTTCAAGATATTTAAATATTAGCCTACTTGAAGGTCCAACATTTATTGTCTTAATTTAACTATTAATACTCATGAATTAAGTTTGTGAATTATTTAAATATAGGCCAAATTCTCGAGGATTTAATAAACTAGTTATTAAATCTAGAGTAATTTTCTGGAAATCTTTGAACCATGTGCAATAAAAACACATTTTTTCTAATATGTTTTATATTTATTTTCTTACCAAAACAACATAAATAAATTAAATGCAACACATACCCCCTATTTTTATTATTTTTCATTTACTGTTTATACAACATTTATAAAATCCATAAATTTAAATACATGAAAAAATTAAAGATTAAACATAAAAAAGAAAAAAATCTAAAACTAACACAACGGTAGAATAGTGCTAGAACAACGCAGTGGTAGCAGGATAGTGGAGATAGTGCAGATCATCGGTGGCGCGTGGTATCACGCACTGCCACCAATGAGGTGGCAGAAAAGGAGGCCAATAGATCTCCCCTTTCCCTTTCTTCTCTTGCTAGTGGTGGCCTTCACGAGGACCTGCAAATAACAACAAAACAAACAACAACAAACAAAAGAATCAATTTCATTTTTTCTTCAGATCTCTGGTATGTTCATCCCAGTTTCTTCTTCAAAGGGCGCCTGGGCTTTCCACGGTGGGGGCTGCTGTCGATGGTCAGCGGTGGTCTAGATTGAGATGAAAATGGAAAATAGAGGAGGTTGGTCAGCGAAGGGATGCTGGCTAGTTGGAGAAGGAGAAAAGAGGGATGCAGCCGATAGGAAGAAGAAAATGTAGAGGGGGGGATGAGGCTGGCGGTCGGTCTACATATAGAGAAGGGAAGTTGACGGGAATAGGGAAGGAGGCTATCGACAGCAGCTAGCTGCAAGAGATCTAAACAGACCAGAGACTGTCGCCGGCTCCAAGAGAGATAAAGGCTCTTTTATTCTTCTTTTTTTAGGTTTAGGGTCTTATGTGTGTGGAGAGAGTGTGTGTGAATTTTTTTCTTTATTTTTCTTCTCCCCTTACTTGCCTTGACACATGTATATATAGCAAAAAACATGAGTTTTTTTTGTCTCTGCTTGTCTTTTTCAATTTTGGTCCCTATGCCTAGATATTTTTTTATTTTGGATTTTTTCGTACTTTTTTGTTCTTTTCTGACAATCCCCTTTAACCTCAAGTTCGTGTTAGCTTGATCCCGGCTAACCTAAGATCTTGTCTGGCCATCCCCTTTAACCTAAACTTTTTCTTTGGTTGAGTTAGGTTAACCTGAGATCCCATCTGGCGATCCCTTCTAACCTCAACTTTGTGTTAGCTTAATCCCCGTTAACCTAAGATCCCATCTGGCGATCCCCTTTAACCTGAACATTTTCTTTGGATGAGTTTGATTAACCTGAGATCCCATCTAGCGATCCCCTTTAACCTCATCTTGTTTTTGGCTTAAGTTCGGTTAATCTAAGATCCCATCTAGCGATCCCCTTTAACCTGAAATTTTTCTTGGCTTGAGCTTGGTTAAACTGAGATGTCATCTAGCAATCCTCTTTAACCTCAACTTGTTCTTGGCTTGAGGTTGGTTAACTTGAGATCCCATCTGACGATCCCCTTTAACTTGAACCTCTTTTTTGCTTGAGATAAGTTAAACTGAGATGTCATCTAGGGATCCTCTTTAACCTCAACTTGTTCTTGGCTTGAGGTTGGTTAACCTGAGATCCCATCTAGCGACCCCTTTTAACCTCAACTTCTTCTTTGCTTGAGATGGGTTAACCTGAGATCCCATCTAGCGATCCCCTTTTACCTCAACTTCTTCTTGGCTTGAGTTCGGTTAATCTGAGATCCCATCTGGCAATCCCTTTTAACCTGAACTTCTTCTTAGCTTGAATTGGGTTAACTTGAGATCCCATCTGGCGATCCCCTTTAACCTCAACTTCTTCTTGGCTTGAGTTTGGTTAATCTGAGATCCCATCTGCCATCCCCTTTAACTTGAACTTCTTCTTTGCTTGAGCTGGGTTAAACTGAGATGTCATCTAGTGATCTTCTTTAACCTTAACTTGTTCTTGGCTTGAGTTTGGTTAACCTGAGATACCATCTAGTGATCCCCTTTAACCTGAACTTCTTCTTTGCTTGAGCTAGGTTAAACTGAGGTGTCATCTAGCGATCCTCTTTAACCTTAACTTGTTCTTGGCTTGAGTTTGGTTAACTTGAGATCCCATCTGGAGATCCTTTTTAACCTCAACTTCTTCTTTGCTTGAGCTAGGTTAACCTGAGATCCCATCTAGCGATCCCCTTTAACCTCAACTTCTTCTTGGCTTGAGTTCGGTTAATCTGAGATCCCATCTGGCAATCCCTTTTAACTTGAACTTTTTCTTTGCTTGAGTTGGGTTAACCTGAGATCCCATCTGGCGATCCCTTTTAACCTCAACTTCTTTGGTTGAATCTAGAACAAAGTGATCCAAACTGGAATTCTTGACAATAAGGTTTTGAATTCCTGACGGTGGACTGTCATTCTTCTGGATGCCTAGGTTTGAACTTTTCATGTTTTTTTTATGAAATTCCTAGCAAAAGGGCTTTTCTCTTCTTTTTTTGTTTTTATGGATTTTGTGATATTTTAATGTTTTGTTGTTTTTTTTCTTTCTTTCCTTCTTTGAATGGTTGAAAACTAAGGTTCTCGGTGACAGGGTTTTTCCTTGTCTTCTTCATTGATGATGGGCTTCAATCAAGTTCTTCATGAATTTCCCTTGTTATTGAAAGGCCATATGGTTGACATTCGCTACTCTTGATGATTGAATTTCCTGATAACAAAATTGGCAACTCGACACTTCTTAGCAACAGGATTGTCTTGTAATTCTCAATAACAAGGCTGGCAACTCAATGCTTCTTGCTAGCTGGAATTAACTGGGAATTCTCTATAACAAGTTTAGCAACTCGACACTTTTGGCTAGCTAGAATTCCCTAGTACAAAGGTTGACCACTCAGTACTTCTCGATATCTGGAATTTCTTGGTAACAAAGGTTGGTCACCCGGCACTTCTTAATGACTTGGATTTCCTAGTAGCAAAATCGGCAACTTGACGCTTCTTGCTAGATAGAATTTCCCGGTAACAAAAATTAGCCACCCGGCACTTCTTGCTAGCTAGAGTTTTCTGGTAATAAAAGTTGGCAATTCGATGCTTCTTGGTAATCTAGAATTCCTTATTTGTAGGGCTTGAACTAATTTCCCGACTATATGATTCAAAACTTTGATGCCTCCTCATCTTAAATAAAGGATTTTTCTTTTTTTTTTCTTTTTTTCAATTTTTTATTTTTCTTTCTTTTTTGCTCTAATCAAGTCAAATCTTGTTGGATTTTAATGAGAATATTCCTAAAAAATTAAATAACATATATACAATGTTTTGAGGTTAGATGATGCATGCATCCTTACCTGGTTTGAAATATAGGCCCCTTTCATAATGCTCCATTGTCATAGGATGTCTTTGCATGATCTCCATCCTTCCATCAGCATAATATTGCAAAGGGCCAAAGGGCCAAATGACTTATAACAAGCTCTTTCTTTATTAAAATCTTCGGGTTTATTGGATGCTCTTCGTTGTATTGTCATTTGCTGTTGTCCTTTATGATTCAAAACTCCATACAATTCTTCTCTTAATCAATGCAAGTCATGACGTGTATTCAGCACGTCTGATCTCTTTGTTAATCATTGTCCTTATAGCCTTGTAGAGGGAGTGGAAAATAAGTAACTCTTCATTGCATATCAAGCACCCTATATCTCTCTTCTATATAAGCCACCGAATTGCTCTATTCATGAACAATTTTGCCATACGACGAACAGACTCTTTTTGCGGCAACTACATTTTGTCGAGGAGTGTAATCTTGCAGTGCACTTGCTTTGATCTTTTAGATGTCAGGTCAGATTCAACAATACCATGTTGCATTTTTGAACTTGAGATATTTCATCTTTGTTTTAAAAGGCATAATTGTGCGCAAAATAATATGGTCTACTGTGCGTGGTGGCATAAAACTCCTTGCTTTATCAATGCCGCAACAACTTCATATAATCAGGAGAGAAATCAAATGATATTTCTTGATGAGGTTTTGAAGTGTCAGTCGAACAAATAAAATATGATGCTTGCTTTCTGAAAGTGGATTCATATGTGGGTTTGGTGTGCTCTTTAAAAGGGTGCACCAAACTAATGAACTTGTCAGTTTTCATTGATGACATCTAAGCATATAGCCAAATTGATTTCATGGGAGCAGAGAACTTTATTGTTGGCTTGCCAGAAAACACGAGTGATGTTTGATGTTTCTATATCGATGTGAATTCTTCTTAGCAATGTCAAATGTCAACGACTCTTGACTCTTTGGAGGATAACAGATTGAGGGACCCTTATTTCAAACTAAAGAAATGCATGTGAAAATGTATATGTATGTTTTTTTTGTTTTTGTTTTTTGACAGGCTCGCCCTTCAAAGAGTGACACGTGATCGTAACAAATGCATGATAAACAAAAATTTTGATTTTTGCTTAAACTCTACAATGAAAATTTCTTAAGTAACGATCATTGTGTCACCCATAAATCTTGAAGTCAAGATGCTCCAAGAAGGGTTTGCCTTAATGCAAAATAAAATGCAGGGAGCATACACCTTAATGATTGGTTCTAATCTTTGTGCATCAAATGATGAGGTTGCTACTTTGGTCTCTAAATAATGTCTCTTGTTGTCCCATTGATCACCCTCGTGAAGACAATATGGGGGCTCAGTAGGTAATGAGTTGGCATGTGTACCAAAACATTACCAGTCTAAGCACCCAGCGAAGAGTTAGAGTTTACACAAACTTAAACCTTGACCAAAAGTCGTAAGGTAAGTTGTTAGTCCCCCACTTAACTTAAAGTCACAAACCAATAAGATGTATCTAAAATAAATTAACAATGCATGAATATATGTACATATGAGTCAGTAAAAAGAAAGTGAAAACATAACTAAAAATAAAAAAAACATGTAAAAATTCAAACACAGTCCCCAGTGAAGTCGCCATTTTGTCGCATGTCGCCGCATGGCGTCCAGGGAGGGGTCTCATCAGGATTTGAGGAGTCACCACTTGGCTGTTGAGGGTCGCTAGGAAAAAATGATTGCACTAGTCTAGTTAGAGATTCAAGGATAGGAAACTGGTTACATAAAGGGAAGGTATTAGAACCCCTAATACGCCTTACCTGAGGTAAGTTGCATTGTCTATTTTGATGTGATTAATGTTTCACTGAGCAGTATTTATTCATGTAAATAAATTTAGCTTTTTGAAATTTTATTATGAGCTCGTGAACCCAAATAAAATATCAGGGAATAGAATCTGCTTAGATGCCTTAAAAAGATCATCCATGTCATAACCCAATTTTTGGGTTACTCCCCAAAATATACCCAAAAATAACAAAAATAAAATAAAAGGGGTCGGCATGGTAGAAAAATCAATGTGGAATTTTTGGTTGTTTTCGAGAGTCCGATTATATCTCTTTTGTCCCAAAAAATAGAGGAAAGTAGAGATTTAAGGCAAAATTAATTTATCATTGGATAAATTTGTGTAGAAATTAAGACGTGCGGCATAATTATATTTTATGGGTCGATTTCATTTAATCGTCGACCAATTTCAAGTGTAATTATGTTGGGAATTAATTTAGGGTTCAATTGAAGGATTTAATTAAGTGTAAGGACTTAATTATACTTTAAATTGGTCAAATTAATTTTATTAAGGGCTTAATATACGAAAAATCAAATTCTTGAGCTTAATTTGGGTTCAATTGAGAAGATTGAAATTTTTGAAGGCCGAATTGATTTTTTTCAAGCCAATTATGCAAAGTCAAGGACCAAAATAAAAAAGACACGCGAAGGTAAGGCTAGCATTGAATTTCTGATGGGGATACAATTGCACAAAATTACAACTATAGAGCCAATTAGGGGTGCAATTAGAACACTTATAAATAGAAGGACTAAGTTGCAATTCTACGTTCCCCAAAACTGTCGCAGCACACACCTCCTGCCGCCTGCCTTTACCTGCACTACCTATTGACCAGCCACCATGCTGTTTGTTGCAGACCATCACGCTGTCGACAGCCAGCCACCAATGCAATGCAGACAAATCTCTCATATAAATAATGCAACGATCACAACATGCAGGAGGGGAGAAGAAAAATTACAAAATAGGGGGAATGAGAGCAGAAATTTCACATAACAGGAGGGGGAGGAAGAATCACGTATCAGAGGTGCAAGAACGAAACAAAATATATGCAGGCAGAGTGAAAAATTGTAGAACTTGTATGTGAGCTTAAAAACCAATCACCTTCACCCTTCCTAGTCGTCAGCGAGGATACTCCAGCAACCCTTCTCTCTCCCGTCAACGCAGCCAACAACCATCTCTCTTGTCCATCTTCCTCATCTCTGGCTGAACGAGCAACAGCCATTGAAGCTCTCTCTCTCTCCCTCCTTACTGCAAAGGTCCTCTCTCTCTCCTCACCAGCTCTAGCAGCAGCCAAACTTCTCTTCTCTTCAACACCATCAGCTTCTCCCCCACGCCAGGATCATCACCGTAGCTTCAACGGCAACAACCAGCATCGGTGACCAACAACAGAGGCGAACGACAGTAACAGGTCAGCCACTTCAGTGATGATTGTTATTCTTTAGTTCATATTTTACACACATTTTTACTGCTTTCGCATGCATTTTACTTTCAATTCATGCATAACATCTGTTTTGAATTAATGTCATCATGCATTTTAATTTTGTGAATAAACCAAATTTTAGGTTAGGTGGGGATTAACGGTCTACCTCATGACTTTTAGTCGGGGTTCAGATTCGTGAAACGTCCAACTATGAACTGAGTGTTTACTTGATAATGGCGGTCATAATGTCCTAACTATTTCTTGTAAACCCCTACACCACCTTTATATGAGGTGGTCACTGGGCAGTTCATAGACCTTTTGAGACCAGATAAAAAGCTTATCCCTCATGTAATGATATAGAACTTGTCTTGAGGTGCAAGAACTCCAATAATTCACCCGATGTGTATATACATACATTTGCATCCACATGCATCCATCACTGTGCATAACATATCATCAACATATTGAAATATAGGTCCCCGAAGAGCTCCTACCGCTCGATTCCAGCAGAGAAATATGGAGGACGAAAAGCGTGCACACCGTGATGCTCATTTCCAAGAAGAACTGGATTCTCTTAAAGCTAGCATGGCTCGTCTTACTAGCTTACTTGAGTAAGCACTAGGAAATGCCTCTAGCGAGGTTCCTTCAACTAGACCCGCAACAAATGCTGAAACACAAGGAATGAACCACCATGAAGAGGTGATAGGAGAAATGGTTTAGGATCCGCAACAAAATCCAGCTTTCGTACAATTAGCAGTGCCGACACCTGCACCAACCCAACAATTATAGAAGCATCAGAGGATATCGACCAAGATAAGATGGAGATGCTGGAAGCCAGGATATGTGACATTGAAGGGGTAAACTTATATGACCTAGTACAAGCTGCAGAAATGTGTTTAGTTTCGAATGTTGTAATATCAAAGAAATTTTGTGTTCCTGAATTTATCAAATACACTGGGACACAATGCCCTGTCACTCACTTAAAATCATACTGTAACAAAATAGCAGGAGTAGTGCATGATGAGAAATTGCTTATACATTTTTTCTAAGATAGTTTGAGTGGGGCAGCTTTGAATTGATACATGAGACTAGAAAATACCAGGATCCATAGCTGGAAAAATCTGGTAGATGCTTTCATCAAGCAATACAAGTACAACATGGACATTACTCTTGATAGAACAAGTTTGTCTAACCTGGAGAAGAAAGACAGAGAAAGCATAAGGGAATATGCTCATAGATGGAGAGATCTCGCTGCATAGGTACATCCCCCACTTCTAGATAAAGAGATGGTGACATTATTTGCCAACACGCTAAGAGCGCCTATTACGAGCATGTGATGGGCAATTCAACACAACAATTCATGGATGCTGTAGCTGTGGCAGAGGAAATAGAGCAAGGAATCAGAAGTGGTAGAATTTCTGCACCTGTGGAGAAAAAGGGCTTTGAAAGCAAAAGAAAAGATGTCGAGCATTTTGAAAATGACTATAAGGGTAGGAACAACCAATTCCAAAACTACCATAACCCTTCATCTCAAATAGCCAACATCAATCTTCAAGCGAAAAGTCCACTTAAAAACTTTCCTAAAGGAAATTACCAGAAAACCTAAGAACAACTACCTCCGCTACCATTGTCTTTGAATGAGATGTATCAAAAGTTGGTAAGCATTGGGAAAATAGCTTCTGAACCTCAGGCACCTTTGCAACCACCTTATCCCGTCTGGTACAAACCTGATCTTACCTACAATTACCATTCTGGAGCTGCAGGGCATAGCATTCACACTTGTGGTGCCTTCAAGAAGAAGCTCATGCAATTGATTAATGCGGGGTGGATAACATCTGAAGAAAATCCAGGTTCTACACCCAAGTAAGCTTCACAGAAATGGGTTACCAAGTGTCCGCACCATTAAAGTGACCTCGGCAAAAGCTTTTGAAGAAGGGAGCGCACTAGTATTGGGAAATGAAGGCTGCTTCCATGATTGCCTTTTTGTTTGGTCATGTTCGCACATTATGTTCCTGTTTTGACTTGTTGACAATTTTTGCTCGTAATGCCACAAAACCTTTTTGTTAAGCCAACATTTCTCTTCAAAGATCATTTTCTTGTGTCTATGGCGTGCTCTTGCTTTTTGTTTAAATAACACAAGCACACCATATATCCTTTCATCCAAATTATACATGATTCCATGATTTCATAAAGATTTTTGGCAAATCAAAGTTTAGTACTTAAAGAAATGTAAAATTGATGTTTGTTTAACAAATGTGTTATGGGAATTCAAAGGATTTTATTGAAAGGTGATCTCATACCTTCAAAAAACCCACATAATAAAGCTCAGCCCCTAGCTAAACAAATAATCCAAAATTCAAAAAAATTCATTTCACATGGAAAAGCAAAGCTTACCGATCTAGATGCATGTTTTTGAAATGAGGAGAGACCATATTCGATATGCCTTCACAAAGTCTCAAATATCCCTTGTAGTCCCTATTTGAGCCTAATAATTATTTCTTGATAATTAACCCTAACAAGGATCACACCCTACATTAGGGGCAAGTGAGAAGATAAAAAAACTTTCAATTATAAAATAGTCCTCAATGACAAAAGATGCCCAAACAAGGTTGTGGTTAAAAAAGAAAAAGAGAGTTTTAGCATACAATAGCAAATCAAGTCAACATGATGATAGTGCTAAAAACCCATGATAAAAAGCCCAAACAAAATACCGGGGGCATGTCAAGACAAAAGCCCAAACAAATGTTGGGGGGCATGTCAGGTCATTATACAAGTCAATTATGAGGATCAAAAGGAGTTCTAAGAGTAAGCACTAGGTGATCCTTAGTTTAGAAAACCCTTAAACACCTTTTGAGCCTTCAAATGTCTTTTTTTTCATAGCCAACAACCTGAGCCTACGCTACAAGCCTGATAAAGTCTTTTATGATCAAATACGAGTAATCTGGATCGATAGACAATGCTTTTTCATTCA
>JAJQXV010000051.1:15460-39533 GCA_025169955.1 Salix arbutifolia
CTTTTTTTAGGTTTAGGGTCTTATGTGTGTGGAGAGAGTGTGTGTGAATTTTTTTCTTTATTTTTCTTCTCCCCTTACTTGCCTTGACACATGTATATATAGCAAAAAACATGAGTTTTTTTTGTCTCTGCTTGTCTTTTTCAATTTTGGTCCCTATGCCTAGATATTTTTTTATTTGGATTTTTTCGTACTTTTTTGTTCTTTTTCTGACAATCCCCTTTAACCTCAAGTTCGTGTTAGCTTGATCCCGGCTAACCTAAGATCTTGTCTGGCCATCCCCTTTAACCTAAACTTTTTCTTTGGTTGAGTTAGGTTAACCTGAGATCCATCTGGCGATCCCTTCTAACCTCAACTTTGTGTTAGCTTAATCCCCGTTAACCTAAGATCCCATCTGGCGATCCCCTTTAACCTGAACATTTTCTTTGGATGAGTTTGATTAACCTGAGATCCCATCTAGCGATCCCCTTTAACCTCATCTTGTTTTTGGCTTAAGTTCGGTTAATCTAAGATCCCATCTAGCGATCCCCTTTAACCTGAAATTTTTCTTGGCTTGAGCTTGGTTAAACTGAGATGTCATCTAGCAATCCTCTTTAACCTCAACTTGTTCTTGGCTTGAGGTTGGTTAACTTGAGATCCCATCTGACGATCCCCTTTAACTTGAACCTCTTTTTTGCTTGAGATAAGTTAAACTGAGATGTCATCTAGGGATCCTCTTTAACCTCAACTTGTTCTTGGCTTGAGGTTGGTTAACCTGAGATCCCATCTAGCGACCCCTTTTAACCTCAACTTCTTCTTTGCTTGAGATGGGTTAACCTGAGATCCCCATCTAGCGATCCCCTTTTACCTCAACTTCTTCTTGGCTTGAGTTCGGTTAATCTGAGATCCCATCTGGCAATCCCTTTTAACCTGAACTTCTTCTTAGCTTGAATTGGGTTAACTTGAGATCCCATCTGGCGATCCCCTTTAACCTCAACTTCTTCTTGGCTTGAGTTTGGTTAATCTGAGATCCCATCTGCCATCCCCTTTAACTTGAACTTCTTCTTTGCTTGAGCTGGGTTAAACTGAGATGTCATCTAGTGATCTTCTTTAACCTTAACTTGTTCTTGGCTTGAGTTTGGTTAACCTGAGATACCATCTAGTGATCCCCTTTAACCTGAACTTCTTCTTTGCTTGAGCTAGGTTAAACTGAGGTGTCATCTAGCGATCCTCTTTAACCTTAACTTGTTCTTGGCTTGAGTTTGGTTAACTTGAGATCCCATCTGGAGATCCTTTTTAACCTCAACTTCTTCTTTGCTTGAGCTAGGTTAACCTGAGATCCCATCTAGCGATCCCCTTTAACCTCAACTTCTTCTTGGCTTGAGTTCGGTTAATCTGAGATCCCATCTGGCAATCCCTTTTAACTTGAACTTTTTCTTTGCTTGAGTTGGGTTAACCTGAGATCCCATCTGGCGATCCCTTTTAACCTCAACTTCTTTGGTTGAATCTAGAACAAAGTGATCCAAACTGGAATTCTTGACAATAAGGTTTTGAATTCCTGACGGTGGACTGTCATTCTTCTGGATGCCTAGGTTTGAACTTTTCATGTTTTTTTTATGAAATTCCTAGCAAAAGGGCTTTTCTCTTCTTTTTTTGTTTTTATGGATTTTGTGATATTTTAATGTTTTGTTGTTTTTTTTTCTTTCTTTCCTTCTTTGAATGGTTGAAAACTAAGGTTCTCGGTGACAGGGTTTTTCCTTGTCTTCTTCATTGATGATGGGCTTCAATCAAGTTCTTCATGAATTTCCCTTGTTATTGAAAGGCCATATGGTTGACATTCGCTACTCTTGATGATTGAATTTCCTGATAACAAAATTGGCAACTCGACACTTCTTAGCAACAGGATTGTCTTGTAATTCTCAATAACAAGGCTGGCAACTCAATGCTTCTTGCTAGCTGGAATTAACTGGGAATTCTCTATAACAAGTTTAGCAACTCGACACTTTTGGCTAGCTAGAATTCCCTAGTACAAAGGTTGACCACTCAGTACTTCTCGATATCTGGAATTTCTTGGTAACAAAGGTTGGTCACCCCGGCACTTCTTAATGACTTGGATTTCCTAGTAGCAAAATCGGCAACTTGACGCTTCTTGCTAGATAGAATTTCCCGGGTAACAAAAATTAGCCACCCGGCACTTCTTGCTAGCTAGAGTTTTCTGGTAATAAAAGTTGGCAATTCGATGCTTCTTGGTAATCTAGAATTCCTTATTTGTAGGGCTTGAACTAATTTCCCGACTATATGATTCAAAACTTTGATGCCTCCTCATCTTAAATAAAGGATTTTTCTTTTTTTTTTTCTTTTTTTCAATTTTTTATTTTTCTTTCTTTTTTGCTCTAATCAAGTCAAATCTTGTTGGATTTTAATGAGAATATTCCTAAAAAATTAAATAACATATATACAATGTTTTGAGGTTAGATGATGCATGCATCCTTACCTGGTTTGAAATATAGGCCCCTTTCATAATGCTCCATTGTCATAGGATGTCTTTGCATGATCTCCATCCTTCCATCAGCATAATATTGCAAAGGGCCAAAGGGCCAAATGACTTATAACAAGCTCTTTCTTTATTAAAATCTTCGGGTTTATTGGATGCTCTTCGTTGTATTGTCATTTGCTGTTGTCCTTTATGATTCAAAACTCCATACAATTCTTCTCTTAATCAATGCAAGTCATGACGTGTATTCAGCACGTCTGATCTCTTTGTTAATCATTGTCCTTATAGCCTTGTAGAGGGAGTGGAAAATAAGTAACTCTTCATTGCATATCAAGCACCCTATATCTCTCTTCTATATAAGCCACCGAATTGCTCTATTCATGAACAATTTTGCCATACGACGAAAAGACTCTTTTTGCGGCAACTACATTTTGTCGAGGAGTGTAATCTTGCAGTGCACTTGCTTTGATCTTTTAGATGTCAGGTCAGATTCAACAATACCATGTTGCATTTTTGAACTTGAGATATTTCATCTTTGTTTTAAAAGGCATAATTGTGCGCAAAATAATATGGTCTACTGTGCGTGGTGGCATAAAACTCCTTGCTTTATCAATGCCGCAACAACTTCATATAATCAGGAGAGAAATCAAATGATATTTCTTGATGAGGTTTTGAAGTGTCAGTCGAACAAATAAAATATGATGCTTGCTTTCTGAAAGTGGATTCATATGTGGGTTTGGTGTGCTCTTTAAAAGGGTGCACCAAACTAATGAACTTGTCAGTTTTCATTGATGACATCTAAGCATATAGCCAAATTGATTTCATGGGGAGCAGAGAACTTTATTGTTGGCTTGCCAGAAAACACGAGTGATGTTTGATGTTTCTATATCGATGTGAATTCTTCTTAGCAATGTCAAATGTCAACGACTCTTGACTCTTTGGAGGATAACAGATTGAGGGACCCTTATTTCAAACTAAAGAAATGCATGTGAAAATGTATATGTATGTTTTTTTTGTTTTTGTTTTTTGACAGGCTCGCCCTTCAAAGAGTGACACGTGATCGTAACAAATGCATGATAAACAAAAATTTTGATTTTTGCTTAAAACTCTACAATGAAAATTTCTTAAGTAACGATCATTGTGTCACCCATAAATCTTGAAGTCAAGATGCTCCAAGAAGGGTTTGCCTTAATGCAAAATAAAATGCAGGGAGCATACACCTTAATGATTGGTTCTAATCTTTGTGCATCAAATGATGAGGTTGCTACTTTGGTCTCTAAATAATGTCTCTTGTATGTCCCATTGATCACCCTCGTGAAGACAATATGGGGGCTCAGTAGGTAATGAAGTTGGCATGTGTACCAAAACATTACCAGTCTAAGCACCCAGCGAAGAGTTAGAGTTTACACAAACTTAAACCTTGACCAAAAGTCGTAAGGTAAGTTGTTAGTCCCCCACTTAACTTAAAGTCACAAACCAATAAGATGTATCTAAAATAAATTAACAATGCATGAATATATGTACATATGAGTCAGTAAAAAGAAAGTGAAAACATAACTAAAAATAAAAAAAACATGTAAAAATTCAAACACAGTCCCCAGTGAAGTCGCCATTTTGTCGCATGTCGCCGCATGGCGTCCAGGGAGGGGTCTCATCAGGATTTGAGGAGTCACCACTTGGCTGTTGAGGGTCGCTAGGAAAAAATGATTGCACTAGTCTAGTTAGAGATTCAAGGATAGGAAACTGGTTACATAAAGGGAAGGTATTAGAACCCCTAATACGCCTTACCTGAGGTAAGTTGCATTGTCTATTTTGATGTGATTAATGTTTCACTGAGCAGTATTTATTCATGTAAATAAATTTAGCTTTTTGAAATTTTATTATGAGCTCGTGAACCCAATAAAATATCAGGGAATAGAATCTGCTTAGATGCCTTAAAAAGATCATCCATGTCATAACCCAATTTTTGGGTTACTCCCCAAAATATACCCAAAAATAACAAAAATAAAATAAAAGGGGTCGGCATTGGTAGAAAAATCAATGTGGAATTTTTGGTTGTTTTCGAGAGTCCGATTATATCTCTTTTGTCCCAAAAAATAGAGGAAAGTAGAGATTTAAGGCAAAATTAATTTAT
This sequence comes from Salix arbutifolia, assembly GCA_025169955.1. NCBI lineage: Eukaryota > Viridiplantae > Streptophyta > Magnoliopsida > Malpighiales > Salicaceae > Salix > Salix arbutifolia. Next base: position 20,065 of record JAJQXV010000051.1, read on the forward strand.
CATTGGATAAATTTGTGTAGAAATTAAGACGTGCGGCATAATTATATTTTATGGGTCGATTTCATTTAATCGTCGACCAATTTCAAGTGTAATTATGTTGGGAATTAATTTAGGGTTCAATTGAAGGATTTAATTAAGTGTAAGGACTTAATTATACTTTAAATTGGTCAAATTAATTTTATTAAGGGCTTAATATACGAAAAATCAAATTCTTGAGCTTAATTTGGGTTCAATTGAGAAGATTGAAATTTTTGAAGGCCGAATTGATTTTTTTCAAGCCAATTATGCAAAGTCAAGGACCAAAATAAAAAAGACACGCGAAGGTAAGGCTAGCATTGAATTTCTGATGGGGATACAATTGCACAAAATTACAACTATAGAGCCAATTAGGGGTGCAATTAGAACACTTATAAATAGAAGGACTAAGTTGCAATTCTACGTTCCCCAAAACTGTCGCAGCACACACTCCTGCCGCCTGCCTTTACCTGCACTACCTATTGACCAGCCACCATGCTGTTTGTTGCAGACCATCACGCTGTCGACAGCCAGCCACCAATGCAATGCAGACAAATCTCTCATATAAATAATGCAACGATCACAACATGCAGGAGGGGAGAAGAAAAATTACAAAATAGGGGGAATGAGAGCAGAAATTTCACATAACAGGAGGGGGAGGAAGAATCACGTATCAGAGGTGCAAGAACGAAACAAAATATATGCAGGCAGAGTGAAAAATTGTAGAACTTGTATGTGAGCTTAAAAACCAATCACCTTCACCCTTCCTAGTCGTCAGCGAGGATACTCCAGCAACCCTTCTCTCTCCCGTCAACGCAGCCAACAACCATCTCTCTTGTCCATCTTCCTCATCTCTGGCTGAACGAGCAACAGCCATTGAAGCTCTCTCTCTCTCCCTCCTTACTGCAAAGATCCTCTCTCTCTCCTCACCAGCTCTAGCAGCAGCCAAACTTCTCTTCTCTTCAACACCATCAGCTTCTCCCCCACGCCAGGATCATCACCGTAGCTTCAACGGCAACAACCAGCATCGGTGACCAACAACAGAGGCGAACGACAGTAACAGGTCAGCCACTTCAGTGATGATTGTTATTCTTTAGTTCATATTTTACACACATTTTTACTGCTTTCGCATGCATTTTACTTTCAATTCATGCATAACATCTGTTTTGAATTAATGTCATCATGCATTTTAATTTTGTGAATAAACCAAATTTTAGGTTAGGTGGGGATTAACGGTCTACCTCATGACTTTTAGTCGGGGTTCAGATTCGTGAAACGTCCAACTATGAACTGAGTGTTTACTTGATAATGGCGGTCATAATGTCCTAACTATTTCTTGTAAACCCCTACACCACCTTTATATGAGGTGGTCACTGGGCAGTTCATAGACCTTTTGAGACCAGATAAAAAGCTTATCCTCATGTAATGATATAGAACTTGTCTTGAGGTGCAAGAACTCCAATAATTCACCCGATGTGTATATACATACATTTGCATCCACATGCATCCATCACTGTGCATAACATATCATCAACATATTGAAATATAGGTCCCCGAAGAGCTCCTACCGCTCGATTCCAGCAGAGAAATATGGAGGACGAAAAGCGTGCACACCGTGATGCTCATTTCCAAGAAGAACTGGATTCTCTTAAAGCTAGCATGGCTCGTCTTACTAGCTTACTTGAGTAAGCACTAGGAAATGCCTCTAGCGAGGTTCCTTCAACTAGACCCGCAACAAATGCTGAAACACAAGGAATGAACCACCATGAAGAGGTGATAGGAGAAATGGTTTAGGATCCGCAACAAAATCCAGCTTTCGTACAATTAGCAGTGCCGACACCTGCACCAACCCAACAATTATAGAAGCATCAGAGGATATCGACCAAGATAAGATGGAGATGCTGGAAGCCAGGATATGTGACATTGAAGGGGTAAACTTATATGACCTAGTACAAGCTGCAGAAATGTGTTTTAGTTTCGAATGTTGTAATATCAAAGAAATTTTGTGTTCCTGAATTTATCAAATACACTGGGACACAATGCCCTGTCACTCACTTAAAATCATACTGTAACAAAATAGCAGGAGTAGTGCATGATGAGAAATTGCTTATACATTTTTTCTAAGATAGTTTGAGTGGGGCAGCTTTTGAATTGATACATGAGACTAGAAAATACCAGGATCCATAGCTGGAAAAATCTGGTAGATGCTTTCATCAAGCAATACAAGTACAACATGGACATTACCTTGATAGAACAAGTTTGTCTAACCTGGAGAAGAAAGACAGAGAAAGCATAAGGGAATATGCTCATAGATGGAGAGATCTCGCTGCATAGGTACATCCCCCACTTCTAGATAAAGAGATGGTGACATTATTTGCCAACACGCTAAGAGCGCCTATTACGAGCATGTGATGGGCAATTCAACACAACAATTCATGGATGCTGTAGCTGTGGCAGAGGAAATAGAGCAAGGAATCAGAAGTGGTAGAATTTCTGCACCTGTGGAGAAAAAGGGCTTTGAAAGCAAAAGAAAAGATGTCGAGCATTTTGAAAATGACTATAAGGGTAGGAACAACCAATTCCAAAACTACCATAACCCTTCATCTCAAATAGCCAACATCAATCTTCAAGCGAAAAGTCCACTTAAAAACTTTCCTAAAGGAAATTACCAGAAAACCTAAGAACAACTACCTCCGCTACCATTGTCTTTGAATGAGATGTATCAAAAGTTGGTAAGCATTGGGAAAATAGCTTCTGAACCTCAGGCACCTTTGCAACCACCTTATCCCGTCTGGTACAAACCTGATCTTACCTACAATTACCATTCTGGAGCTGCAGGGCATAGCATTCACACTTGTGGTGCCTTCAAGAAGAAGCTCATGCAATTGATTAATGCGGGGTGGATAACATCTGAAGAAAATCCAGGTTCTACACCCAAGTAAGCTTCACAGAAATGGGTTACCAAGTGTCCGCACCATTAAAGTGACCTCGGCAAAAGCTTTTGAAGAAGGGAGCGCACTAGTATTGGGAAATGAAGGCTGCTTCCATGATTGCCTTTTTTGTTTGGTCATGTTCGCACATTATGTTCCTGTTTTGACTTGTTGACAATTTTTGCTCGTAATGCCACAAAACCTTTTTGTTAAGCCAACATTTCTCTTCAAAGATCATTTTCTTGTGTCTATGGCGTGCTCTTGCTTTTTGTTTAAATAACACAAGCACACCATATATCCTTTCATCCAAATTATACATGATTCCATGATTTCATAAAGATTTTTGGCAAATCAAAGTTTAGTACTTAAAGAAATGTAAAATTGATGTTTGTTTAACAAATGTGTTATGGGAATTCAAAGGATTTTATTGAAAGGTGATCTCATACCTTCAAAAAACCCACATAATAAAGCTCAGCCCCTAGCTAAACAAATAATCCAAAATTCAAAAAAAATCATTTCGCATGGAAAAGCAAAGCTTACCGATCTAGAGGCATGTTTTTGAAATGAGGAGAGGCCATCTTTGATATGCATTCACAAAGTCTCAAATATCCATTGCAGTCCCTATTTGAGCTTAATAATTATTTCTTGATAATTAATCTTGACAAGGATCACACCCTACATTGAGGGGCAAGTGCGAAGATAAAAAAACTTTCAATCTACAAACTAGTCCTCAATGACAAAAGATGCCCAAACAAGGTTGTGGTTAAAAAAGAAAAAGAGAGTTTTAGCATACAATAGCAAATCAAGTCAACATGATGATAGTGCTAAAAACCCATGATAAAAAGCCCAAACAAAATACCGGGGGCATGTCAAGACAAAAGCCCAAACAAATGTTGGGGGGCATGTCAGGTCATTATACAAGTCAATTATGAGGATCAAAAGGAGTTCTAAGAGTAAGCACTAGGTGATCCTTAGTTTAGAAAACCCTTAAACACCTTTTGAGCCTTCAAATGTCTTTTTTTTCATAGCCAACAACCTGAGCCTACGCTACAAGCCTGATAAAGTCTTTTATGATCAAATACGAGTAATCTGGATCGATAGACAATGCTTTTTCATTCAAAACAATCATTACAAATGCGTAACACGACCTGATCAAAGCCTTCCTAACATACAAGACATGCAAATATTATTTCACATTATTGTCAAAATCAACACAAAACCTGACATTGAGATCACTTGAATTCTTTCGAGAACAAGTTTGTTTAAACAAACATCAAAATGGTTTTTGTGCTTGGAATGACTTTGAAATTCCAAAAATCCCACATGAAACACAATCGTTGCAAATAATCAACCCTTTCCTCCAAACACTTAAAGCCTAAAACACTTGTAGGGCATGACCAGGTAGAGGCCAATCTACAAATACAATTGAAGCTGGCTCCATCATTCCTTCTCAAAGAATCTGGATCAAGCTCAGGGGGGCATGCTGATATGGAAGATTTGTCATCTTAAGTGATCAAAATCTTAAGTTGTGGCTCAAGTAAACAGAAGCGAGAAACCGTTAAATCCAGATGTCCAAACCCTGAAAAGAGAAGACCATGAAGAAAGGGGACTTATATATCTCAAGTAAGCATGTTTTGGAGGGATCGTAATTTACGAACCTTCATTCATCATTTTGTGCATGCTTTCAAGCTGTTACCTCTTTCATTTCCTTGAGCATGCTTTTTAGCTTTATTTCTTTCTTGATTTTGGGTGTCATCATGCATTGTATCCCCACTAGGAATCCAAGAAATGTTTTGGAAGGATTGTAATTTACAAACCACTACTCATCATTTTTGTGTGCGCCTTTGAGCCCTTACCACTTTCACTTCCCTAAGTGCGCTTGTGAGCTTTTCATCAGCAGATAGAGTGTTTTTCAACCCTATCTCCTTTTTTATTTGAGTGTGCTTTCTAGCCATCAACGAACTCAGATAGTGCGCTTTTAAGTTCTATCTCTTTCCAGAACTTGGGTAAGCTTTCTAGCGACCAAGAATTAAAATAGTGTGCTTTCCAGCCCTATTTTCCCTCTTTGAGTGAGTTTTCCAACCCTCAACTATCAATTAAGATAATGCATTTTCCATCCCTGTCCTTCTCTTTGAGTGAGTTTTCCAACCCCCAACATCAATTAAGATAGTGTGCTCTCCAACCCTATTTTCCCTGATTGTTTAAGTGTGTTTTCCAACCCTTAACCATAAGCTAAATATAGTGTGTTTTCCAATCCTATTTTTCTTCCTCTTTTGAGTGAGTTTTCCATCCTTCAACCATCCATTAGGATAATGTGCTTCTTAACCATTCCTTCCCTCTCATTTAAGTGTGTTTTCCAACCCTTAACCGTAAGCTAAAATAGCCCTATTTTCCATTTCATGAAATCATCACCATCTTCATTATTCCCACCTGGATAGGTCACCATCATAACAAGACCATATATTTTTTTTACCATCTTCACCTTTCTCACCTGGGTAGGTCACCCATTACAATGAGACTATTTTCCTGTGTCATTCACAAACATCATCATCTTCCATCCTTTGAGTTACCTCCTTATGCCTCAAATTCTTAGATAGTGCCCTTTTTAGCCCTATTATTATCATTCCTTTCTAAGTGCGTTTTATAGCCTTCATTCTCATTTTTGGATGGATCAACCATCTCTTGGTCTGATAAATCCACTTTTCTTTTTCTTTACAACGCTTACTATCTAAAGTCTTTCACAAGACTTTAGTCGTCAGCATTGTAAAGAGAGGGGCAACTGTCATAACCCAATTTTTGGCTTACTCCCTAAAATCTACCTAAAAATAAAAAAAATAAAATAAAAGGGGTTGTCAACATTGTAAAGCAGGGGGAATGAGAGCAGAAATTTCACGTAACAGGAGGGGGAGGAAGAATCACGTGTCAGAGGTGCAAGAACGAAACAAAATATACGCAGACAGAGTGAAAAATTGTAGAACTTGCATGCAAGCTTAAAAACCAATCACCTTCACCCTTCCTGGTCCAAAATTCTTGCTCTCTCTCTCTCTCTCTCCCTCCCTCCTTACAGGGAAGGTCCTCTCACTCTCCTCACCAGCTCTAGTAGCAGCCAAACTTCTTTTCCCTTCAATGTCATCAACTTCTCCCCCACGCCAGGATCATCACCATAGCTACAGCGACAACAACCAATGTCAGCGACCAGCAGTAGAGGCGAACGGCAGCAACAGGTCAGCCACTTCAGGAGCTTCTCCTGACCCCACAAGCCGCCATTTTCGATACCACCACCACCACAGGGACAACCACCTCGGCCTCCTCTACCCGGCGGCAGTGGCAGGTGAGCCTCTTGTCGTGCCACCTTATTACTATTCATGTGTAGTGAACTGGGTGAATTAATTCACTTCACGTGAATTTGCTATTGGGCTGGGCTGCTCTCGGCCCCACCCAGCCCATTAGAGGTGGGCATTAGGCCCATCTTGGCTGGGCAGGCCCATTTAGCTAGGCAGGCTCGGCCTAAATTTTTTAATTTTTTTTAATTTTGAAAAAAAATTACATTTAAAAAAAAATGTTTTGTTTTCATCCATACGGCCAAATTTCAATGTTTTTCCCATCATATTTTTTATAAAAAAAATATGTTACATCTTTCTCATATTTTGAAATGAAAATTGGATATCGTAACTAGTTTATGATTATCCATTGGAATTTGGCAAAAATCTCAAAAATATTAATAATTATTTTGTTTTAACTATCAGGGTGTAAAATTACACCCGCAGATAAAAACGATTTTACTACGGTGTAAAATTAGTTTGTAAAGTACATCCGTAGATAAGAAAAAGTTATTAACTGCGGTGTAAAACTAAATTGTAAAGTATACCCACAAACAAAAAAACGATTTTTACGCACTGGGGGTGATGCATTTTCCCCTTGCACAACAAGTCCCCTTACCCATATTCTCGCAGACCAATAGGTTCCTAGTAACCTTAATACTAGGTCGCGACTTCTGATAATTATAGTCATAACTTTACGGCTATAAAAAAACCCTCTTTTTCACCGCGCGGCGTTGTGTCCCCAATACGAGGATGGCGTAAAAATCATCATCATGACAATCTATACAAGAGAGTGAATAGGTTTTCCATAATTTATGAATCACAAAAATATTGCAATTTAAAAAATCAGATATCGTTCAAAATAACTCTAAGATTTTTTTGGTGATTTCATGACATTTATAAAATCCATAAATTTAAATACATGAAAAAATTAAAGATTAAACAAAAAAAAAAGAAAAAAAATCTAAAACTAACATAATGTCAGAATAGTGCTGGAACAGTGTGGTGGTGGCAGGATAGTGGAGACAGTGCAGATCACAAGCAGCGCGTAGTATCACGCGTCGCTGCCGATGAGGTGGCAGAAAAGGAGGCCAATGGATCTCTCCTTTCCCTTTCTTCTCCTGCCGGTGGTGGCCTTCACGAGGACCTGCAAATAACAGCAAAACAAACAACAACAAACACAAGAATCAATTTCATTTTTTCTTCAGATCTCTGGTATGTTCTTCTCGGTTTCCTCTTCAAGGGGCGCCTGGACTACCCACGGTGGGGGCCACTGTCGATGGTCGGTGGCTGGTCTAGATCACAAAAGCGGGTGATAGGTTGGCTGGATCTGTTGAGATTAAGATGAAAATGAAAAAAAAGCGAGGTGGCCAACGAAGGGATGCTGGTTGGTTGGAGAAGGAGAAAAAAGGGATGCAGCTGGCAGGAAGAAGAAAACAAAGAGGAGGAGCTAAGGCTGGCGGTCGGCCTACATGAAGAGAAGGGAAGCTGACGAGAATAGGGGATAGAGGTTGTCGGCGGCAGCTAGCTATAAGAGATCTAAACAGACCAGAGACTGTCGCCAGTTCCAAGAGAGAAAAAGGTTCTTTTTATTTTTTTTAGGTTTAGGGTTTTATGTGTGGAGTGTGTGTGAACTTTTTTCTTTATTTTTCTTCTCCTCTTACATGCTTTGACACATGTATATAGTGTAAAAACCATGATTTTTTTTCTCTACATGTCTTTTTCAATTATGGTCCTTGTGCCCAGACATTTTTGGATTTTTGATTTTTTGGTATTTTTTTGTTCTTTTCAAAATGGAAAAACAAGTGGGTAAAAAATTGGGTAGCAACAAATATGACCAAAACGTTAACATATTTGAACATTCTCTTTTTTTAAGAAAAAACTATATATATTTGTAGTTTACAAGAAAATGTGTTTTAGCATGGATTCCGTAAATATAAAAAAAATTGTTTTCGTGCATTTGAGAATTTTACAAAGGGATTCATATTATTCCAAAAAATATTGTTTGTAAATTCCAAAGGTATTGGCCAATATTCCAAAAAAATACAAAATATTATATTTTAGGGATTCATATTATTTACTATTAATATTTGGGTAAAAAAATCTCAAAGTGGTTAATATCCAAAACATTAATGGGGATAATTTGTTATTTTTCACTGTTAATATTAGGATAAAAAAACCCTAAAAAGGTAAATGTCCAAAATATTTTTTTCAGGAATAATAAGTTATTATTATTTAATCAACATATTTTTTAAAGAAGCCTTAATTATAATTAGAAACATTTCAATCTTTGACCCAACGGTTTATGAGCCGTAAAAGTATGCAATATTAAGGAAAAAATAGGTTTTTAAAGCACTTTGAATTTCCTTATATTTCTAATTTTTTGTTCCTTTTCCTTGCGATTTACGAGTCGTGAACACTTGAAATACTAAATAAAAAAATGAGTTTTTAAGCCCATGGAATCTACTTAGATTTTTATCTCTCTTAATGCATAGGCTGTAAATTTATCATCGAAATTTTTGTTCCTTTCCTTGTGAACCTATCCTAGAAAAATTGATTAGATAACACCAATATCATAGAAATCATAAGATAAACAAAAACACCAAGAAGTTACCTTAGGTCGTAATAGGAGTGCTAAAACCTTCTCTTTACGCAACCAGTTCTTTGCCTTAGAATCTCTAAAAAACCAGTTAGGTTTTTTACTAACCATAATACTGGGTGACGACGACTTTCTTTTTCACAAACTAAAAAAAAACCCTAACATGAATTCCCTGCTCCTGGGGAGAGTCACCGTGACGCCGCGCTCTTGCGGAGGGTGTGACAATATCATTAATGAAATATTAAATATAATAAGTTCCTTAAGAGAGTCTGTATACATATAATAGTATAGAAAAATCATGGTTTATCATGCCTTCAATATTTTTATTCCAGGAGATTTTCTGCATGATTTTAGGATCGTATTTTAATGATGAATGTCAACTATACATTAAAATACGATCCTAAAATCATGCTAGGCTGATCTGATGCATTAACAACGCTTAAGAATTGCTTTCGTTCATCCACTTTTGAAAACAAATCTTAATATAAATTTGCACGACGTATGGAAGAACACGCATCCCATTTTCAGCCCATATACTCTCGAGTCTCCTGCTGTGGTACCATACCCACCATTGATCACACTTTACAGCATCATTCCTGGCTATTTTTGTGCCATGTCAACTCCTGCTTCCTTAGCATTCACTGTCATATTTTTCTCTTCTTGTAGAATATTAAAAATTCCAAAATTAGTAAATATTTTAAAGAAGCAAAAGTAAAAGAAGAGAAAACCATTGTTGACATGAAAGAAAGATAAATAGCACCTCATTCTCATTCGTAACTCTAGGAAAACCAAAGACCTGCAATATTTATTGTGCATTGTTGACTCCTACTTCCTAATTTTTTTTTAAAAAATCCATGGAAATGAAATTCTTTTATTGATAACGCTCTACTTGAAGAAACACTGGATATATATTGAACTTTTATCTTCATAGTTTCTAAGCCTTTAATGCAAGGTTATGCATTAAAACGGGAGTAGCTGATGAATCTATATTTTTGGTTAAGAATTTTATACTTGTATTTTTTTTAAACAATAAATCTAGCAAACATGTCAGATCCAAAACACTTGAACTGGATGGTCAATCAAGCTTAAGATAATGCAAGTTTGGAGAGCATGTTAAACCCAAGAGCCTTGAACTTGGTAGTGAAATAAGTCTAAATTATTGTGAACGTAGCAAGCAAAACAAACCCAAGGAGCTTAGACTCGGCATTTAGCTAAGTCAATGGTAATATAGGTCTGGCAAACACGCTAGACTCAAAAAATTGAAGCTCAACAATTAGTGGAATCCAATATAATATGAGTGTTGTAAGCAAGTCAAGTCTAAGGTAAGCTGAGTCTGGCAAACATATCAAACCAAAATAACTTCAACTCAATCATTATCAAGTTCTAAGGCTATATATACCTGGTACTAGAAAATCTCCTGGAATAAAAATATTGAAGGCATGATAAACGATGATTTTTCTTTATCTAGAATAACTATTCATATTGATATAATGATTTTTCTATACTATCATATGTATACAGACTCTCTTAAGGAACTTATTATATTTAATATTTCAAAGGTCGATATCAGCAGATTGCAAGATTTGACTTTGAAGGCTGCAATTTCCATGATCTTCCTTATTTTATTTTTTTTTCCTTAGCTTTCCATAAATTTATGGATGTTAGCTTTTGAATATCACTGGAATCACTTCATTTCGATCTCTAGAGCTTCCACTCTGCACAAAACACCGACTGAAGGTCAAATTTGTCAATCAACTCCACTTACCTCCTTTTTGCATCTTTCATCCAAAAATGGCTTCAAAACATAAAAACAAAGAATATCAAGGCATTTTATACACAAAACATATGCAAAATACTAGGTAAATATGGATGAAACTATCAAATAATATGGTTGCATCAAATACCCCCACACTTAGCTCTTGCTCGTCCTCGAGAAAGGATAGGTAAAAAAAAATTAAATTAAAAATAACCATGACCAATCTCTTAATCTCCCATCAATATCCAAGAATTCAAGCATTATAAATAAGAATACAATCGAGAAGGATAAAGAACATAAATCTTCATGAATTTATTTACATGCAAACTTCAAAACTCAATTACTCTTTGGGATTTAAAAGAAATCTATGCCATGCCAAATTGATAGGTCCTCTCATTGATATACAATCCAACACTCATGTGTTTAGGGCTTATGTGTTTAAATCTCTCAAATTCAATCAATGAATATGTTCTACCATAAGCTTGCTCTTCAATCTCATCTCTATTATTAAAATATTACAAACAATGCATGAATCAAAAGGTCTTATTTTCCGGTTGTAATGGGGCTAAGGTTAAGGTGAGGTAAAAGAGAGTGGAAGAAAAGGTTCAAACCAAAGAAAGTAGAGCATTCTGAAAAATGATATTTCTAACAAGAAATTCCATTTAAGCACATCAATTTTCAATCTTTAAGCACCAATGCTTAGCTACTTTCGATTTCAAGCTCGTTTCTATTCTTTTTTTTCTTTTTTTTTTCTTTTTCTTCTTTTTTCTTTTCTTCTTTTCTTCTTTTCTTTTCTTTTTTTTGTTCTTCACCTTTGGGAACTTTGCCCATTTTTTTTTGTCAAACATCACTACTTCTTTCTTTTCACATCATTTGCAACCATAATTCCATGAGATATCATAAGTATATACTCTACTAATCCTTGGCTAGGGGAAAAGAGGAAAACATATAAAAAGTTTAAGGCTTATACATGGATAAAGCAAAGAAAAGATAAACAAGCTCAAAAGGGGCTCACTAAAGATAATATGCTTTAGGTTGGCTTTTTGGCTCAAGCGGTTAAAATTCCTAATGCCTTTATCATCTTCATGCATCTATGTAATGCGAATGTAATCTCAACAAGATATGAAGCAAGTTCTAGAGATACATATCATTGAAAGAACGAACAATCAGAGAATATAATGTTGAAGGCTCAAAAGCTTACATTGGTATAACATTATAAAGTCAACATGACATATTTTCAAAGTCAATCCCTAAACCAATTAAACATTAAAACTTGCATGCACACTCATTCATTCAATTTATATATTCATCTATCTCACTTAATTCTCACACATAATACTCATATTCTCATAAACCAATGGTAGTTCATAAAGATAAATCATAGATTTTTTTTCTTTTTATTTTTTTTTGAAGAATAAAGAAAAACAAAATAAGAAAACTGACATTTTCCCAATACCCCCACACTTAAAACACAACATTGTTCTCAATGTTGAAAATGAAAGAAAAGGGATATAAGAGAATGACAAAAATGAAAAAATAAATAAATAAACAAATAAAATAAAAGATAAGGGAAAAGAAAAGCAAATCTGATTTTTTTTTTGTGCTGGGTTACCTCCCAGGAAGCGCTTTTGTTTTGTGTCATTGGCTCGACATTAGGTATGCTCATTCTTCATAGATCGGTTCAGCTAACTCCACAGAAGCGGTGATTTCTGTCGTCCAACTTTAATAGAAAGGTTTCAAGCGATGCCCATTGACCTTGAGTATGTTATTTGTTTCTAAACATGTAATTTCAACTGCACCATAAGGAAAAACATTAGAAACAACAAAGGGCCCAATCCAACGAGAACGCAACTTACCAGGAAAAAGTTTCAAATGTGAATGATAGAGAAGGACTTTGTCTCCAACATGAAACTCTTTTCTTGTAATCATTTGGTCATGAAGACTCTTAGTCTTATCTTTGTAAATCCTTGGATTCTCATAAGCGTCATTTTGAATCTCTTCTAACTCTTGCAATTGCAACTTTCTTGCAATCCCAGCAGCATCATAATCCATGTTACATTTTTTTATGGCCCAAAAAGCTTTATGTTAAAGTTCCACTGGTAGATGACATGCTTTTCCATCAATCATCCTAAAAGGTGACATTCCTATTGGTGATTTTAAGCAGTTCGATAAGCCCAAAGTGCATCACCAAGTCGCAGACTCCAGTCTCGCCGGTTGGGTTGCACTGTCTTCTCTAAAATAGACTTGACTTCTCGATTTGAAATCTCAGCTTGGCCATTCGTTTGAGGATGGTATGCCGTAGAAGTCCGATGAGTCACATGATATTTGCGTAGCAATGCTTCCATTGAAGAATTGCAAAAATGCGTGCCACGATCACTAATGATAACTTTAGGGATTCCAAACCTGTCAAATATGTGAGTCCTGACAAAATCTACAACAACTTTAACATCATTAGTTCGTGTGGCTTTTGCCTCAATCCATTTGGACACATAATCAACCGCAAGAAGGATATAAAGATTGCCAAAAGAAGAAGGAAATGGACCCATAAAATCAATACCCCAAACATCAAAAATCTCGCTTACAAGAATATTCGTTAAAGGCATTTGATTCTTATGAGTGATATTACCTGTTTTTTTACAGTTTTCACATGATTTGCAAAAATGAAATGCATTCTTAAAAATAGAAGACCAATAAAAACCACTTTCAAGTACCGTATGGGTCATTCTTTTTGCTCCAAAATGTCCACCACAAGAATGAGAATGACAAAAGGTGAGAATGCAATGAAATTCATCTTGTGTGTCGCACCCCAAAAATGAGTGCGGCGTCGTGACGACCCTCCCCGCGTGCCGGGGCAAATTCATGTCGAGGTATGATATTTATTTTTGTGGAAAAGGGAGTCGCCACCTAGTATTATGGTTACTAGGAACCCAAAATTGGTCTTCCAGAGATTCTAGGGTAAGGGACTGGTTGCGTAAAGGGAAGGTTTTAGCACCCCTAGTACGCCCTACCTAAGGTAAGCTGCTTGATGTTTTTGTTTGTCTTATGATTGCTATGTTATTGATTTTTTAATAAATATAGTGGTTAAATAATTATGGTGTATTATCCCCGTCGAATATTTTGGATATTAACCCCTTAAGATTTATTTATCCAAATACCGATAGTGAATAACAGCATATTATCCCCGCCGAATATTTTGGATGTTGACCCCTTAGGATTTATTCATCCAAACACCGACAGTGAATAACAGCATATTATCCCCATCGAATATTTTGGATATTGACCCCTTAGGATTTATTTATCCAAACATCGATGATGAATAATGAATCAAAAAAAAATAAGATTTTAATATTTTTGGAATATTGGCCAATACCCTTTGGATTTTACAAATATGTTGTAAAATCCAAAACTGCAAGAAAATAATTTTACTTTGTGAAATCCATGCTAAAATACATTTTCTTCAAAACTCCAAGGCAATATATTTTTTGAAAGAAAAAGAATTTTTAAAATATGCTAGTGTATTGGCCGTATGCAAGAAAACAACACATTTTTATGCTCTAAAATATTTTCCTAAAACATATATTTTTTATATATTTTTTTTATTTTTTCTATTATTTTATTTATTTATTTACTGGTGGGCTGGACTGCCAGCCCACCAGTTTGAGGTCTGGGCTGCCAGCCCAGCCTATCCAGGGCTGGGCTGCCAGCCCACCAGAACATGGGTCTGGGCTGTGAGCCCAGCCCATTCGGGCTAGACTTGCAGCCCAGGGGAACCTGGGTTGGGCTTCAGTCAGACGGGCTGGAAGCCCGTCCTTTTCTGGGGCTGGGCTTCCACCCCGAACGGGCTGGAAGCCCGCTCATTTAATAAGTCGGGCCGGGTACCCAGGCCCGACCCGACCCGACCCGGAGGGGAGTGAATTAATTCACTCCCCGCATGCAGAATGAAGAAAATGAACAGTAAAAATGGCAATTTTTGAGTGTAATGAATGGTGCACCTGTTAACACCGTTGTGTAGAGGACGTCGAGGTGGTTCTTCTGGTCGTGGTGGCGTCGGAAATGGTGGCCTGAGGTGGTCGGAAACGGCGTCGGAAAGTGGCCGGCCTACACTGCTGTCACGGTGGATTTGCTTCTGCCTTCGCCTGAGGTGATGTATGAGTTGCTGGGGTTGAAGGGTGGATTCTGGTGATGATGAAGCGACTCTTGGTGGCTGAAACTGGTGGCCGGAGTTGCTGAGCCGAGAGAAAAAGAGAGAGAGAACTCCTCTGGTTCTAGAGAGAGATAACGGGACCGAGAGAGAAAGGAGGAAGAAGAAGAGAAAAAAAAGAACTGGTGATGCTCGACTGGTGTACAAAAAACTGGATTTTTCACGTGAATTCTTCCCTCTTTCTCCTCTGTTTTTCCTCTCCCCTTAGCTCGTCCCTGCCTCTGCGTATTTATAGCAGAAGGAACAGCCCCTTCGGCTACCCATGGCGTGTAGCCGAGAGGGCACCGCCTGCCTTGCCCAGTAACGGGGCTTTGCTCAGGCGGCGCATGCTTGCAGGTGGCGTGTCTGCACTGTTCAGGTGACTGAACAGTGCAGTCACGCGTAATGATTTGGGAGGGAGGAAAAAAACAATTTGGTCCCTCCTTTTTTAATTGGTTTAATTGCACCCCTCATTGAATTTAAACTTATGATTTTATGCAATTATACCCTCGGTCATAATTTAGATACCAGCCTTGACTTTGTGCGTCATTTTATTTTGGTCCTCGACTTTTGATTTGCGCGATTTATCCCTCAATTGACCATTAAATTCTCAATTCATTCAATTCGGCCCCCGATTTCGCAAAATTGGCTTGAAAAATTCGAATCGGTCTCCGAAAATTCAAATCTCATCAATTGAAACCCGAATTAAATTTAAGAACTTGATTTCTCATTGACTAAGCCCTTAATAAAAATAATTTGACCAATTTAAAGTATAATTAAATCCTTGCGCTTAATTAAATTCTTCAATTGGACTACAAATTAATTCTCAAATATAATTACACTTTTAAATTAGGCAACGATTAAATCAAATTGACCCATAAAAATATAATTATATCCTATGACTTAAATTATACGCAGATTTATCCGATAATAAATTACTTTAGCCTTGAATCTGCGTTTTTTCTTCATTTCTGGGAACAAAAGAGGTACAATCGAACTCTCAAAAAAACATCCAAAATTTCACCTCGATTCTCCTGCTGACACCAGACCTTTTTATTTTATTTTTTTGTTATTTTCAGGTAGTTTTGGGGAATGACCCAAAATTGGGTTACGACATTGTGGTCCACATCTCCTAACTACTTGATCCACACAAAATTTCCACAGATGAGGACTATCCCAGAAATAATATTTAGCATCAGCTCGTAGCTTATTTTTTTGGGATGTAGACAAACCTGAAGGGAATTCTTTGGTGACTAAATAGTTCACCAAATCAGCATACCATGGTCTTGTGGAGGAATGTAACACATACAACTGCTCATCAGGAAATGTCTCTCTTATTGTTTCAACTTGTATATCCTTGGTCCTTAGTCAGCTCAAGTGATCAGCCACATTGTTTTCAGCACCTTTTTTATCTTTGATTTCAAGATCAAATTCTTGTAAAAGCAAGATCCACCTAATTAATCTTGGTTTGGAGTCCTTTTTCTTCAAAAGATACCTTAGAGCTGCAAGGTCAGTGAAAATGACTACTTTTGTACCGAGTAAATATGACCTGAATTTTTCTAGAGCAAACACCACTGCAAAAAGTTCCTTTTCAGTTGTATGGTAATGGCATTGTGCTCCATCTAACATGCGAGAAGCATAGGCTATAACATGCAAATTCTTACCAATTCTTTGCCCAAGAACAACCCCTACCGCATAGTCACTCGCATCACACATTATCTCAAAAGGTTCATCCCAGTTTGGTGGTTGGATGATAGGGGCAGATGTGACACACCTTTTAAGCTCATCATGGGCATCTTTACATGCTTGATCAAACACAAAATCCACTTCTTTGGATAATAGTTTGCACAAGGGTGCTGTAATCTTCGAGAAGTCTTTGATAAAGTGTTGATAGAAACCTGCATGGCCAAGAAAAGAATGAACTTCCCTCACGCATGAGGGGTAAGGTAATGATGAAATAACATCTATTTTAGCTTTATCAACTTCCAATCTACATGAAGACACAACATGCCCAAGAACTATTCCTTGATCTACCATAAAATAACACTTTTCATAGTTCAAGACAAGGTTAGTTTCAATGCATTTAGTTTCTATCTCTTCTTCTTCCTCCATCTCAACTTGTTTTGACTTGTTTTCACCAAGTTCTTTCCCACTTCGCAGCATGATTGCATTAACATTCTCTTTTGGATTTAATGCTTGGGAGGGCAATTTTCCATTCATTTGTGTTTCCATTTTGCCCACACTTGAAGCTATTTGCCCCATTTACTTCTCCAAGTTATGAATACTCGACCTTGTTTCTTGTTGAAAAGACATGAGATTTTGCTGCAAGGTCACAGTGTTAGAAGCCAAAGTTTTCATCATCTCATGAAGATCATCACTAGATGATGTCCCCATAACATTGGAGTTGGTGAACGGAGGGGGCTGTCTCGCTTGATAATTTTGCTAGGGCTGTGGTTGAAATCCATGGGAATGGAACTTTCTCCCTTGATTGCCTTGTTGAGGTGGGTTCCCATAGCGGAAGTTGGGATGATCTCTCCATCCAGGATTGTACGTGTTAGAAAAGGGATCATACTTACGTTGGGGTTGTCCATTGAATGTTCCATCAACCACATTTGCTTGCTCAATATAATCTTCTTGCATCGTTGGGCACATATCTATAGCATGTCCTTGTAGTGAGCATATGCTACAAACTTTTACCTGTTGTACATTTCCACAAGCCAAAGAACGCACAAGAGAAGTAAGATCATTAACTTTATTCTCAAGGTTAGAAATACTTACCTCATTCACTCGTTTGTTTGAGAAGTCTCCACGGGTGCCAAATTGTTTCGAGTTGGCTGCCATGTTTAAGATTAATTAGCGTGCAGCACCGGGTGTCTTATCTACCAATGCCCCTCCACTTCAGCATCAATGATACTACAGTCAGTAGGCATCAATCCTTCATAGAAGTATTGAATGAGCAGCTGATCAGGTATTTGATGATGAGGACATTAAATTCATAATAACTCAAATCTTTCCCAATACTCAGCGAGTGTTTCTCCATGAGATTGTCGAATCCCACATATTTCTTTTCTTATGTTGGCAACTCGAGATGCTGGGAAATATTTTTCAAGGAAGATCTTCTTCATGCCATTCCAAGTGTTAATGGAACCTAGGAGAATAGAAAAAAGTCATGCCTTCGCTATCCCTTTTAAAGAGAAAGGAAAAGCTTTCAATTTAACTTGTTCCTCTTCAACTCCATTCAGTTTCATGCCAACACAAACCATGTGAAACTCCTTGAGATGAGTGTGAGGATCTTCTCCTGCAAGACCATTGAATGTTGGCAGCAAATGTATAAAACTAGATTTGAGTTCAAAGTTCACATTACTGCCTATGTTTATGCACAATGGTTGGTTTTCCACATTAGGAGCAGCAAGCTTCTTGAGTGTTTGTTGTCATGCACTAGCCATGATGTTGACCCGAGCTTCCTTTCGTAACCTGCGTAAAGTGTGTTCTATTTCGAGATCAATCTACATTTGATGACTTTGATTAGCAAAACGGGTTACAGGTATAAATTGCAAAGAAAACTCAAAAAAAACCAAACACACAAGAGATTGAAGACAGCGCAATAGGCAATAGGATCTTACGCTAGAAAACTAAAAGTGTCCAGAAACCTTAGAAAACGATAGAATTTGGCCTGGATAAGATGGGGCTAGGGACAATAGTCACTAGTTCTTCTCAGAACCTCGTTTTCCTTTAGAAAACAAAAGATTAATACCTAATTCCATCAAAATATCTGTTTTGAACAATACCGCCACAAACACAAATATGTTTTTTTCTCTTTTTTTTCAGAATAAATAAAAATAACAGCAAGTAGAATAAATCACAGCACAACACAAGAACACAAGAATCAACTAAAATCACATCCCCGGCAACAGCGCCAAAATTTGTTGCGATGTTGTGGTCGCACATATTAATTACCCTAGCTTAAAACAAATCAAACAAGATAGTATAGAGCAAGCAAGGGGTCGATCCCACGAGGACGATTTAGTTCAAATTTTCATGCTATATGTTATGCAATTGGGGGAGGGGGTTGGAAGTTGTCTAGGCTAGGCTAAAGCAAACTAAGCGAAAATTATATAAAACTGAAATTTATCAATAAAGCAAACCTTGGTCACAAATCAACATCCACCTACAGAAATTAGAACTGATCATGGAAATGACACATCAATTTATATTCTGAATATTTATCTCTTCTTAAAATTAGTTAGTTAATGGATCCGCCGTATAACTTACCCTAACCATCAAACAACCACAATGTCTACACTAGTAATTTGATTCAATGGCAGCATTAAAATCTAGATAAATTGAACAATTAAGAAACATAATTGTCTGCAATATATGTTTAGTTCGATTGAATGTTTTCCCTAAGATTAATAACATAGATCCGCTACAATTATTAACTTAGTTGCTTCATAAGTTCATATACCACAACTCCGGTTTTGATATCAAACTTAGCAATCGATTGTCTACAATAATAACTTCGAGTCTGCTCTTAGCAATTAAATAAACAATCATAGGAAAATAAGCATAGGAGAACAAACATATTCATCATATAAACTGAAAAATTAAGGTAAAAATAGATCTCACAGTTCTTGAAATCTGAAGGTTTTCATGTCCTTACAACCAAGCA
>JAJQXV010000052.1:0-53587 GCA_025169955.1 Salix arbutifolia
GTCATAGGTAAGTTGCTAGTCCCCCACTTTACTTAAAGTTGCAAACCACAATGATGTAACTCGAATAAATTAATAATGCATGGATATATGTACATATGCACAAAATAAAAAATACGAAAAACTTAACTAAATATAAACACATAAAATTCAAACACATCAAAACAAATAAATCACATCAAAATATTCAGAGCTCAGTCCAATATTTTTTCAGAAAAAATACTAGTCCCCAGTGGAGTTGCCATTTGGTCGCACATCGCCGCGCGACGTCCAGAGAGGGGGTTTGTCCCTCGCAATGGAGGAGTCGCCACCTAGCTATTGAGGGTTGCTAGGAAAACCTGGTTGCACTGGTCTGATCAGAGATTCAAAGGTAGGGGACTGGTTGCGTAAAGGGAAGGTATTAGCACCCCTATTACGTTACTTGAGATAAGCTGCATTGTCTATCTTGATGTGATTTTGAACGCTTCAACTGGTCGTATTTATTCATGTGAATAAATCTAGCTTTTGAAATTTTATTATGAGTTCGTGAACCCCAAATAAATTATCAAGAAACAAATCCATGTAGATGCCTTAAAAGGATCACCTATCGTGGATGAGTTTTCAGTGATTTTATGCCTCGTAAAAAATGTTCCAATTAGAAAGGAAATCGGTCACCGCTTAGAATAATCCTGCAAATTTTATTTGTTATTTCTAGATATGTAAATGCTAGCCTACTTGTAGTTTCTTCATTTACCACCTGAAACTAACCATTAATCCTCATGAATTAATTTTATGGTTAGTCGATTCATAAAAATATCGATCACCGCTCAGAATAATCCTGACAATTTTGGTGGTTATTTCTGAATATGTAAATCTTAGCCTACGTGTAAATCCAGCATTTACTACCTGAAATTAACCATTAATTCTCATGAATTAATTTCGCGATTTTTTTAATATAAGCTAAATTCTCAAGATTTAATAAACTGGTTATTAAATCCAAGGTAAATTTTCGGAAAACACTTTGGCCTTTGCAAATAAAACACATTTTTTATTTTGCTTTATATTCTTTTTTCCTTAACAAAACAAACAAAAAATGAATAAATGAAACACAACATACACACACATTCTCTTTTTCTTTTCTTTTTCATTACATTTTGCAAATAAAATACAACACGCGCACATTCTCTTTTTCATTTCTTTTCCATTTCATTTTACAAATAACAATTAAACAACAATAAAAATTCAAATAAATACATAAACATAAAAAGAAAATTACATAAAAGACCTCAAGGGCAGTTCTGGAACAGTGGCAGGAGGAGGAGGAGAACTGGTGGCGCGGCAACCCACGTGCCACCGTCGCTGGCAACGCGTGGTTCCACTCGCCGCTGCCGATGAAGGTGCAGCAGGACAGGGGGGAGCAGATCTGCCTTTTCCCTTCCTTCTCTCGCCGGTGGTGGCACTCATGGAGACCTGCAACACCCAGAAAACACACAAACAAACACAAAGGCAACTGGGTTCTTCTCCTCTAGATTTCATATATGTTCTTCCTTTCCTCTCGGTCGGTTCTTCTTCTTCTACTACTTTCCTCTTCTTTTTCTTGTCGGCGAGGGTGTTCCATAATGACCTGCAAACAAACAAAAAAACAGCCACACAAACACATACACAAGGAAAAAAATCAATCGGTTCTTGCCTTCAAATCTTGGCTCTGTTCTCGGCGATTTGTTCTTCTTGGATCTGTTCTTCTTCAGTCTATTCTTCCTCTTCCAAGTGGTCGGAGCTCAGATCTGACAGGGAGAGAATGTGCTGTTGAGGCTGTGGAGGTTGAGGAGTGAGACCATGGAGGCTGCTGTGGTGGCTGTATTGATCTTCCCTTCTCCTCTCTCCCACCAGCGGTGGCCTTCAAAGGCTACCTGCAAAAACAAACCAAACACAAACAGAGACAACAGGCAAAAACAACTTGAAATCAAATCTTTTCTTCTGTAGATCTATTTTTTTCTTATTTGGGTTTAAACTCTTCTCCATTTTGTATGGCAACTGGGGGGCATGGTTGGGCAAGGGAGAGCTGGAGAGGAAGGGTGGTTGATCTGTGTGCATTTGGTGAGGAGAAGGGGAGCGGCTGGTGACTAGAGGCACACGGCAGTGGCTGCTTATGAAGCTAGTGTGGGTGAGCTGGTCGAGGGGAAGAAAGGAAAAGGGAGATCATGGGGAAAAAAAAGGGCTGCAACTGGCAAAAGACAAAAAAGGGAGATCATGGCTAAGGAAAGGGGTTAGCCAGAGATGGAAAGTGAAGGGGGAAAGCAAGAGAGAAAATGGGAAAATGGGGCTGCAGCGGCCCCAAAAGGGGGCTGGCGGCTGCAACCCAAAATGATAGAAAAATTAGGGTTTGGTTTTCTTTGAGGGGGTTTAGGGTTTTTTTGGGTGTATGTATTTTTTGGTCCTTTAATTGTGGCATGAACAACTCTATTTATAGTCTTTTTCTAGCCAAAAATTCAAACACAACCTTCAACTTGCACGCCTTTTTTAATTTGGTCTTTGATGTTTTGACCCTCAATTGACTGTTAAACTCTCAATTTGTTCAATTTTGCCCTTATACCAAGATATTTTTGGATTCTTGTCCTTTTTAATATTTTTTATTTTTTCTAAAACATAAAAATAATGGGTCAAAAATTGGGTAGCAACAAATGCCCCCTCTTTACAATGCTTACGACTAAAGTCTTGTAAAGGACTTTAAATAGTAAGCATTGTAAAGAAAAAATAGAATGGTGGAGATGGTCTCATTATGATGGGTGACCTACCCGGGTGGAAGATGGTGAAGCGGGTCTCATTATGACGGGTGACCTGCCCAGATGGAAGAGGGTGAAATGAGTCTCATTGTTCTAGGTGACCTACCCGTGTTAGAATAGTTAGAAGGGTCTCATTGTTCTGGGTGACCTACCGGGTTAGAATAGTTAAAAGGCTCTCATTATTCTGGGTAACCTACCCGTGTTAGAATAGTTAGAAGGGTCTCATTGTTTTGGGTGACCTACTCGGATGGAAGATGGGGTCTCATTATGACGGGTGACCTACCCGGATGGAAGATGATGAAGAGGGTCTCATTATGATGGGTGACCTACCCGGATGGAAGATGGGGTCTTATTATGACAGGTGACCTACCTGGATGAAAGATGATGAAGAGGGTGAAGATGGTCTCATTATGACAGGTGACCTACTCGGGTGAAAGATGTTGATGCAATGCATGATAATGCATGTATACTTACCTGAGAAATATAGGTCCCTTTTCTCTGATGCTCCATTGTCATAGGACGCCTTTGCCTAATCTTCAAAGCTTTGTTATTTATCCACCCAACTTAAGCACATTGCTTATTATAGGCTATTTGTGATGATCTCTGCTTTCATTGCTTATCAAGTTTGACCTTGCCCCCAAGTGTGGTGTTGCTTGATTCATTGTGAAGGAACGTAACAAGTCATCCACCTTCTTGGATTCTCTCAATAACAACTTTTTGATTTGTGTGCATTATGCTAACAATCATTGCAAGACTTGCTAATACTGACCTCATCTTTGGTTGTCAATCAATCATGGAGTTTTCATCAATTGAATCATATTTCTGCTAGCATATGTCATCATCAACATTCATGCGATGGATTGTTAAGTCATCAGAAATGCATTCAAAACTTATCATTGTCTGCTCAATGTTATCCACACTAAATTCCTTTCAGCTTGTGAGAATAGATGTAATGCTATCATCACTCACATTCATGCGATGAATTGCGCCTTGAATTGATGCAACTGTTCGGTCATGCAATCTGAACTCTTCATTGTAGACTTAATTTCTTCTAAACAAATTCTTCTCAGTCCATGCAAAGAATTATAATGTTGTCATTAACGAGGTTCTTTTTGTCTCCCATATTCATGCGGTGAACTAAACCTTGGGTCGATGGGCTTCAAGTAGTGAAGTGAAGCATGAATCGACGGACTTCAAAATAGATTATCCTACAATCAACCTTTATGGCGTGCATACTCTTCAATATTTATCAAAATGCACCCATGTGATAATATCTTTTTGAAGACAAACAAATCTGCGGGTAAGCCAAATATTTCAAAATTTGAAGATGCCCTTCAAATGCAATGTTATTCTCAATCATTGTTGGAGCTTATTAAACCATCATTCTCTACTAAGCAATTCTGCCCTGAGTTGATATGTTGATGCTCGTTCATCTGTTTATCACCAAAACATATTTGTTGTCGCTATAAATCTGATAAATTTCACTGAATCATTATCTACTTGTGTTTCTTTGCCCCCAAGCTGATGTGGATTGTCTGCATTCCTATCAAGATCCACAAATGTTCAAGAGCTAGTGATTGACTATGTCAAAAGGCCAATCACATAGCTTACCTTACAACTTGCATAAAAGACCTTTTAGGAATAAGAAGAGAGTGATCATAAGTTCATAGCCAATACCTAAAACCTATTCCAAATGAGGCAGACTTCCGCCCGGGCATAACATAAAAGATATTTTGGATTTCAAATTAAATTTCTTGATTTTACTATAACTTTACAAGTGGAGGGTATTCTAGTACAGGAAAGTTCCAAATCATATAAGGGTCAAGATCATTGCCATTAGATTAAGGTTGTGAAATTATATGTAGTGAGAGCAGTTAAAGAAGTTTCAAAAGAGACAAGATAAACTAAAGATTAATGATTGGGAGAAGATGAAGGTGTTACGAGATTTGATTTGCTTTAGTTTAGGAATTGATTTACGTTGTAACTAGATTGTATATAGGAAATAATTATGTAATTAATGATTACCTTGTATAGCATTTAAGTGTTGGAAATCAGGCAATTACTATGTAAATTTTCTTTTATATAATGAAATCAGAACCCGATGGAATGGGTATGCAGACCAATTTGACATGGTATCAGAGCCCCTACTCTATTATATTTTTTTGTGGTTTTAATCACTTGTGTGTGACAAGAAGATTTTTTTTTCTGTCTTGCTCTTGGTGCCTCATCATTGTCTGTGGTCACCGACTTCATGGGTTAGTTTCTATTTTGTGTGGCTGTCGACATATTGTTGGTGGTGTTCGACGTTTCTCTGTGGCATCGACTTCCTCTGTGGTAGTTGATCTTCTCCGTGGTGGTGTCCAGCGGTGTTCCTATGGTGGTTGAGTGGTGTTTGTCCCTTTCTATGGTGTTCGTTGCTTTGTTTCTGGGATGCCGTAAGAACATCGGCTCCTTCTATGGTCAATGGGAGGCTTTGTGGTGGTTGCAAGGTGGTGGTTGGGCTGTCGTGAGTACATTAGCTCTTTGTGTGGTGGCCGGACGATGTCCTCTAATGTTTACTATGCTCTCTTGATTTTTTTGCTATTTAGTTCTCTCTTTTAATTCTCTGATTGCAGGCTAAAGTGCAGGCCTTTTGGGTTTTAATTTTGGGGTTGGTTCCAATTAACTATGATCACATTCCAACTTGGGCATTGGGCCAACAACATTTATGGGTGCTCTTGGGCCTTATTAGCTTATTAGTATTATCGTGGGCTGACAGTATTTCTAGGTGTTCTTGGGCCTAATTACTATGGGCCTCATTAGGTGATCAATATTAGTAATTGTTTACCAGTAAAATTTGGACTACTTCGGCTATTTTTTACAGGATTTTAATCATGTCTATGGAAAATAATATTATTCGACTTACTGGAAAGAATTTTTCTACATGGGAATTCCAATTTAAAATGTTCTTGAAAGGGAAAGAATTATCAAATCATATTGATAGCTCTACCCAAATTCCCACTGATGAAAAGAAATTTGCCTAAAGGGAAGTCCAAGATGCTAAGGTGATTTCTTGGCTATTATGAACGATTGAGCCTCATCTTATTACCAATCTTCGGTGTTTCACTATGTCTCAAGCTATGTGGGCCAATCTACACCGCATTTATCATTAAGATTACAGTTCTCGAAAATTCCAATTAGAGTTGGAGATTAGCACTTATAGTCAAGGCGACTTGACTATTGAGCAATTTTATTCTTGTTTTATTAATATCTGGAGTTAATATTCTGCTATTGTTCATGCTAATGTTCCTACTACATCCCTCACGACACTTCTAGCGGTTCATGCTAAGAGTCAACGCAATAAATTTTTGATGAAGTTTCGTCCTGAATTTGAGCATGTTAGAGCTGGTTTATTGAAACATGATCTAGTTCCTTCCTTGAATATTTTCTTGAGGGATTTATTGCGTGAGGAGTAACGATTATCCATTCAGATGAGCATGACTTTTGAGAAAATGGTTTCTGAGGCTGTGAGTGCAGCCTATGCAACGCAAGGGAGAGGACACACAAGCAGTGTTTTAGATGTAAGGAGTTTGGTCACATTGCTTATCACTATCCAAAGAAAGTTTGCAACTACTACAAGAAACCAAGTCATTTCATCAAAGACTGTCGTATGCAGCCTCAAAATCTCCACTCTCAATCTTTTCAAGCTACTGCTCAAATTTTGTCTCCTGTGCTCCCCACTGTATCTGTTCTCACAACTGTTATGGTTCCACAGATGATTATGTCGGCTTTTACGGTATTGGGCGTACAAGGTACAACTATAACCTCAACTTCCTCTTGGATTGTTGATTCGGGGGCTTCTAATCATATGACTGATAGTACAACGATTCTCCATGATGTTCATGAGTATGACGACACGCAATCTATTCAAATTGCTGATGACAATATACTTCCTATTATTATTGTTGGTAATTTGGGTCCTTCATTTAAAGATATTATTTTTTGGTAATTTGGGTCCTTCATTTAAAGATATATTTGTCTTTCTTGAATTATCAACTAGCTTGATTTCTGTTGGACAATTGGTGGATAATAATTGTGATGCCCATTTCTCTCATGGTGGTTATTTTGTGCAGGATCAGGTGTCAGTGAAGGTGATCGTGAAGGGGCCTAAAGTGGGACGTCAATAATAATTGTTTTTTCTATTCCTAATATTGTTTTTTTTGTTTATACAGTTACTGCCAATAATAATGAAGTATGGCACAAGAAATTGGGTCATCCTAATTTTATTGTCTTAACTCATATTTTGAAACATGACTTTTTGGGCAATAATAATTTTTCCTCATCTTTTGATTGTGCTACTTGTAGTCTTGGTAAAACTAAAACTTTACGTTTTCCAATGCATGGTAGTTATGATTCCACTTGTTTTGAAATTGCGCATCCTGATATTTGGGGTGTTACTCCTATTGTTTCTCATGAGAAACAATAGGAGTAACACCCCAAATATCAAGATTTGTTTGATACGATGCTCATGCAAACAAATTCTAGATCTCCCGGAATGTGATTTTCTTTGAAAACCAATATTTCTTTCAATCTCAGGTTATTTTTTATCCCCCTATTGCTCCTCTACCAGCTTTTGATGATGTACCTTCTTCTATTAAGCTATTTAAACTAGGTATAATGCATCAAAGACGTCCTCATTCAACTTCTCTTCCAAACACTACTTCGTCATTTAATCCTACACTTCCATTACCTCGGCGCTCCACCCAGGTTCCATATCCACCAGATAAGTATAGTTTTTCTTATACCTCGTTTACTGCCACTCTCGATGCTATTTCTATTCCTCACTCTTATACTCAAGCAGCCACCCAAGCTTGTTGGCAGCAGGCCGTGCAAGAAAATATTCCAGCTCTTCATGACAATCACACTTGGGATCTTGTGATTTGTCCCTCTAGTGTCAAACCTATTGGTTGTAAATAGGTATACTCAGTCAAGTTTAGGTCTGATGGCTCCCTGGACCGCTATAAGGCCCGTCTCGTGGCTCTTGGTAACCAACAGGAGTATGGTATTGATTATGAGGAGATATTTGACTTTTGCTAAAATGACTATTGTACGGACTATATTGGCACTTGCTACATCACAGGGGTGGTCTCTTCGACAGATGGACGTGAAGAATGCTTTTCTATAAGGAGATTTTAAGGAAGAAATTTATATGTCTCTACCTCCTAACATGTTTACTACACCTTCCTTAGAGGCTTGTTAGCTATGTCGATCTTTGTATGGTTTGAAACAAACTCCGTGAGCATGGTTTGATAAATTTCGATCTACTTTTCTTGCTTTTTACTTTATTCAGAGTCAATTTGATTCCTCTCTGTTTATTCACAGGACGTCTATAGGAATTGTATTACTTCTAGTATATGTTGATGATATTGTGATTACTGGTTTAAGTTACTCGGTTACTTAAGCACTTACAACAGCATCTCCAGGCCTCTTTTCACATGAAAGATCTTGGTCCTTTGCAGTACTTTCTTGGCCTTAAGGTCCAGATTACTCCGACTAGTACATTGTTACATCAGCACAAGTACATAGAGAAAGTAATTTCATTAGCTGGACTCCAATTAGGTAATTTTGTTCTTACTCCATTGGAGGTCAATTTTAAGCTTTGCTAGGAGGAAGGCGAGCTTCTATCAAATTCATCCTTGTATCAGCAACTAGTTGGGAGTTTGAACTACTTGACGATTACTTGTCCTAACATTTCTTTTGTTGTGCAGCAGGTCAGTCAATTTATGCAGGCCTCTCAACATCTTCTCCTTGCCGCTGTTCACCATATTATCATATATCTGAAGGGTACCTCTTCACGCGGAGCCAAATTGAGAGTTAACCAAACGGGACCCCAGTTTTTAACTGTGGGTCCCACGCCAAAAATAATGGCCCGACCGCAGGTGCAAAAGCATCTGAGAGATGCTTTTTCACCTGTGGCGTACATTGACAACACACAAATTTGAAGGCATCTCTCACCTCTGTCACAGGACCAGTCTTCTCCCTCCCTCCCTCACCCATTTCTATCTTCGCCTTCCTCACGCCATCCTTGTCTTCCCCGGCCACCCCTGTCTTCTCCCTCCCTCCCTCATTACTGTGATTTTAAAATTAATTTGAAAGTGGATGGGAGCAAGATTTAAAATAAAAATAAGAATGGTTTTTATCAAAGTTTAAAAACTAAACTTTGGTTGATTTAGATTACAAGTGAAAGGATAAAAATAATAAAAATTATTGTAATTTTAAAATTTGAATGGAACGTCATGAATTATTGTAATTATAATTTTTCAAAAAGTTAAAAATAATTTTAGTTTAATTAATAGTTTTTATTTAAAATAAATTAGTTTTTAACCTGTTTTTTTTACTGTAGATTAACCCGGTCAAGATATTAGAAAAATATTTTTATATATTTACGTATGTGTGTGTGTGTGTATACATTTGTACTTTTAATTAATTTCACAAATTGACAGCAATATGAAAAACATGGTAACCAAACACACGAAATTGTTTTTCATTAAACTCAAACTCATCCACAGTTTTAACCAAACATTTAAATTTCAGTTACAAACCTCAGCTAAAAGCGCTTTTCATGAAACTGTTTTTTTTCAACCTCAACCACAACAGCATTCACTCTGTCAAACAGGCTCTAAAAAAGTTGCAGCTCAAGATAGAAAAATACCTTCAGCTCTACAAATTGAAGTGGTAAAATTAAGATAGCAAGGGTAAAACAACAACAAAAACATGGTGGATGTTTACAAAATATCACTCATGGTGAAAAACATAATATATATACTCTCAGCATAAAAAAGAAACATTTAGTTTTGATACTCATGAGAGAGATGGTGGATGTTGAGAGCAAGAATAAAAGTATGGTGTTTTATCCTAGTTTATGAAGAAGAAAGAGAAGAGTAAGATAATGAAGAATCAGAATGGTGTGCTAACATCATTTTTAATGGTCAACAACAACAACAACAACAATGTAGGCGGATGGATAACCAGAACTGGAGAAAGAGTTTTTTCCAACCCATTATACAAAAAGCTAAAGGAGATTGCGATTTTCAACAGTAATGCACAATAAAAATCATTGTTTCTCTAGACTCAAATTAATGTGGAAGTGATAGTAAAATTACAATTTTGCCCCTCTGTTTACAGTTATTTTGCCCCTCCTCTAGACTCACTTTTTAAACCATAATAGCCTCTAATAAGACAAAAATCGACAGTTCCGTTGGGGCTATTAATGACATTGCACTTTTTTTCATGTCTAAATATAAATATACTCCCATATAAGATAAAACTGAATAGTTACCCTCTTGGGGTATTAAGGAAATTGCACAGGTTTTTAAAAATGTACAAATACGAATATACCCCCATATAAGATAAAATTCAAGAATTGGTTGTAGGGGTGTTGTGATAATTTACCATTTTTTGATTATATTTTCTGTCGAGGTATTGTGTGTGTCGCCGGACGCGCCTTCAAATTCCAAGCTCACGCCCATTTAGGAAGGCATGTGCGGCCGTTTCTGACGAGTAAAAATGTCCATTCGGCGTCTAGAATGATTCATCTCCATTTTCTCTTCCTCCTGGTGCGGCGCGTGGCGTTCCACGATATTCGTAGACGTGCTAGTGGTCAGTTGAATTTTTTTCCCTTTTCTCTCTGCTGTTTGCAACATTACATGTTAGTCCCTGTTGTTTATTGGATTTTCATTGTAGTCCCTGATCTTTTGATTATTTTGTATGGTCCTTATTTATTTTATAGAAGTTTTGATTTATTTTAATTTTGTTAATATTTTTAGATGTTAAAATTTCTAACTATTATAAATATGACATTCAAAATAATAATAATGATTATTATTTTTTTCTTATAAATATACGAGACTAATTATATATTTTAATATTTATTTAATATTAAAGTCTTAAAATATTTATATACATAAATGACCTAAGTTTTTTTCAAAAAAAAAACTCGAATTAATTTAATATCAGTATTCTAAAATATTTTTAATAATATAATAATATGATGAATAAATATTATAAAATAAAAAAATAATTTAATCTTGTATCGACTGCAATAGGGAACAGTTTTGAGTCTATTAACCAAAGCACAATCATGAGTGACCAAATACTAAAATGGGATGTAGCTTCTTGTCCAAAGTATTTTGCTCAATTAACTCTATCAAGCAAAGTTACAGTATTATTTGGAAGTGATCTAATTTTATGAACACATCAATTACAAACGATTGGGAATAATATATTTTACATCCATGAACTTCTGCTATCTTCCACGTTGGATTTTGTTTTTTCCCCCCTCCAAACAGTCCCCACGCACTGTATTGCACAGGTTAGCAAAACAACACATTACTCAATATGCAATATCAGAATCTGATTATAAATTTACAGCAGCGAGCACTTGTGGTTGACAGCAGCTAATAACGCAACCTTCCATCAATATTTGACATGCAAACTCTCAATGCCCTTACGAGTAGACTCCAAAGTCTTTATGTTGGTATTTCTACCAGAGAACGAGTGGTTCTGCTCTGGAGATAAAGCAGGTGAAATTCTTTGCCCGTTCCGAAGCACTGCAAAGTTTGCATCGGTTTCATGGGGATGAGAAGGATCAGAAGCATTCCCAAGGACTGGGCCGCGAACACTTGAGATAATAGATTGCCTCGATGACACACTAGGTGACAAAAAATTTGAGCTGAAAAACTGCACAAGCCCAGACAAGTTTAAGAAAGCAAATATCAAATAACAATAATGATGGAAATTATTCAACAGGTATTGCACTTCTTGAACATGCATTTACAGAATTGAGATAACAATCACACACAACGACATGATCAGTAGAACTTACAGTGGCATCTTTTGATAAGGATGGATCATTTGCAACAGGGCCTTTTTGTTTTGATGGATTTCCAAACTTCACTATAGGTCCAGAGTTTCTTCTTCGAGCATGATCAGTTGAAGACCAACCAGGTCTACCTTCTTCCCCACCTGTGTTAAAATGAAAACCCAAAATGACATTTTCTTCCACATTGGGATGCACAAAACTAGAATCATATGGAAAAGCTTTGACAAGAAATCCAGGGATGGGATATTTAAATTTGAGGGGAGAGGATGGGGGAGAGAAAATAGAAAACAGAGAAACCAATGATAAAAAAAAAGAAGAGTGAAAGAAATGAAATTTAATATCCAACATCAACACCCTACTCGTGTAAAAAGCATGAAATGTTCCACTAAATAGTTGCCAAATATCTTAATAAAACCTCAAAAAATTCGTTACGTAGAAACCAAAATCAACAACACTGAGTAGGAGTAAAACATGTTTCTAATGAAGACTTCTTAAAACAACCAAGTGGAAAAAACATTAGATTCCTAAACTCCCCGATGAGAAATAAAAAAAAATCAAACAATCCCCCATGAGATATTTAGGTGATAAATCCAAAATCTTCAAATTGTATGCCATCAAGCAGCCGCATTTCTACCTGACTTCCTATCAAAATTATTAGCACCACGAGGAGGAATGCCAAGGCTTGGTCCAGCACCAGGGCCCTAGATAATATAAACACAACGAGTCAAACATAATAATAGGATTATACAGATGATCAGTCAAAGGCTGGAAGCCCAGAGACGATAACAATGATATTGTTACTTACAACAAGTGCACGGGTTGGAGGATTTGCAATCTGTGATTGCTGATATTTCAAAATTGTCCAATCAAAAACATAGTCAAACTAGAAACCTAAAAGCTGTCACGGGAATTAATTATGTATTAATTAGGAAATTAATTATAAGTTATAGATAGTAGTGTTTTAGTAGAACACTTATATTTTCATACTTAGTCTATTTTGTAGCTAGGTTTATTGTCTATTTAATAGACAGGACACTCAAGAAGATGGACATTCAGTTCCTATTCAATACAATTTTGACATGGTATCAGAGCTACTACTAACATGTGGATCATCGTGAGTATAACAATTTTTTTTCGTTGTAAGATCTTTATCCATCATGGAGACCAAGGAAGAGATTCAAGGTAACATCATTAAAAAAAAAATTGTCTTCTATTGCTCAACTTCTGAGCAAAGCTCCCTGGGAAGTTTTCCTTCTTTTTGGTTGTGGCTGTGTGTTCCTTGGTTGTGGCTGTAGGCATATTGTTCTTTGATTGTGGCTGTGTGTGTTCCTTGGTTGTGGCTATGAGTGTTTTGTTCTGGCATGATTCTTGGTTGTGGCTATGGGCGTACTGTTCTGACGTGTTGTTTTTGCGGTAATCACGTGGTTGTAGCGTCGGTTCTCTTCTATTCTAGCGTGATTCTTGATTGTGGTTGGGTCTGTTGACACACAAAGATTTTTTTAATCCTTATGTGGCAGGACGATTGTTTTTTGAAGTGTTGACACTGTCGAGTGGTCACCGACTTCGTGGGTTTTCTGTTTTGGTGGTTGTCGTGGTGGCTAAGTGGTGTTTACTGCTCTGTTTCTAGTTTGCAGTGACACCTTTGGCTCTTTCTTTTTGGGCTTGATTCCTTTGAGCTATCTTAGCCAGACTAGTATTATTATTTAGTTGACAAATTGATGCTTCTTGATCAATCAACATCAATTTGAGGGGGGATGTCACGGGAATTAATTACGTTTTAATTAGGAAACTAATTATAAGTTATAGATAGTAGTGTTTTAGTAGAACACTTATACTTTCATACTTAGCCCTAATTTGTAGCTATGTTTATTGTCTATTTAATAGACAGGACACTCAAGAAGATGGGCATTCAGTTCCTATTCAATACAATTTTGACAAAAGCAAGGTAAAAAAAAGAAGAGAAACAAATGGGAAAATCATAAGACGACCATGGGGAGGAGAAGGATCAGAAGCAATCCCATGGGATGCGCCGCTACCACTTGAGCTCATAGATTGCCTCCAAGAACCACTAGGTGGCAAAAAATTTGAGCCAGATCATTGCACAAGCCCAGACAAGTTTAAGAAAGCAACTGTCAAATCACAATAATGAGCAATCCATAATATATGCAACACGATGGTTTGTGAAAGATGATGGAAATTATTCAACAGGTATTGCACTTCTTGAACATGCATTGACAGAATTGAGTTAACAATCACACACAACGACATGAAATGTGCCTAATTAAAAAGGAAAAAGGTTCTATTAAACTCTTTCCAAAGTAAGGTCTGCCCGGCATTTGTCCATAGGCGCCCAACGAATGATCATCAGCCAAGAATGATAGAAGAAAAAAAGAAAAGCTATGGGAAAAACTGGCATTTGCCTTTTCCAGTTTATTCATCCATCAATGAAAGTGCAACATTTACATTTGTTTAATACTTGTCATCATGAACAGATGCAATGTAGAACTTACATTGGTTGCATGGGGATGAGAAGGATAAGAAGCATTCCCATGGGGTGCGCCGCTACCACTTGAGCTCATAGATTGCCTCCAAGACCCACTAGGTGGCAAAAAAATTGAGCTGGATAACTGCACAAGCCCTAGACAAGTTTAAGAACGCAACTATCAAATAACAACAATGAGCAATCAATAATATATGCAACACGATGGTTTGTCAAAGATGATGGAAATTATTCAACAGGTATGGCATTTCTTGAACATGCATTGACAGAACTGAGATAACAATCACAAACAACGAAATGATGTCCCTAATTAAAAAGGAAAAAGGTTTTATTAAACTCTTTCCAAAGTAAGGTCTGCCCGGCATTTGTCCATAGGCGCCCAAAGAATGATCTTCAGCCAGGAATGATAGTAGAAAAAAAGAAAAGCTAAGGGCAATACTGGCGTTTGCTTTTTCCAGTTTATTCATCCATCTATGAAAGTGCAGCATTTACATTTGTTTAATACGTTTCATCATGAACAGATGCAATGTAGAACTTACATCGGTTGCATGGGGATGAGAAGGATCAGAAGCATTCCCATGGAATTCGCCACTACCACTTGAGCTCATAGATTGCCTCCAAGACCCACTAGGTGGCAAAAAAATTGAGCTGGATAACTGCACAAGCCCCAGACAAGTTTAAGAAAGTAACTATCAAATAACAATAATGAGCAATCAATAATATATGCAACACGATGGTTTGTCAAAGATGATGGCAATTATTCAATAGGATTATACAGATGATCAGTCTAAGGCTGGAAGCCCAGAGACGAAAACAATGATACTGTTACTTACAACAAGTGCACGGGTTGGAGGATTTGCAATCTGTGATTGCTGATATTTCAAAATTGTCCAATCAAAAACATAGTCAAACTGGAAACCTAAAAGCAAGGTAAAAAAAGAGTGAAACAAATGGGAAAAATCATAAGATGGCTTCAAAAGACTAAAATATCACCAACATAGTTCTCGGTCCTAAAATTGAAAAGCAAACTTCAAACCTTCATGAATAAAGAGATCACGGAAGAGCCGTTTCAAGTATGCATAATCTGGTGTATCATCAAAACGGAGCGACCTACAGTAATGGAAGTAGGATGCAAATTCTGTAGGATAACCCCGACATAACACCTGATGAGGATTCAGAGACCTTCCAGTTCAGTTGCATAAGATGAATGTATACAATTCAAATCAACAAATCATCCTGACACCCCTGCATACCTCAATAGATGTTGACACTTTCTTTTCACTAATTTTTTCATATTTTTGCTTCTTTGTACCAGCTTTAAGTCCCTGCCATGGAAGACTATAACCACATGCCATCACAACAAAATTAACTATGAAACAGGGTGAAATGAGATAATATTAGAGGAAAGGAGTGTTCACCTTCCGCTCAAGAGATACATAAGAACATATCCAAGTGATTCTAAATCATCCCTGCGGCTTTGCTCTACAAAACACAGAAGTAAAGCAATCAAGAAACATTAGTTTTACAGCTAGCAGCAATCAAGTTAATATTCTAGACACAAAGGGAGGGGGCCGAAAAGAAGTAGCCATAATCTTTACCAATGCCGAGGTGAGTGCTCATGCTAGCATATCTTGCATTTCCGGTCAGATTTTTATTCTCTCTGCAATTGACAAAAACTAAAAATATAAATGAACTCCCATTCATGTTTCCCAGTACTGTATATAAAACCATAGAGAAAATGTCAAACAGCTGAAGAACAATAACCTATACCTTTGGCAGTGTCCTATAAATTTGCGATATGTAATAAATGATGTATTTGAAGTTGCAAGTTATTAACCTGTAAGGAATGTGTTGATGTGTTGAAGTGTCTCTATATTTCTTTGCCAGACCAAAGTCAATGGCATAGACCTGAACAGAATTAAACATTAAGCAACGGGGTGGGCCAAAAAAACATAGAACCACCAAATAAGAGCAAGTGCAAACCCAAGACCTGATTTGCAAGCCTCCCTAATCCCATGAGGAAGTTATCTGGGTTGATGTCTCGATGAAGAAAGGATTTGGAATGAACAAACTCAACTCGATTAATCTGACAGTAAAATCACAAACACAGTAACATCATAAACAAACCACACAAAATACAGGATACCAATTTATTAATAAACTCCTGCTACCATCTGATCAGCAAGCATGAGCACAGACTTCAAAGACAGTTTCCTATCGCAAAACTTGAACAAATCCTCAACACTGGGTCCCAGTAAATCCATCACAAGTACATTATAGTCCCCTTCAACACCAAACCATTTAACATTCGGAATACCCGCTGCCAATTTCACAAAAACTAATCAAATACTTTACACAAACAACAGCAAAGCCTACTTAATCCCGTGCATAAGACGCATGGAAGAATAGGCCATAGCTCACTACTACTTACTTCCTCCCTGCAACATCTTGTACAGCTTAGATTCATACAGCAACTGAGGATGTTTTGTCTTCACATTTTCCTAGGCAATAAAATACATCATTAATAAACTCCGGTTTTCCAAAATTTAATTAATTAAAAGAATTTATTTAAAAAAAAAAACTCACAAGCTTAATGGCAACCTCCTCGTTGGTTTGAATATTTGTACCTATAAAATAAAAGAGAATTAAAAAAACAATACGAATCGATTATTAAGGAAAAGATAGACAGAATTAATAGTTTCAGAGCAAACCAAGATAGATGTCTCCGAAGGATCCGCTGCCGATCTTGCGACCGAGACGAAACTTATTGTCGACACGCGGCTCCATACTCGGATTCTATCACAAATTGTAATAATAATCACCGAAACCCTGAACCTCCTCCTCTCCGGTCTGATTTTAATTTTAGTTAATCTAGACAAATTAAGAGAGAGAAGGCAATAGTTTCTCTGTATCTATTTCTCTCTCTTTTCCTTGATTTTTAGAGAGAAAGGGAGTGGGAGAGGAAGCGGGAGCGGCTTTTTAATTTTAGGAGTACCATAGACTCATTTCTCTAAGTCCCGTTTGTTTACTGGAAAGTTTTTTTTTTTGAAAAATGAATTTCTGGAAAGTGAATTTCGATATTTGATAGTGTTATGGAAAATGAACTGGAAAACACTATCCAGTATTTGTTTGTGTTATGGAAAATGAACTGGAAAATAATTTATTAATAAATTAATTTTTTTTTCAAGTTTATTAAAATAATGAGGAACAAATCTTACAAATTAAAAAGTTGAATGAGAATGAAATTGAAAAAAAATATAATTTCATAAATTATCTCAAATAAAATAAATAATAATCAAAATAATAGAGATCAAATCTAAAAAAAATTTAAAAAAATGAAAGGTGAATAAATTAAAATAATAATAATTAACATTTCATAAATTATTTCAAATAAAATAAGTAACAATAAAAAAAATAAGGACCAAATTTGATAGATAAAAAATTTCAATAAAAAAATGATAAGAAAAAAGCAAATAGCAATTATAAAAATAAGGACCAAAATTAATATAAAAATTAAATTTTAAGAGATGGAATTGAAAAATAAATATTCAAAACAAATTATATATAGCAATCAAAAGTTTGAGGATCAAATTTGATATAATCAGCAAATAATGACATTTCTAAATTTTTCACAACTTCCGGAAAGTGTTTTCCGCCCAAATTTTCCGGAAAACACTTTCCTGAAAACCAAGCTAAAATTTTCTTTGACTGGAAAGTGTTTTCCGTTGACCAACTTTCCGGAAGGCAAACAAACATAGGAAAATTTGGAAAGTGATTTACCGGAAAGTAAATTCCGGGAAACAAACACAGCCTAAGTGTATTAAATAAAGTTTCGGGATAAAATAAATAAAATAGAAAAAATAGCGGTTTTGTGAGATAATACAATTATAATTTTTTTAATAAAATAATATAATATATGCTTGGGACCGTCCGAAACATATATATATATATATATATATATATAAAAGTCGTAATTTGTAACGCGCATATATATTTATATATATAAAAGTCTCTATCAGTAATTACGACTTTTCATATATATATTAACAAACAACTAAAAGGCGTGGCGATTTTACTGTTCGGAGCACTGTGCACTGTCTCACAATTCACTGTGGATTGTGGCAGTGCACAGACGAAATTGGGCTTGATCATCTGGCGTTTTGTGTTTAGTTTATGGGGGTATTTTTGGTTTTTGGCTTTTTTTTAATAGCCGCAATGTGCACAGTGTATTAACGAATCTGCCCCCCGAAAAAGACAAAATAGCGCACAGGACACAGGGGCACCATCGGATTTTCGCACTTTTGTTGAACAGTGTGCTGACGAAAAAAGCCCCCGATAACGACAAAAATGTGCACAGTACACGGGGGCTGGGGCGCCTTTCCCCTCCGGTATTTTTGTAAATACCAGTGGGGGCAGGGCTGTTTGGGTCATTCACCGGGGGGACAGCTGGCGTGTCCTTGAGGCGGCGCGTGAGGCGTCTTCCGACGTTCGAAATGCACTTCCGCCGTGCCAGAAGATGCGCCTGAAGGTCCTCTATCGTCCATCGCGACGCGTTCCGGCCATATATGTCCGGTTAATCGACGGCGGACGTTTATTTCCCGGCTGTCGTTTTTCTCTCCTGCCGCGGCACAGTCAACTCCAGTCCCTAATGTTTGTGGTGAGTTGCTTTTGGTCCCTGGGTTTTAATTTCGTTTTGATAACTGATTTGTTGAAATTAAAGTTTTGTGGTTTTCAATTGTGCCCTTCAATTAACATTAATTGTATACAGAGCTTTCATGTCAGTCCTTCAACTTTTAATTCTTGATTTATTGAAAATTTCATCAAATTTTACGGTACGGAAGTTTTGATTTCTGTAATTTGGGCCTCCAATTGAAATTGGTTATATATACAAATGTTGATTTCGGTCTCTCTTCTTCTAATTTTTCTCTTCAATGACAGCAATTGTCATTATTTATTTTTGGTCCTCCAAGTTTTTTTTTTTTAATTTTATCCTTCAATTAGAATGATTTTTATATGTGTCATTTTTCATTTCGGTCCTTATTCTTTTAATTTTTTATTAGATATTAATTCATTTGTTTTTTTTTTAATTTTTTGACAATGTTTTTTTTTATTAGCATTTATGCATTTATGCTTTTAGTTTATGACTTTAGTTTTTATCTCTTTTTCTTGAGGTTTGATTTTTAATCGGTTAAATCCTAGATTTTTCATTTATGTTTGTAATCATTTTAAAATTAATATTGCTCACTTTGTCTCTTTATTCATTTTTTTATCTTCTCTGTTATTTTTATTTGTTTTTTTGATCAAATGATTCTTATAATTTTATTATTTGCGCAATCCTAATGATAATTTTTGTGATTGTTTTTTTTATTTTTCTCTAAAAATCTTTTGAGTTTTTTTTTAAAATTTTCCTTAAATTTTTATTTATATCAGTGATCATTTTCCTTAAAATAATAATAATAATAATAATAATAATAATAGTAATCATGATTTAATTATTTTTCGTTCTTACTCTTTTGTTATTTTTTTCCCTCCCAATAATTTTATAATTTTTTTTTTGCCAGTAATAACAATGATAATATATTTTTTTTTATTTTTATCTTTTGTTAAAGTTTCTAGGATATTTTTAGTCTTTCATTGATTTTTGTTTCTTTCATTATTAACATAATAATAATAATTATAATAATAATAATAGTGATTATGTATTCTATTATTATAATAATAGTGATTATTTTTTCTTTCATAATAATAATAATAATAATAATTTTTTAATTGGTTTTTCTTGCTTGCTGTTTTGTTCATGCTTTTTATTTTTTTTCCTCGGTATAATTTAATAATTTTTGTTTTTTTTATTCTAGCGGCAATAATAATTTTAAATGTTAAGACTCTGATGTTGCTATTGTTATAATATTTTAAATTAATATTGCTTCCTTTTCCCTTTTTTGTTTTTTTGTTTGCTCTTTCTATTAATTGATTTTTATAATTTTATTATCTGCACAATAATGATTTCAGTAATTTTTTTTTCTTATTCAAATATTTTGCTCTTTTTTCTAATGTTAGTGTGCGCTCTTTTGTGGTCGTTTATGACGCAATACCTATATTATAAAAGATGTAATCTATGCTTACGTGACAAATTCAACTCAAAATTTTAAACATTTTATCTCCTAATCTATAACTTTTATTTACTTATATCATATAAATTTATCGTTTTAGATTTAAATATGTTAAATTATATACAAAAAAAATACCCGCGGCAACGCGCGGGCAATTTGCTAGTATATATATAAAAAGACTTCATATATATATATATATATATTTGTAACACGAATATATATTTATATATATAAAAGTCTCTATAAGTAATTATGACTTTTCATATATATATATATATATGAAAAGTCGTAATTACTGATAGAGACTTTTATATATACAATAAAGTCTTAATTACTGATTGCGACTTTTATACTTGTTATTATTATTCTAACAGCTAAAAGAGATCAAGGCTGCACTGTTCACCCACACTCAATGCACTGTGGACGGAACTGTGCAGCCTTCATCTAATTTCAATTCATTTTTGAAATCTGCCCACTCTGCCCGTTACCATGATTTCAATTCATTCCACCTCATTTCAATTCATTTCAATGCATTTCAAATTCATCACTGTTAATTACTGTTACAAAAGGGAATTTTCGTTTTTTCTTTTCTTTTTATAACTTACTATGCTTCTTTTATTTGTTTTCTTATAACCGGTTCAATGCATTTCAATTCATCACTGTTCATTACTGTTACATATGGAATTTTTTTTCTTCTTTTTATAACTTACTAGGCTTTTTTTATTTGTTTTCTTATAACCGGGGTATTCGTGACAACTTATATATACCATGATTAATCTCCAGATCCAATTTTTTTAACATTTTTTTCCTGTGTTTTTTTTCTACTTGTATATTTTTTTTGGTTTTTTTCGTATGATCGGGATGTCCAGATCAATTTACGTGTACCATAATTTTTTTTTCATTACTGTTTGAAAATATGCTTTTATAGATCAAGCCTGCACTGTTCACCCACACTCAGTGCACTGTGGACGGAACAATGCAGCCTTCATCTCACGTTATATTGCATTGCATATTCGCGCTTGCATTTTAACACTGCCCGAGATAGATTTTTCTCTCTATTCAGCTGCCCGTTACCCGTCCAAAACCATTTAGCTTCAGAATACATAAAAAAAACCAACGCCTCCCCGCCACGTTGCCCAGTGACAGACTCTTGCACTCCCAGCAAACTCTAGGTCTTTCTCTTCTGTTTTGTAATTAATTAGATTAGGAAGTAGATTTTCAAAACCTGCTATTCAAATTGAACCAAAATGGTGTTAGCCAATACTTAGAACCTTACATTATTATTATTATTATTATTATTATTATTCTAAAAGCTAAAAGAGGTCTCGGTTTTGAACAATAATTTTTACTGCTCACCTAGACACAGATCACTGTAGACGGGAACACTTAAATTACTTGATAATATTTTTATTATTTGTATACTACAACTAAACAAAGAAGGCGCTTGGCCTGGTGGTTAGAAACGCGCCCCCCGAGGGGGCCGCGGGAGTTCGAATCTCTATAATTATGAATTTTTGGAATAGTTAAATTATAACATTATATTATTACCATTTGTATCCTACAACTGACTAAAGAAGTCGCTTGACAGAGTGGTAAGAGCGCGCCCAAGCGAAGCGGGGCGCGAGAGTTTGAATCTTTGTGGCAACGAATTTTTGGAATAGTTAAATTATATAACATATTATACTTATTTGTATCCTACAACTGACCAAAGAAATCACTTGGCCGAGTGGTAACGGTGGCATGTCCGAGCGCGGGATGCGGGAGTTCGAATCCCCCTGCCATAGAAAATGATTTTTGAGTAAAGAACATTGTTTTTCACTGTTCATTAGTGTTTGATATTTTTTTTCCAGTCATTTTTTTTTATAACTGCGGTGTCCGGGTTAGCTTATGCGCATCACGATAAATCTCTGAACTTATTTTTTTTTTTACAATTTTCACTATTTATTAATGTTTGAAAATGTGTTTTCCCCTTTTTTTTCGGGCTTCTTTTTTTTGGTTTTTTTTATAATTGCGGTGTCCGGGCTAGTTTACGTGCACCATAATTTTTTTCTCACATATATATTTTTTTATAAATGGGGTAGGTTACACGTGCCACGAATAATCCTCGGACCCACTATTTTTTATATTGTTTTTTTCTCTTTTTTTCCACTTATAATTTTTTTTTATAACTGGAATGTTCGAGCTAGCTTACATGCACCACGACTATTATTTTATAGATAGCAAAAGGAGATCGCAATTTCAAACAGTAATGAACAATTATTTGAACTGTGGTTTTCGTTGTTCATTACTATTTGAAAAGGTGAATTGAACTGTGGTTCTGGTGAGATATGACAGGAGTATTTGGTAATGCGTTTGGAAATCATTTTTGAACAAATTTTTTATTTTTTTTATTTTAAATTAAAAAAAATTAGTGTTTCTAGATGATTTTGATGTGCTGATGTCAAAAATAATTTTTTAAAAATTAAAAAAAACTAATTACAACATGTAAAAAATCAATTAGTTTTCTACATAGAAAAAAGCCCAGCGCAGCGCGCGGGCAAGTGAACTCGTATATAAACAAGAAAAGGTCGTAATTACTGATTAAGACTTGTGTTTGCGTGTGTGTATAAAAGTCGTAATTAGTAACGTGCATTTACATAACACGACTTCTTTATATGTGAGCACCAAAACACTCGCAGCCTTGATTTGAACTGTTATATTGCCGGGAA
Organism: Salix arbutifolia; assembly: GCA_025169955.1. Lineage (NCBI taxonomy): Eukaryota > Viridiplantae > Streptophyta > Magnoliopsida > Malpighiales > Salicaceae > Salix > Salix arbutifolia. Next base: position 22,938 of record JAJQXV010000052.1, read on the forward strand.
TAGTTTACCGTACGTGTCATGGTATATTTCCAACAAGTGAGTGAAGGCAATTTGGAGATTTAGGTCGTGATCGACGCTGCGGTTCAATTATATTTTTTAAATTTATTTTAGTTTTAAATTAATTTTGGTTTCATTATTTTTAAATTTTAAAATATGATGATGTTAAAAAAAAGTTTTAAAAAATAAAAATATATAAATTATTTTTTATGCGAAAAAAACATTTCGAGAAGATATATTATCACCATCTTACACAAGCATTATGTTGAATAATATAATAAATTATTCAACACATACTTGAAAAGGATTGTTGTCTATCTAGTTCACTCGGATAAAATGACAACACATGTATAGGATTATTATCATGCACCTAACATTAAAAATCACAAACTTATTAACATTTTTTAAGCTGCATTTAGATAACATAGTTGTCTATAATTTATTTTGAACAATGCATTAACTCATATTCTAATGGGAATTGCCATATAGTTTTGACAATCAGAACTAGCTTCAATAAAATTTAGGGTCTTTTAGATAATAATATAAATTATATCTTGGAGTCTCACCTAAAATTTAAATTTTTAGGTAAGATGGTCCCTTGATATGATATTAAAGACTTGTTAACCCAGAGATCACGAGTTCGGATCTCACCATCTTTATTCTAATTAATAAAAATTAAATATGGGATAGTGTGGACCTGTGTACAAGTTTCAACCTCAAAGAGTTTTCACTTGAAGAGGTATTAGAGAATAATATAAATTATATCTTGAGACCAAACCAAACAGCTTAACTTTTTAAATTAGATGGTTTATTGACAAGATCATTCCTTTACGTTCACATGACCATAATTATTTTGCGAGAAATACATGAGCGGGTTTTTTTTCTCATTTACCATACATTTGAGATGAAAATGAAAACTTTAAATTTTTTTCATTTATAATTATAATAGTACCAAACAAGTTTATTAGAGAAAGCAAGGAGGAGGACCTATTATAGCAAAAACCAGGACCTATTATAGCAAAAACCAGTCATTTTTTGCAAGTTTTTTATGAGAGAAACATGCTTTGTGGCTTGAGTATGATGGGGATGTGATTTATGGTGAAAACCAATCATTTTTATGGATTTTTTTAGAGGAAAGGATTGGTATGCCTTTACTAGGGAAAAGAAAACAGGCAAGAGTTTAATTTCATAATAGGGTAAGTTATCGTAATTCTAAATTGTGATAAAGTAAATTATCACAATTTGTAACTGTTTTAGAGTGTAGTTGAGGCTATTTTGTGATAAAAAGTATATTTTAAGACTTGAAAATGTTTTTCATTAAAAAATATATCATAATGATTTTTTTTGTTTTTTAAAATTATTTTTAACATTAGCCCATAAAAAATCTAAAAACACTATTTTTTTAATTTAAAATAAAAAAAATTAAATTTATTTAAAAAGACTTTTTAAATACAACGCCAGACAGGGTATTCTTAATAACGACATCCATGAAATATTACGTTTCTCAAATAAGAATTTAAAAAATATTCCAATGTTTCCGTATTTCAAAGATCCCTTTGTATATTTGCTTCCTCCTTTCGTCACCATTTATTCTTTACCATAACATTTGATGTAAAAATAAATATATTTCTAAGACAATTTTGAAGTGAATGGGATTATTTTTAAAACATAAGTTACAAAGAAGACATGTCAAATTTTTTTCTTTATTCATAAAATATCCTTATAAAACACTTTCAATTATAAAATTATTAAATTAAGACATGTAAGGATAAAAATATTTATCATCATAGTTTTAAAACTCAACTTGGGGTTGTCAAGGCCGAGTCACAATTTGAGTAAACCATGATCAAAATAAAAATAAAATTAATTATTATCAGAGTTTTAAAAACTTATCTCAAGTATTAATCTAGAGAAAAACCACAATCACAAATTGAGGCTCGAGTCATGAGTGAAGTTGACTCATATCAATATAAAATTAAAAGTGGTTATTATCATAATTTTAAAAACCAACTTGGAGTTAACTTAGGGCAAACCTTGGGTCATGGTTGAGTTGACTGTTGACCCGTGTTACTGTAAAGGTAAAAATAATTATTGTCATAGTTTTGAAACCTGAATTGGAGGTTGACCGGGGCAAGATTAGGGTTACTAGTCGAGAGGTTAACCTGAATCAATATAAGAATAAAAATAATTATTATCATAATTTTAAAACTCAACTTTAGAGTTGAATTAAGATAAAGCCAAGATCGATTTTTAAAATAATTTGTTTTATATTTATTTTGTCTTGTCCTCCATGACTAAATTACTATATATATAAACAGCGTGCCACATTTACTGTGGCTTTTTTTACTGCAGCACATGACTCAAGTGCACTGTGGACTCGCAATTTGTCCCGGTGCTTCGCAGGTGTTTGTGCCCCTTTTTTTTGTTTTTTCCGCCTGTGAATAGTGCATTAACGAATATAACCCCCGAAAACGAAAAATTAGTGCACAGTATACAGGGGCTCTCTCGGTTTTTCCCAATTTTTTTGCACAATGTGCAGACGAAAAAGGCCCTCGAAAAAGAAAAAATTGCGCACAGTGAACGGGGGCAGGGGCGTATTTTCCCCTCCGGTATTTTCGTAAATACCAGTGGGGGCAGGGGTGTGTAGGTCATTAACCATTATTTTATTATTTTTCCCGAGGGGACAGCTGGCGCGTCGTCGGGCCGCGCCAGTGGCGTTCCACGCAGACGCGCCATATAGGCGGCGCGTGCGGCGGATTCCGCGTCAAAAATTAACTTCCACTGTGCCAGAAGATGCGCCTGGAGGTCCTCTCTCTTCCATCGCGGCGCGTTCTTGTCATGGATGTCCGGGTAAGCGGCGGCGAACGTTTTTTTGTCGGCTACAACTTTTCTCTCTCCTGCCGCCGCAAAGTCAGCTCCGGTCCCTGATGTTTGTAGTAAATTCAGTTTGGTCCCTAAGGTTTTGATTTCATTTTTATCACTGATTTATTTAAGTTAAAGTTTTATTGTGTTCAGTTGTGCCCTTCAATTAAAACTGATTATATAAATTTTTTTATTTCAGTCCTTATACTTTTGATTTTTTATTTATTCTTTATTCCTTCAATTTTTCCGGTACGGATGTTTTGATTTCTTTAATTTGGTCCTCCAATTGAAATTGGAAATATATACAAAGTTTGATTTCAGTCCCTCTTCTTTTGATTTTTTTTTAAAATGACAGCAATTATCATTATTTATTTTTGGTCCTCAAATTGTTTTTTTTTCAATTTTATCCTTCAATTGAAATTAATTTTATATATGTTATTTTTCATTTCGGTCCTTATTCTTTTAATTTTTTATTTGATATTAATTCATTTGTTTTTTTTATAATGTTCATTTTTTATTTGATATTAATTTATTTTTTATTGATATTTGATATTAATTCATTTGTTACTTTTTATTTTTTTTTATACAAATCTTTTGCTTTTTTGTAATTATTTTTCAGGGCAATTTAATAATTTTAATTGTGCTGACAGTAATATTGATAATAATTTTAACTATTATACTACTCATTTTACTATTAATATTGCTCCTTTTTTCTCTTTGTTCATTTGTTTTGTTCTTTGCTTTTGTTTTTTTTTGTTCTGTGGATTGGGTGATTTTTATGATTTGACTATTTATGCAATGATCATGATAATTTTAGTGGTTTTTTTTTACAAAAATCTTTTGCTTTTTTTTTAATGATTTTTCAGGACAGTTTAATTATTGAGATTGTTTTGGCAGTAATGTTGATAATAATTTTAACTGTTATAGTGATGATAATAACAATAACATAAGGATAGATTTTCAATTTATGTATTCATCTTTTTGTGGATAGAAAATTAACTATTTATTGTTTTTTATTTGATTATTGGAGGGTTCTTTTATATTAATTCATTTAGTTTTTTGTTTTAAATTCTTAGACAATGTATATTTTTGATTCGTATTTATACATCTATATTTTTAGTTTTTTTTATAGTTTTTTTTTTGGATTTTTTTTTATCAGTTCAATCCTGAGATTTAAATTTAAATTGGTAGTCATTTTAAAATTAATATTGCTTCCTTTTTCCCTTTATTTATTTTTTTTCGTTTTCTATTATTTTTATTTGTTCTTTGGATTAAATGATTTTTATGATTTTACTATTTACAAATAATAATGATAATTTTAGTGATTGGTTTTTTATTACTTTTTTTTTAAATCTTTTGCTTTTTTTAATAATTTTTCAGGGCAATTAAATTATTTTAATTATTTTGACAGTAATGTTGATAATAATTTTAACTATTGTAGTAATGATAATGACAATAACATAAGGATATATTTTCAATTTATGATTTCATCTTTTTGTGGATAGAAAATTACTACTTATTTTATACTAGTTATTTCATTGAACCCTACTAAACAGATAAATTTATATCCATTTAGAATTTATATATTTTATAGAAAACTTGCACTTGACAAAAATTATATACAGATTTATTATTTTATCTAAATTTATGTTATGATAAAAAAATCATACATAATAAAAAAAAAATTACGTTGAAAAAAAAAATGATTCTGCCCTATTTTTCCCTTTATTCTTTTTTTTTGCTTTTCTGTTATTTTTATTTGTTCTTTGGATTAAATGATTTTTATGATTTTATTATTTATGCAATAATAATGATAATTTTAGTTATTGATTTTTTATTGTTCTTTTATAAAAATCTTTTGCGTTTTTTTAGTGATTTTTCAGGGCAATTTAATTATTTTAATTGTTTTGACACTAATGTTAGTAATAATTTTAGCTTTTATAGCAATGATAATGACAATAACATCAAGATGGATTTTTAATTTATGTTTTCGTCTTTTTGTGGATAGAAAATTAACTACTTATTTTTTTATTTGATTATTGTAGGTATTTTTACAATTTATATTTTATTTTTGTTTGATTTAAATTGAATTATAAAATGAACTAATCTTAATACAGTGAACTCAATAATTCAAATATCCGAGTTTTCTTGCTTTTTTAATGATGATGATAAATTTATGCTGGGTATTTCGTTGGAAACTACTAAACAGATAAATTTATATCGATTTAAAATTCATATATTTTATAGAAAACTTGCACTTGACAAGAATTCTGCACAGATTTATTATTTTGGCTAAATTTATATTATAATAAAAATAATACACAGAATTAATATTTTTTACATTGAAAAAAATATTGTGCCGCCCGCGGCGAAGCGCAGCGGCATTGTCTAGTATGGTACGAGCTGTATGCCCGCGCGATGCGCCAGGGTTTTTTTTATCTATGTAGAAAATTGATTGTTTTTATATGTATTGTATTTAATTATTTTAATATTTAATTAGTATAATTATAATTGATAAAATCTATATAATCGAAATGGAAAGTAGTTTGTATATTTTGTAATTGCAGATAACATAGGTAATTTTTTTTTCTGATTTTTTTTCTCAGTAATATTAGATTTGACACATTATAAAAATTATCTTTTTTTCCACAAATAAACTTATATTTTGTGTGGTATAATTAGTTATTTTAATGTTCAATTACTAAAATTGCAATAGATCAAATATGTTAGAAATGAGTTTTTTGCGTGGTATAATTAGTATGTTTGTCCGCGCATTACGTCAGGGTTTTTTCTATGTAGAAAAATAATTGATTTTTTACATGCTGTAATTTTTGGTCCCTTGTTGATACAATGCTGGGAACTGCACAACACGTGCTGTCCATTACGGATCCCCTCTTGTATTTTGCCGTTCTTAGATTTCTTTTTAAATTTTAAATCAATTTATCATTACAAATTTATATATTAAAATCGTAAGAATTTCTTTATTCAACGAGGATATTAATAAAATCCAAACTTTAGGAGCAAGAATTGGATTCATGCTGAACTTCAAGGAAGTATATTAAAATTAACCCAAACAATCTATCATTTTGACAACAAAAAACTGATCTAATAGACTAGAGTTAAATTTGACTTGAATTTGCTTTATGTTAACAAACGCTAAAATGGAACGTGTTCAAGCAAAGAAAAAAGCTTCGGGCGCAGTTAGTAAAACTTGATAATATTTTTTTATGGCTTGTATATATGCACTTTGATTGAATTGGAACCAGTTATTATATGATCATTGATCAAAAGGGAGGAGGAGCTCCAATTTCTTGAAGGGGGGGCCATGTATTTGCCTGTTTTTCAGGCAATTACATCTTGATGAGTATTTAGCCAGTGATGTTGGATAAAAACAGGTAGCAAAAAGTTTGTGCAGGGAGGGACCTATCTCCAATATGTGGACATGTTCGAGGCATGCTTTTTTCTTGTATATTTCCTGACGGGAACAACTTCTCCATTACATTTTCTTATAGGTCTCTCTCTCACACTCATGGCATCGATTTTGCCTTTGGACTTTATACCTGGTAGATGCTTTGATTAAGTCCATATATACACTTTCATCACTTTGTAGAAGTTAGGCTGCTCGAAAACACCTCTCTTCAGGAGTACTAGCAAATTCATTTTTTTGCAAATCCAAGAAAAGTGACGAGACCCCATGATCGAGGATTGGTTATGGCATTGATGTGCATACATTAATACTAAATTGAGGAGAATGCAATCGATCTTCTTTGGAACCCTTCCTTGTAAAGGGCATCTTCTTTTCAATGTTTTTTTTTTTTTCATTTCTTTTTACAACAACTTTATGCATGTATTCCTGCAGCAAGGCCAGAAGAAAAGGAGGAACAAAAGAGCAAATAATAAAAGGAGATACCTTAACATTTTTATATCCTGTACCTATATTACAAGCCTATAATAGTGTGATGAAAGCATATTCATCTGATCAAGTGATATAAACATATCAGTTATGGTATGCTTTCATCCACGGAATGTTTTGAAGAGTTGATGAAGCCGTAGTTGTTTAAGTGACCATCACCTAGAGTCTCATGTTGTGTTGTCGTCGTTAATAGAGATATTGGACTGTAAGAATACCATTTACCCCAAAAGAGGTAGCTAAGGAAGTTGAGGAAGCTCAGGACTGCTAGCATCCAGTAGAAAAGATCCAATCTGTCTTTGTTGAGATCATTGTCACTGAGCCAACCTTGATTTGAAGAACTTGAGGAGGTGATCTTGTTTACCAAAGAAACAAGTAAGGAACTCAAGTAAAACCCAAATGAATAGGATCAATAGGTGATAGCTGTTAAAATTGCTTGCATCCCTTTTAAAGACTGTTTGTAAAAGACCTCTTTGAGATCAACGGCAGTTAGCATTTCTGAGGATGTTCTGTCTTCACATTTTCCTAGGCAAAAAAAAAATATCATTAATAAACTCCGGTTTTCCAAAATTTAATTAATTAAAAGAATTTATTTAAAAATAAAAAAAAACTCACAAGCTTAATGGCAACCTCCTCGTTGGTTTGAATATTTGTACCTATAAAATAAAAGAGAATTAAAAAAATAATACGAATCGATTATTAAGGAAAAGATAGACAGAATTAATAGTTTCAGAGCAAAACTAGATAGATCTCTCCGAAGGATCCGCTGCCGATCTTGCGACCGAGACAAAACTTATTGCCGACACGCGGCTCCATACTCGGATTCTATCACTAATAGTAATAATAATCACCGAAACCCTAAACCCCCTCCTCCTCCGGTCTGATTTTAATTTTAGTAAATCTAGACAAATTAAGAGAGAGAAGGCAATAATTTCTCTGTATCTATTTCTCTCTCTTTTCCTTGATTCTTAGAGAGAAAGGGGGACTGGGGGAGAGCGAGGGAGCGGCTTTTTTTATTTTAGGTGTATCATAAATTTATTTCATTAATTATATTAAATTGAGTTTTGGGCTCAAATAAAATAAAATAAAAAATAACGGTTTAGTGATATAATACAATTATAATAAAATAACATAATAATGCTTGTGACCGTCCATAACATATTATTATACAATCTACTGAAAGAGGATATGATGTCATGAGCGAGTTACTGTGCACCGTGAGACAAATCACTGTAGATTATAATAATATTGCTTGATTTTTTGGTCTGGTTCGGGTCTTTCAGGTCGCCAGTTCAGTTGTTTTTTACAGTAAATAACGGTTTTGTCCATCGAAAAAGACAAAAAAAGGGGTTCTAGGTGGAGAGGCTCTGCAGTAATTGCACGATTTGATCCGGTCCACCGTACTTTTTTATTATTTTATATTTCTTTATACAGTGAAATAACGATTTTAGCCTCGAAAATGACAAAAATAAGGTCTAGGAGGGGTGCCACAAGAATTTCATGTTTTTTGAAAATTGCTTAATACGGATATAGCCCCGAATAAGACAAAATGGCTGACTTGGGCACAGGGGTAGCCAGGTAATTGAACCTAATTGTTTATTATTATTTTTGTAATTCTGACGGTGCGTGTCACACACGCGCGCGTCTGTATTCCGCCTCATGCCCTATTAAGGTAGCGCGTGAGGTCTACTCTAATGGATGGAAATGGGCTACTGGTGTCTCCTTCGATGCGCCTCACCGTGGTCTATCTCCCGATGCAACGCGTTTCTCCATACGACGCCCGTGGACGTAGTGATGGCTGGTTACAGTCGTTTTTTCAATTTTCTCTCTCCTTCACGTAAAAGTGCAGGAGAGGCCCTCGGTTTTCATCATGTTTCACTTTGGTCCCTTTACTTTTAATTTTATGTATGGTCCTGATTTCTGTTACATAAGTTTTAATTTAGTTCGATTGAGTCCTTCGATTGAAATTAATTAAACGTTAAGGTTTCACTTCGGTTCTCCATCTTTTAATTTCCAGATTAGGTTTCAATAGCTTAATATATTCGGTACAAAAGTTTCAATTTTTTCAATTTTATCCTTTGATTAAAATTGATAATATATTTGATTTTCATTTGGGCCCTCATACTTTTAATTTTTGATTTTAACCCCTTTATTTTTTTTATATTTCTGGAATAAGAGTGCTCTTAGCTTTGATTTTTAATTTTTGTTATTTTCTTATTTGTTGAAGTGATATTTTTTTCCTCCCTTTGTTCTTTCTTTTAGTTTTTTTATTGGGGTTTTTTATTATTTTCAAGTCAAATGAATTGTTTTCACCTGATAATTTTTATTTTTATTTTTTATTTGATCTTTTGTTAAAGTTTTAAGGGTTTTTTTAGTCTTTTATTTATTTTTATTTTTTTCATTATTAACACAATAATAATAATAATAATAATAATAATAATAATAATAATTTTAGTTATTTTTCTTGCTTACTCTTTTGTTAATGTTTTTAAGTTTTTTTCTCTCAGAATAATTTGATATTTTTTTATTGTTTTGACACTAAGAGCAATGACAATTTTAGATGTTAAGGCTTCAATATTGCTATTTTTATTATAGGATGTGGTGATATGTTTTATCATAATAAATTTTGCATATATAGATATTATATTTAATTTTTGACCAGTAAATCCTATTAATTTCTTGAATCCCACCAATTATAAAACATATTTACTCAGCCCGCAACATAGTGCGTTCAATTTTTTTAATATCCAGGTCAAATGATTTTTTTCAGCTAATAATTTTTATTTTTGTTTTATCATTTATTTTATTTTTTTATTTTCTGTGTTGTTAATATTTTTAGACTTTTTTTAGTCTTTGATTTAATTTTGTTTTTTCGTTATTAACGCAACAATAATATTAATATTAAAAATAATAATTATAGTTTTAGTTTTTTTTCTTGCTTGCTTTTTTGTTAATTTTTTTCTCGAGTTAGTTTAATAATTTTTATTGTTTTGACAGTAATAGTGATGATAATTTTAGAAATTAAGACTTCAATGTTACTGCTGTGTATAATAGGGTATGTTGATCTGTTTAATTATATCAAACTTTATATATAAAAATATTATATTTTAATCTCAATAGTTATAAAAATTATTTATCCGCCCGCAACATAATGCAGGCAATTAACTATTACAATATACTAAAAGAGGATCTGACGTCATGGGCGGGTTACTGTGCACTGTGAGACAAATCATTATGGATTACAATAGTATTGCTCAATTTTTTGATCCGGTTTGGGTTAGTTCAGGTCGTTCGGTTTCACCGGTTCAGTTGTTTTTTCTTTTTTGTATAGTAAATAACGGTTTTATCCTTCGAAAAAGACAAAAAAAAGGGTTCTGGGTGGAGGGGCTCGGCAGTAATTGCACGATTTCGATCCAGTCCGGTCCGCCGCACTTTTATATTTTTTGAAAATGACTAAATACATATATAACCTCATATAAGATAAAATTGATGACTTAGGCACAACGGTATACCAGTAATTGACCATAATTTTTAATTATTTTTTTCGATATACTGTCGGCGCGTGCGGAACAGGCGACCAACAGTATTCCACCTTACGCCCTATTAAGGTGGAGGATGACAGCTTATCCGGTCGACGGAAATAGTCTACCGGCCTCTTTATCGATGAGTCTCTGCGTGGTCTTTCTCCCGGTGTAGCGCGTTTATCAACCAGTGGTCGTGGACGCGGCGGTGGCCGGTTAAAGATGTTTTCAATTATTTTTCTTGCTTCCTCTTTTGTTAATGTTTTTGAGATTTTTTCTCTTAGGATAATTTGATAATTTTTATTGTTTTGACAGTAATAGTAATGATACTTTTAGATGTTAAGACTTCAATGTTTCTATTTTTATAATAGGGTGTGGATATTTGTTTTAATATATTAAATTTTGCATATATAGATATTATATTTTAATTTTGAACCAGCATATCCTATTAATTTCTTTAATCCCAACAATTATAAAAATTTGTTGCTCGACCCGCAACGTAGTGTGATAATTTTATTTAATTTTCAAATCAAATGATTTTTTTTCAGACAATAATTTTTATTTTTGTTAAATCATTTATTTTATTTTTTTATTTGCTCTTTTGTTAATATTTTTAGGCTTTTTTAGACTTTGATTTAATTTTGTTTTTCCCTGTTATTAATGCCATAAAAATATTAATATTATTATTAATAATAATTTTAGTTTTTGTTCTTACTTTCTTTTTTGTTAATTTTTTCGTGTTTTTTTCCCGGGTTAGTTTAATATTTTTTATTGTTTTGATATTAATAGTGATGATAATTTTAGAAGTTAAGACTTCGATGTTATTGTTGTTATGATAGGTTATGTTGATCTGTTTCATTATATCAAACTTTACATGTTGAAATATTATATTTTAATCTCAACAGTTGTAAAAATTATTTGCTCCACCAGCAACGTAGTGCGGGCAATTAACTAGTATTAACCAAAAGATAAAAGGCGTGCCGATTTTACTGTGCTTTTCCTACTGTTCACACAAACTCAGATTACAATTTATTGTGACAGTAAAATTACCATTTTACCCAGGTCCGAAAATTTTAGTCCCCGATACCAGTGGTATTTTCAAATTTTCCAGGGGACACGGATGATATTTCCGGAATTGTTGCACAGTGAAACGACGGAAATAACCCCCGAAAACGACAAAATAGTGACACAGGTATCAGGGGTTGTTTTGTTTTTTCCCAATTATTTTCACAATGAATCGACGAAAACGGCCCCCCCAAAAGACAAAATAGCGTACAGTAAACGGGGGCAAAGCCGTATTTTCCTCTCCTGTTTTTTCGTGAATATCAGTAGGGTCAAGAGGGTGTAGGTAATTTGCCAATATTTTATTATTTTTTTCGGACGAACTGCAGATGCGTCGTTCAGACGCGCTGATAGTATTTCACACCTACTCGACCTTTAAACAGCGCGTGTGGCTCATTGTGGTGGTCCAAAATTCACTTCCGCCTTATCTGGTGTTGCGCCTCCATGTCATATGTCTTAAGTCGCGACGCGTTCCGATCATCCATGTTCATGTAAGCGACGACAAACAATTTTGTGTCGGTTGATGTTTTTCTCTCTCTCAACCGCATAAATTTCTGACAAGTCCCTGATGTATGTAGTAAGTTTATTTTAGTCCTCGCAGTTTTGATTTTGGTTTTATTATTGATTTCTTCAATTGAAAGTTTGATTGCTTTCAATTGTATCCTAAAATTAAAACTGATTATATACGAAACTTTTTATTTCAATCCTTATTCTTTTGACTTTTCATTTCTTTTTGGTACTTATAATTTTTTCGGTACGGAGGTTTTGATTTCTTTTAGTTTCGTTCTCCAATCGAAATTGATCATATATGCAACTTTTTATTTCAGTTCTCCTTCTTTTAATTTTTTAATAAAATTACACAACAATTATCATTATTATTTTATTATTTATTTTGGTCTCAAGGTTTTTATTTGTTTCAATTTTATCCTTCAATTGGAATGAGTTATATATTTTATTTTTCATTTCAGTCCTTATTCTTTCAAATTTTTTATTTTATATTAATTTATATCCTTATTTTTCATTTGTATTTATGCATCTATGCTTTTAGTTTTTTTTTTAGTTTTTGTCTTTTTTATTCAAGTTTTATTTTTAATCGGTTCAATCTTGAAATTTTAATTTATTTTGGTAATCATTTTAAAATTAATATTGCTTATTTTATTTATTTTTTGTTTCTTTTTTGTGTTTTATGTTATTTTTATTTGTTTTTTCGATTATATGATTTTTATGATTTTACTATTTGCGCAATAATAATGATAATTTTGTTATCGTTTTTTTTTATAAAAATCTTTTGCTTTTTTTAATGATGTTTCAAGGCAATTTAATTATTTTAATTGTTTTGACAATAATATTGTTAATAATTTTAACTGTTATAGCAATGATAATGACAATAACGTGACGATGGATTAACAATTTATATTTTCATCTTTTTGTGGATAGAAAATTAACTATTTATTTTTGTTATTTGATTATTGCAGGTTTTTATTTGATATTAATTGATTTAGTTTTTTTTTTATTCTTGTACAATGTTTATTTTTTATTCGTATTTATGCATCTATGCTTTTACTTTTTATTTTTTGCTTTTGTTTTTTTTAATTGGGGTTTTATTTTTAATCTGTTCAATCCTGAAATTTCAATTTATGTTGGTAATTATTTTAAAATTAATATTGCTCTCTGTTTCCCTTTATTCATTTTTATTTTGTGTTTTCTCTTATTTTTGTTTGTTATTTGGATTAAATAATTTTTATGATTTGACTATTTGCACAATGATAATGATAATTTTATTGATTTTTTAATTTTTTTTATAAAAATCTTTTGCTTTTTTTTATGATTTTTCAGGGAAATTTAATTATTTTAATTTTTTTGATAGTAATGTTGATAATAATTTTAACTGTTATAGCAATGATAATGAAAATAACGTAAGGATAGATTTTCAATTTATGTTTTCATGTTTTTATGGATAGAAAATTAACTACTTATTTTTATTATTTGATTATTCCAGGTATTTTTATAATTTATATTTTTATTTTTGTTTGATTTAAATTGAATTATAAAAGAACTAATCTTAATGTTGTGAATTAAATAATTCAAATATCCAAATCTTCTTGCTTTTTTAATGATGATAGTAAATTTATGCTGATTATTTCGTTGAAAACTACTAAAAAATAAATTTATATCGATTTAAAATTCATATATTTTATAGAAAAGTTACACTTCACAGGATTTCTGTACAAATTTATTATTTTAGCTATATTTATAATACAATAAAAAATACACATAATTAATATTTTTTACATTGAAAAAAATAAGATGCCGCCCACGATGAGGTGCAAGGGCATCCACAGTGTTTTTCCCACGTGCCATAAAAAAAGAAAAACAAAAATTTAATAAAAAAAATTAAAACTTAGAAAAAAAAAAAAAAAAAATTTAAAAAAAAAAAAATTGAAAAAATAATAATAAAAAAAAAAAAAAATAAAAAAAAATAGAAGCAAATAAAAAAAATAAGAAAAAAAAAAAAAAATAAAAAACAAAAAAAAAAAAAAAAAAAAAAAAAAATCAAAAAAAAGAAAAAAACAAAAAAAAAAAAAAAAAAATAAAAATTAAAAAAAAATAAATTAAAAAAAAAAAAAAAAAAAAAAAAACAAAAATAATAAAAAAAAAATAAAAATAAAATTAAAAAAAAAATAAAAAAAAAAATTTACCTAGCTGATGATTCATTCCCATGTATCTCGTGCATCTCTGCAAGAGACGAATACTCCCTTTCCCTGTTACTCAATTTCTCCTTTAATTGACTTGATTCACTTATGAGCCCATCACATATATTTTGTGCCTGTTCAGATAATTTCAAGGTAAGAGATTCATTCTCTTCCTTGGTTACTTTCATATTACGGACACAATCTGCAACTTGTTGTTCTGCAGATTCCAGCTGCTGCTTTGTGATAGAAAGTTCTGCCTTGAGAGCTTCTAGTTCTTTCCCTGTGGCAGATTTTTCCTCCTGCAGCCAATCAGTCAAGGTTCTTAAGTCTTCTGTGATCTTTAGACTCTCTTCATTGCTTTGAATGGAAGCCTCTTTTTCCATTATCAATGTATCTTTCACTTTGTTCAGTTCAGCTTCTATCATGCCAGCAGTATCTAGTTTTTGCTCCAGTTCTCCATTCTCAATCAAAAGTTGTGCTTTGTCAGCACTATCCTCAAACCATTCATCCTTGTTCTTTATACTTGTTGCATGACAAGCATAAAATAAATTTGCAATGGACACTTCTTCCTCCTCCTGTGCACAATTTGCCAATTGCTTGTAATCTTTGCAATCATTTGTATTATGCCCAAACAGATTGCATCTTCCACATTTAGGCTGACCTTTATACCTGCATATGCCAAAGTGGAATTTTTGACATACCGAACATTGAGGCTTTGTATTTGTTTGATTACCTCCACTTTTATGATGTGAATTGTAACCATTGCTACTGCCTCCATTGTAACCACTGCTGCTGCCTTCATTTCTGTTATTCCAGTTGCAATTTTGACTGGAATTGTACTGATTTCTCACATTTCTTGCTTGAGACCAGCCTGTGTGTCTTTGCTCATGTCCCTGCCACCTTAAACTAGGTGATCTTCCCTGCATGAACCTGTTTACAGCACCTTGATATTGGCCAATTTTGAGACTACTGAATGCTTGTTCAGTTCTCGTAATTCCATCTTGTTCATCATGTAGGTTTTCTCTCTTGTCAAACACTTTGACAGAGGCTATAACCTCTTCCACCCTCAGCACATCAAGGTCCCTTGTCTCTTCAATGATAGAGACTATGGACTTGTATCTCCTACACAAACTCATTAGTAATTTCTGAACTAATCTAGTTTCAGTCACCTCCTCACCAAGTGATTTTAAGTCATTCACAACATCAAAAAACTTGGCTAGATAATTGTCTAGGCTGTCATTTTCTGACATTCTCATGTATTCAAAGTCAGCTCTAATTGCTTGGAGTTTTACAGCCCTCACTTTCTTGTCACCTCTATACTCTCTTTTCAACACATTCCATGCACCTTTTGCTGTTTTTTCATTTCTGATTCTCGGAAAAAGATCATCTGAAAGTGCTCCTTGGATAAGGCTCAATGCCTTGGCATTTTTGATTCTGCTCTCCCTGGAAACTGTTTCTTTAGGTATGCTTTCAGATTCATCATCCTTTTTATCTTCTTTCTCAAATTTTTCTGTCACAGAAGAGTTTGATTCCATGCCAAACTCAACTACATCCCATAGATCAAATGCTATGAGGATTGTCTCCATTTTTACTGACCAAAAGTCATAGTTCTCACCATTAAATTGTGGTGTTCGAAGGTCTGATGATCCAGCCATGTCTTTGCTGTTGAATTCTGATTTGATTGATTGTATTCCACAGTTTTACGCCCCTTCTTGAATCAGATTAGTGCTCTGATACCATGTTGTAATTCTGAGTTTTTTCAGTTTATGATTTGGTTTTGATTCAATTGTGTTTGCAGGGATAATTGATTGTGTTTTGGGAGAGAAGAAGAAACAGAGTAATTTGGAATTCCTTTGCTGTTTTTTCATTTCGGATCCTTGGAAACAACTCATCAGATATTGCTCCTTGAATGATGCTTAGTGCCTTAGCATTCTTGATCCTTTTTTCTTTTGTAGCAGCTAGCTTTTCTTCTGTGGCTTTTGAAGCTCCACTTTTTTCTCCTGCAGATTCACTCTCTGATTCAGGATTTGTGTGAGTCATCTCTACCACATCCCATAGGTTAAAAGCTATTAGGATAGTCTCCATTTTAACTGCCCAAAAATCGTAATTGATTCCATTAAACTGAGGTGTCCTTAGATCTCCTCCAGTGCTTGATGATCCTGTCATTTTTGAATACTGAAAATCTTGATTTCACAGTTCACGCCCCTTGTTGAATCTGTTTATAGCTCTGATACCATGTTGAAATTCTTGATTTGTGTTTGTTGTTGTTGTATTGTGCAGGTTATGTTTGCTGGATTTTGAGGAGAAGAAGAAGATTTGTTTTTCCAGAAAACAGAGAGAAGATGGTTTTGCAGAAGAAGGTAATTTGTTTGTTATATTGATTGTACTACAATTGTTTGATATTATGCCCCTTATATACTGTGAGGCAGAGCACACACTTTTCACATGTTTACAGTAGGAGAACACACACTATATGCATGCTTCCATCTTCTCTGTTTTAGCTTTATAGTTAGTTACAACTAACAAAGTGTTAAACACACTCTTTACATGCTACATAACAGAATGCAACACACACTTTACATGCTACATAATTCTTCTTCTTCTGCACGTGAACATCAAGCAAACTGATATGCAACTTAATTTCCAACAGCCTCTCCTAAGTTGCTTACCAGTTTGACTCCAAGTTCCAACCTCAATCTGGATTTCTAGCCATTGAGATTGCTGACATATTATCACACAATAGAAGTGTTGCTTCTGCTTGTGATTCCTCATCGAATTCATTTGCACCGTTCTTCTGCATGTCTATGTTACATTCAACTCCCAAGCCACACTCTTCCTGCTCTTTGGTCTCTTCCTTTTGCGAGCATGTGCTTTCTGTGGTCTTTGTTGCAGAAGGATGTTCATCAACTTCTATTTCCACTTCTTTAACATGTGCAGTTTCTGTTCTGCCATCATTTCCAGAATTTTTCTCATCACTATGATTTTCAACCTGCAGCTTGGTTCCCATATCCTCAGCATTCTTTACCAATGCTTCATCTGGAAAGCTCCCATTGATGGTCTCATTCTCCACAGCAGATTGGTGAAGGTATTCTCTACTTTCGTTGCTTACTTCTTCATTCTGAATTTCATTTTCCATCTTATCTTCGTGACTTTTTTCAGCCTTCAGATCATATATTTGGTGGCTTTCTTTAGTTGTTTCTTCACCGAGGGTTACTGGGTCACCATTTTTGGCACCTTCCTTTTCCTCCATGATCTGTTGGTTTTCCCTCTTGGTTACCTCTTCACTTTTGAGTTTATCGTGTATGATTTCAGTCGCGTCAATCGTTCTCTCACTTTGATTTTCAAGGTGCATCTCGGATCCTGCTTCATCCAGAAAATCGAGTTCTTGCAAGATTTTCGTTTCTTGACAGCTTTGCCTCTTCTCCTCTGCTAACTTTGAAATTGTAGACTTAGTCTCGCTTAGCTTTGATTCAGGCACGTGCAATTTTGATTTCATTTCATCAATATCGCTGGCCAACTTCGGTTCCACTGCATTCTGAGTATAAGTCTATTGTTTCAATAATTGAAGAAACAAGAGACATTGATGTGCTAAGAATTGAAGAAGTAATTGCCTCTGTCAAAGTGTATGATAAAAGAGAAGATTTGCATGATGAAAGAGATAAAGTTGCTGGAATGGAAAGAGCTTTCAGTAGCTTTAAGGTCAGAAATCAGTCAAATGCAAAATGGCAGCAGCAGCATAAAGAGGCTCAAAACTGGAACCAAGGAGAAAATATGCATAACAGCCATGGTTCAAGCTGGAATCAAGGAACTGGAGCAAATTGCAGCAATGTTTTCAGTTCACAACGTAAGTATGGCAGCAGCAGTCAAGCTACTATGAAGCCACAATGCAACACATGCCAAAAATTTCATTTTGGTGTGTGCAGATTCAAAGGAAAATTCAGATGTGTTAAATGCAACAGATTTGACCATAATGCACGAGAATGTGAAGGAAATGTGCACAAGCAACAACAAGCCAACTATGCAAGGAAAGAAGAGACAACTTCAGCTACTATGTTCTATGCATGTCATGCTGAAACAATGGAGTCCAATTCACTGAATAAGGAAATCATAAGCAGTCAAGCTACTATGAAGCCACAATGCAACACATGCCAAAAATTTCATTTTGGTGTGTGCAGATTCAAAGGAAAAGTCAGATGTGTTAAATGCAACAGATTTGACCATAATGCACGAGAATGTGAAGGAAATGTGCACAAGCAACAACAAGCCAACTATGCAAGGAAAGAAGAAACAGAGTAATTTGGAATTCCCGAGAGGATTTGCAGAAAAGGTAAGCTGATTTCTTTATTGCTTACCATATGTTTGATTTTATGCCTTTATATACTCTTAGGCTTAGAACATGTGGTTTACATGCTTAACAGATTGTAACTGACTTTTAACTAATCAAAAGAACTTAATGCAGCACTCAATGCATGTTCAACACACACACGTAATGCATGTTTGGTGTTTATATGAATTGGCTTCTTCCTCTTCATCACTGCCAGTTGTCACTGCCTTCTGCATCCATTAATCCAGCTCAGCAACTTACTTTCCAACAATAACATCAGTCGCAAATTAGTAGCCATTTATCTGACGCCTAGGGGTTGGGGCCACCAGTCGGGAAAAAGGCAACCTCACATTGCCAGGGAGGGCTCCTTTGGCCAGAACATCGACCAGCTAATTTTCGATCAGAAAATGATCTTGAGAATGCTTGGGCAAGCTCCAGAGCTGAAGCTATTTTCCCATGGCGCAAACCTGTATCGGGGGAGGCAGGTTTCGGCTGCTCGACGTGTTTGCGCCAGGCCGCTGGTGAAGGCTGTCTTTCCTTCTGCTGCCTTCTCCCAGTATCCCTGTTGTTCCTCCAGTTCTCATTGTGCCAGTTTCTTCTTTGGACATCCACTCTCTCAATGTCTACCTGCTGATCCTTGCGCTCAAATTTCTTTACAATCCGTTGACCCGGAGGAAGTGTGTCTGTTCTTACACTATTGTTCGACAAAATAACAAAACCTAACCACATGAGAAAAGCAAAGTTGATCCGCAATATAATCACATTATAACAATGAGAAAGGTAATGCTGCTGCTACCTGTCTAAATGCCGAACAAAATCATGGTTGATCATGGAAGAATCATCTATTCCTCGCTCTTTCAAAACCTGAAAAGTGTATTGGCAATGTCATCAAGCTCAACACGAGAACTAGAGGCAAGACAAAATTAAAGGCTTCAACAAATAAATTGGCTGAAGAAAGGGGTTTCTTTAGGCTTTTCCCCTTTATCTTTCCTCTGCAATGAAGGTAGTAAGTGCAGCCCAATAAACTTTTCAGGACAACATTTGAGTCAATAATAAACAGATCAACTATCTCTGTAAATAACAGTGTTAAAATCAATCGTGGATTTTGTTCCTGAACTCCAAGCCTGGAGAAAACAAATCTACTCACCACTTCACGCAGCCGAGCACCACCAAATAACAGTTTCCTGCATCAATCAAAGATGCCATAAGTTATTGCTTATAAACAGAAAAGACCAACCATATTATGAAAGATACTAAAAAGCCATAGAAAAAAAGGATTGCATCGGACTTCTGTGAAATGGAGATGCATATGGAACAGTGAATGAGTTCAACCCAACCAAATATTGGGATCGTAACATTCAGATTGGACACACTAAGATGGGTTTCAAGCTCTGCTCATGTTTGAGTTGAGCTCAAGGAAATCATAAACTCTACTTCTACTAAGAATAAAATTATAATTTCAAAACTGTTTGAACATTTAGTCTTTTTCAATAACGGACAGAGCAGCATAATACAACAATACATAATGAATTTCCCTACCTTTCCCTTTCAATGTTCCCATCTAACTGTTCAAGAGGTGGTGACCGAGGCTTCAAATTCAGTTTTTGCCGCATCAACATTTGGGCGCAATTCTTCTTCACTAGTAATAGCATAACCATGAGCAAGGTTGCTTGGCAGTTGGTTCTCCTATATTCAACAGCATCACAGAAGTTACCAGAGTGAACTTAAAAGCAGCTAGCCGCACACTCAAAGCAGGCATCAACTCTACCTTTCTTGGTGCAACCTGAAAACTCTCATCACTGAAAGTCCGGCGTGGACCTGAGAAACCATCCAAGGGTTCCCTTTCCTCCTCATCAAAGTTACGACCAATGCGTATGTTACGACTAAGAAACGGAGTTTTATCATCAAAGTGCCTGGTGGCTGGGGATGAATGGGGCCTAACCCAGTGATCAGGACGACTCATTCGACCTCCCCATGAATTAGGCCGGTCATGTCCAGTCCAATCATTGGACCTAATAATTTTAATTCTCAAACCAAAATCAATAAAAAGATTGTATGGCCAGGAGCAGAAGGCAAAGGGAGATTAGTAGGGATAGAGCCATCATGAAAGTCTTTAAGACTCATTGTATGGCCACTAAAAGCTTTCTTCTTTGACATTATCTCTCTGTTCCTTTATCTCCCAATTATATGCTCTTGTTTACGTAAAGATTCTAAGGCTTTTCTACCAAAATTTGAATGATATCTTTAACAATTTATGCAAAAATAAGAGTGCAGAAAAGAAAAGGAAAAGAAACCCACGATTCTTTTGGCAAGAAACTGAGAGAAAAGCAGCGAAATTTCGAAGGTTGCCTTTGCCAGCCCTGTATCAACGAACCTCGTGGTTGTTTGCTTTTAAGCTTCTTTCTGCTGCTTCTCTCTTAAGCTTCTGCCTCTCCGCCCGTACAGTTTTGTGGGATCCGATTTCATGATATATAGAGAGAGAGAGAGACCATCCATTTAACTACGCTATCCATTTAACTACTTTATTCAATATAAAAAAATATTAATTATATAAAAATTTAAAAAATAATAAATTTATGCAGAATTATTATAAATTCTAAGTTTTCTATCAAATATATGAATTTAAATTGATATAAATTTATCTCTTTAGTAAATTTTAACAAAATCACCAATATAAAATTATTATCATCATTAAAAAACAAAAAATATTCGGATACCTGAATTATCGAATTTATTGTATTAGTAATAGTTTATTTTATAATTCAATTCAATTTAAATTAAACACAATAAATAAAATATAAATTATGAAAACATCTGTAATAATCAAATAAAAAAATAAGTAGTTAATTTTCTATCTACAAAAAGAAGAAAACATCATTGAAAATTTATCTTTACGTTACCGTCATTATCATGACTATAAAAGTTAAAATTATAATCAGAATTATTGTCCAAACAATTCAAATCATTAAATTGCCCCAAAGAATAAAAAAAGCAAAACATTTAAAAAAAACAATAAAAAAACATAATCACTAAAATTATTATTATTACTACGCAAACAATGAAATCATAAAATCATCTAATCTGAAGAAAAAATAAAAAGAACAGAAAAAATAAAAAGAACAAAGGGAAAAAAGAAGAAATATAATTTTAAAATGATCACCAATATAAATAAAAATTTCAGGACTAAATCGAATAAAAATTAAATGAAAAAATTAAAAATTAAAATTAAAAGCATAGATACATAAATACGAGTAAAAAATAAACAATGTTCAAGAAGGAATAAAAAAACCAAAGGAATTAATATCAAATAAAAATTCAAAGAATAAGGACCAAAATAAAAAATAAAAAAATATAATTATTTCTACTCGACAAGCGCTATATTGGGAGGTAGAGGACATGATGACGCACCAAGTGAGACAAAGAACGGATAGCTCCACGGTCAAAAGACGCCGCACGCGTCGCCTAAAAGGTGCGTGCGCCCAAAACACTCTGGTGTGTCCGTACAACGTGCCTGTAGTGTATTCCAAAAAAATAAAATAAAAAAATAGCAAATTATCTATACACCCCTGGACCAAGAGATAACCAAGAAAAAACCCGGGAATGAAAGTACCACAATGCCCCCAGCTCCTAGCCTTCGCTTTTGTCTTTTCTAGGAGTATTGTGTAGTTTTACTATGCACAAATATTCATAAAAACAAAAAACTCTCTATTATTCCGCGTCTTTTTGCTAGATTCCAGGGGTAAATGATAGTAAATTAAGTTTTTTAATATATATTTGACATTTCAATACAAGAAATAAAAAACATATCCTTGCTACAGTAATTAAGTTTGCTCGATTTATTACAAATTTAAAGCTTAGATTACGTATGAATAGATTTATTTAGGATAATTTATTTATAGTTTTTTAAATAATTACAAGATTTTTTCCTATAATTTGATCCGAATTTCATTTTTCTTCTATATTTCATAAATAACACTTTCTATCAAATACAGAAAATTTTATTTGAATTTTTTGTTTCATATAGGATATAAAATGCAACATATAAAAATATAGAGAAATTTTTAAATTTAGAAAAAACTATAAATGTGATTTTGTAATTATCCTTAATTTATTTGAAAAATAATTAAAACTATATGCTTTTATAAAATAAAAAATCAAATTAAATTTTGATTCAATTAATTGGGTTAAATGGCTGAACATTAATTTTATTTTTAATTTCTCTCGAGCCCTTCATATGCATTCTGGAAAAACAAATCCTTAATGAATTTGTTTTTAAGAACATGAGGAATTTGTAATTTTTATACAATAGTGAATATGAAAACCCATTTACATATTTAAAAATTGAAGCCCAATAAGTAATAAGAAAAGAAAGTTGGACTAGCCCACGCAAACAAAACAGCACATGCAGCCTTTAAATATGTATAGTTATCACACGAGCGGTTTACCCGCGCGATGCGGCGGGTTTTTTTTATCTATGTAAAAAATTGATAGTGTTTTTATGTATTGTATTTTATTATTTTAATATTTAATTAGTATAATTATATTTAAGAATAATGATATGAATTTTTGTCTTTCAAAAAATCCAAAGTCATTTTTCCTCTCTCTCAATATATTTTTAGGCGATAATATTCAATAAATATCAGACATATTAGAGATAAAAATATTATAATTTGTTTTTAAAATATAAACTTAATTTTTTTTTGTGCCATAATTATTTATTTGCCGTCTAAAAAGAACAGTCTAATGGAAACGGGAAATGACTTGTATATTTTTTAATTTGACTTGTAGATAATGCAGGTAAATTTTTCAACATTTTTTTTTTAGATGTTTTTTTTTCCAGTAATATTAGATCTAAAATATTAAAAATGAAAACATTGGAAATTCTTGTAAAGAAATAAACTTAAATAAAAGAGCACAAAATTAAATTTTGAAGCCAGTCTTTTTTTTATATAAGATTTATTAATCATATTATTATATTAAATATATTTAAGAAAACATGATATGAATTTCTGTCCTTCAAAAAATCTTAGGTCATTTTTCCTCTCTCTCAATATATTTTTAGGCGATAATATTCAAGAAATATTCAAACATATAATTAGTTTTACATATTTTAATTTCACATAAATATACAAATATACAAATATTTTTTATAAGATTTATTAATTATATTATTACATTAAATGTATTTAAGAATATTGATATTAATTTTTTTTAAGGAAAAAATCCTAGGTCATTTTTTTCCTCTCTCTATATATCTATAGGGGATAATATTCAATAATTTTTTTTTATGTTATTCGATTAATTCATTATATTATTATATAAAATGTATTTAAGAATACTGATATTAATTTTTTTTATTCAAAAAATGTTAGGTCATGTTTTCTTCTCCCTATATATATTCCCATGCGATAATATTCAATAATTATTAGAACATATAATTAATGATAGACTAAAAATATTCAAGAAACTTTATAAAAGATAAAACAAAAAAATAAAATAAAAATAAAAATTAGCATTGCTATTACTATCAAAACAATAAAAATTATTAAATTATCCGGAGAGAAAAAAATATTACCAGAAGAGTAAGCAAGAAAAACAATTAAATTATTATCATTATAATAATATTAATTATTATTATTATTATTATTATTATTATTATTATTATTGTGTTAAGTACAAAATTAAAATTCGAAGACAAATTTTTTTTATGTTATCCTATTTATTCATTATATCATTATATTAAATGTATTTAAGAATACTGATATTAATTTTTTTTGTTCAAAAAATCGTAGGTCATGTTTTCTTCTTCCTATATACATTCCTATGAGATAATATTGAATAATATTAGAACATATAATTAATGAAAGACTAAAAATATCCTAGAAACTTTAACAAAAGAAAAAAAAAATATTATTGCCATTACTGTCAAAACAATAAAAATTATTAAATTATACAAGAAAAAAAAAAACATTAACAAAAGAGTAAGTAAGAAAAACAATTAAATTATTATTATTATTATTATTATTATTATTATTATTATTATTGTTATTGTTATTATTGTGTTAAGTACAAAATTAAAATTTGAAGATAAATTTTTTTTTTATGTTATCCGATTTATTCATTATATGATTATATTAAATGTATTTAAGAATACTGATATTAAATTTTTTTTATTCAAAAAATCCTAGGTCATGTTTTCTTCTCCCTATATATATTTCTATGAGATACTATTCCATAAATATTAGAACATATAATTAATGAAAGACTAAAAATATCCTAGAAACTTTAACAAAAGAAAAAAAAAATATCATTGCCATTACAGTCAAAACAATAAAATTTATTAAATTATACGGAGAAAAAAAATATTAACAAAAGAGCAAGCAAGAAAAATAATTAAATTATTATTATTATTATTATTATTATTGTGTTAAGTACAAAATTAAAATTCGAAGACAAATTTTTTTTATGTTATCCGATTTATTCATTATATCATTATATTAAATGTATTTAAGAATACTGATATTAATTTTTTTTATTCAAAAAATCCTAGGTCATGTTTTCTTATCCCTATATATATTCCTATGAGATAATATTCAATAAATATTAGAACATATAATTAATGAAAGACTAAAAATATCCTAGAAACTTTAACAAAAGGAAAAAAAATAAATATCATTGCCATTACTGTCAAAACAATAAAAATTATTAAATTATACGAAGAAAAAAAAACATTAACAAAAGAGTAAGTAAGAAAAACAATTAAATTATTATTATTGTTGTTGTTGTTGTTGTTGTGTTAAGCACAAAATTAAAATTCGAAGACAAATTTTTTTTATGTTATCTGATTTATTCATTATATGATTATATTAAATGTATTTAAGAATACTGATATTAATTTTTTTTATTCAAAAAATCCTAGGTCATGTTTTTTTCTCCCTATATATATTCCTATGAGATAATATTAAATAAATATTAGAACATATAATGAATGAAAGACTAAAAATATCCTAGAAATTTTAACAAAAGAAAAAAAAAATCATTGCCATTACTGTCAAAACAATAAAAATCATTAAATTATACGGAGGGAAAAAAACATTAACAAAAGAGTAAGCAAGATAAACAATTAAATTATTATTATTATTATTATTATTATTTTGATTGTTGTTGTTGTAGTTGTTGTTATTGTTATTGTGTTAAGCACAAAGTTAAAATTCGAAGACAAATTTTTTTTATGTTATCCGATTTATTCATTATATGATTATATTAAATGTATTTAAGAAGACTGATATTAATTTTTTATATTCAAAAAATGCTAGGTTATGTTTTCTTCTCCCTATATATATTCCTATGAGATACTATTCAATAAATATTAGAACATATAATTAATGAAAGACTTAAAATATCCTAGAAACTTTAACAAAAGAAAAAAAAATATCATTACCATTACTGTCAAAACAATAAAAATTATTAAATTATACGAAGAAAAAAAAACATTAACAAAAGAGTAAGCAAGAAAAACAATTAAATTATTTATTTAATAATTTAAATTATCAAGAGGAAAAAAAATATTAACAAAAGAGTAACTAACAAAAATAATTAAATTATTATTGTTGTTGTTATTATTATTATTATTATTATTATTATTATTATTATTATTATTATTATTGTGTTAAGTACACTTATATATACATGGACAAAAGTAGATATTATTCTACAAAAAAAAATTAAAAGTATAAGGGATGAAATGAAAATCAAATATAAAGGGATTAAATTAAAAAATTAAAAGTCTAAGGGCTGAAATGAAAATGACATTCATTATCAATTTAAATTAAAGGACAAAGTTGAAAAAATCAAAACTTGTGTACCGAATTTATTGAGCATTTACAGCCAATCTGGAAAATTAAAAGTAGGAGGACCGAAGTGAAACTCTCATATTCAATCAATTAAAATTGGAGGACCCAATCGAACTAAATCAAAACTTATATAATAGAAATCAGGACCAAAATCAAAATTAAAAGTAGAAGGACCAAAGTGAAAATGTACAACAAATGGGGGACTCTCCTGCACTTTCACGTGCAGGAGAGAGAGAAAACGGTGGCAGCGCCTTTAACCGGCCAACGGCGCATTCACAGGTATTTTTAGGGTTCACGCGCCACCGCGGGAGAAAGGCCACGCGGAGGCGCATCGAGGACGACGGCGATAGACCATTTCCGACCACCGTATGAGGCCGCTCGCGCCGCCCAAACAGGGCGGGAGGCGGAAAACCGACCGGCGCGTGCGCCTCACGCCCTGACAGACACTGAATAAAAAATTAAAAAATGGGGTCAATTACCTTTCTGCCCCTATATTCAAGCCAGCGTTTTTGTCTTATTAGGGGCTATAACCGTATTTAGCAAAATGTTTTTTTTAAAAAAAAAACAAGCGGCGGGTCGGACCGGTCCGAATGGGCGCAATGACAAACGTGCCCCTGACCCAGAACCGTTTTTTGTCTTATTATGGGGGGCAAAAACGATAAAACATTGTTCACAGGCGCTAAAGACAAAAAAAAAGATGGACGTGCACCTGCGACGCACGGAGGACAAAGCTCGCGTCCACAGTGCGGATAAGTGTAGGTGAACAGTAAATTCCGTTTTGTTTTAGTGTATTTGTTAATAAAGTCTACGGTTTTTCCCTTGTGGGGTCTTAAGACAAACACTGGTAATAAACTTGTTTTAATTTTTTGAAAAATAATTGGTCGAAATCAGGTTGCTTTAATTATTTTTAAAAAAATCTGGGTCAGTCAGATGACCGTTCTAACTTGTGACATGAACATTGCCTCGAGTTAACTCTCAAATCAGGATTTTAAAACTGATGATAATATTTTTTATTCATACATGGACTTCGATCAACCCGTATTGACCCTCATGATCCATGACCTAGGCCTTGCCTCCATCAACCTCAAAGTTGAGTTTTAAAACTATGATAATAATAATTTTTATTTTTAAATTGATCGAAGTCAACTCGGGTTGACCATCCTGGTCTGTGGCCGTGGCCTAACCTTACGTGGAGTTGAAGCTCTTGATTTGTGGCTCAAACCTTGCCTCGAGTTAACCCTCCACAAATGCGACTTAGGCCTTACCCCAGGTTGATTTTTGAATTAAATTTTAAAATTATATATAAAATAATATTTTTTTCATATATTGACACGAGTCAATAATATCAACCTCACTTGTGACTTAAAACTTATTACCCCTAAATTAAATTTTAAAATTATCAATAAGTTTTTTCTTACTATTTTTAAAAAATACTTAAAAATAGAGTAAAACATTAGATAGCAACGCCTAGCTTGGGTTGAGCACCTAATACCTAATAATTAATCTCTCTAAAAAAGAAAAGGAAATTACCATCACAAAGGATACAACGGCTCATCAATAATGATATTGCTGAGTCTACTTCTAGGCACTTATATAAACTATCTTGATGTGAAGTTATTTAGTAGGAAATTTCTGGTAAATCGAGCTTAAAAGGCTCGACAAGAAGGGCGAGGATCTGCTTTTTATTCTCATGGCGATCCTGAACACCAAACCCATCTCCATGATGGTAGAGGTAGTGCACCACTCGAGCCATATTGGTGCTGATATTAACAAACAATCGTAGCGTAGGGGAGTTTGTGAAGCACTGTCCATTTATTTTCTTCCATGTTTTTTGTATTATGTTATTTATATGATTCCTCGAAACCTGCTCCGAAACATTCACTTCTCGCATATAACACATTACTGACGAAGCAGCATCTCCTCTCTCCTGCTCTGCCTGCAGCAAGACATTGTGTATTTCATGATTAGTCCATATCACCTAAAAATTTAAAATTATAGATAAAATTCTAAAATATAATTTATATTATTATCTAATATATTTTTTTAAGTAAAAATTTTTTGGGCTTGAAACTTGCACAGGCCCACACTTACTTGTGTTTAATTTTTATCAAATAAAATAAGGGTGGTAAGATTCAAACTCGTGACCACTGGGTCAACAAGGTCCTGATATCATGTTAATGAACTATCTCACCTAAAAACTTGAGCCTATAGATAAGATTTTAGAATATAATTTATATTATTCTTTAAAACCTGCTTGTGTAGTTTTTGTTTTCAGAATTTCCCAAGCTGGGAGTAATTGAATTGTTGTATTAAACCAAGGGCTGTATTTGTAACTGGCTAGAAACTTAGAAGGAAAAAAAATTAATTTTAGTATAGGGTTTGTAATTAATCAGGAAATAATGATTACCACATAAGTCCCAAGATCATTGCACAGCCGAATTATGAGAGAAATGCTGTGAACAAGATCTTGATTTTTCTCGGGAAAATTTGACGTCTCCTCGGTCTCGAGCTCAGTCATTACAGAGAAAAATGAATGAGCTGAAAGCACAGTGCCTGATGATGAAACCCATGCATTGCTCAAATACTCTTGCAAGGAAGGTGTGTATCCTTTATCGAACCATTCTGCCTCCTTGAACATTGCTTTGCAAAAATCTCCCCACTGAAATACCAAAGGTAATCGAATGATGGCGACGGCCATGTTAATGAATTTGTGAAAGAAGTTTTCCATATGTAGAAAACGATTTTCTTGAAAGACATTATGTTAGTGTAGATAATTACCACTTTCTTTAGGTGAGGTAGAACTTGATTCCCATCTTTCCCCCTTTGCATTTCAAGAGCCATTTCATTAGTTATATCGAAGAGGGCTTGGAAACAAATCTTCATACATTCTGGCAGTTCTTGAACTCCTCCCGTATCCCACCTAAACATTTTATGATTAACGACTAATTAGATTTAGCAGATAATTATCAAATATAAATATCATATAAAAGTTTTAATTATACTAACCTGTCAACAGCTTCGGTGAATTGCTGAAGCTCATTCAGAGAACCATAAACATCATATACATCATCTATAATTAATATCATGATTATGACTTTAGTGAGCAACTTCCTAAAGCTGCAGTACTTCGGCTCAAATACAAGTCCCACAGCGCATAAGAAGCTCTCGACCAGTCGATCCCTTGTGAAGCTCAGATTCTCTATCAGCCCTAAATTCCTCCACCACCTAGAAATGCAACAAAAACCATAATTTTATTGGGTTGATGGAGCTCATCCTGCAATTTAAGCTTTAATATTTGAGTAGAAAGTTTTCTCGGATATGATATCAGATTTCAAATCTACCTTTTTCTGGAAAGAATACTCATCTAACCGGTTAACCTCTAACTTTTAGCTTGCTACAATACCTTTACATGTCCTTTCAAATTTTAAACACCTGGGACAGAATTCTAAATATTGGGGGGTCCAATTCATGCATGGACAAAATAATTTTAGTCTTTGACGTGAAAAGGCGAGGGTTTTTTTGTTGTAGTCTACCTCGAAGAATCTCTCAAATCTTTTTGGAGTGTGGCTTGGACCATGTTGAAGTTGACTTTAGCCAAGGCAAGTAAATGCTTATTTGTTTGCTTGTCATTCGCGTACGCGTTGATATTCCATTTGACATCAAACCACAGCACCCTCCAGTGAGAAGGAAGCTCTAAAACATGCACCAAATGTTTTGCGAGGTCTGTCTCGATGGTCCCGGAATCTATACTGGTTAGAATTCTAGTTGAAAAAGCTTTAGCGTCATCCAGCGTAGCTTCACCTTCGTAGGCTAAATGTGAGGCCTCAAAAAGCTCGATCAAGCCCCTAACATCTGTGCATTTGCTTCTGTCGAAAGTCCCGTCCAAAAAGCCATTGAAGACACCTGAATTCCAGATTATGAAATTCCATAAATAAACGTACCCTGCTAGTCTTGTGAATACGTAAAGAAAAAGATATATTTGAAGAAACTATCTCATCTAAATATTAAGTTTTTAGGGTGGTTTCAAAATATGATTTATATTATTCTCTAACATATTTTTTTAAGTGAAAGTCTTTTCGACTTGAAACTTGCACAAGCTCACACTAACTTGTGCTTGATTTTTTTATTAAATAGAAAAATGATGATGAGATTCGAACTCGTGATCGCTAAGTCAACAAAGCTCTGATACCATATTAAGAAATCATCTTACCTAAAAATTTAAGTACCTTAAGTTTTTAGGTGACGTAATATGATTTATATTATTTTCTAACTAGCAATACATGTGGTCAGAGCAAATTAAAAGAAACCTTTTCCAGAATTTCACCTGGTGAAACTTCATATCCGTGCAGCCTGAGCAGCTTGAACCTTAATGCAGTGGCATAGAGATTCTCGTCTACTTCGAGATTTCTATTCTTGATCGAAGCTGCT
>JAJQXV010000053.1:0-49311 GCA_025169955.1 Salix arbutifolia
TGCAGCGTCCATGGCTGCTATTTTATAGGGGAGCTTGGCCTGCCACAGTGGCTGAAATACTGTGGATGTCGTCGGCATGGTGGCCTGCTTTCGGCTGGGGTGGCTGTTGGCAGCGGCACAGGTGGGCTGTCGGCAGCGTGCAGGTGGCTGGTCGGTAGGCAGCGGCGGGCTGTTGTTTTGGAAGGAAATGAAAATGCAATTTGGTCATTCAATTTGTAATTGTTCTAATTGCACCCTCAATTGGCTTTAAACTTTTAATTTTTTTAATTTTGCCCCTGACTTCGCACAATTGGCTTGGAAAAAATTCAATTCGGTCTCCAAAAATTCCAATCTTCTCTATTGAACCCAAATTAAGCTCAAAAATTTGATTTTTCATCGATTAAGCCCTTGATAAAATTAATTTTACCAATTTAAAGTATAACTAAGTCCTTGCACTTAATTAAATCCTTCAATTGGATCCTAAATTAATTCCAAAATATAATTATACTTTAAATTGGCCCATGATTAAATCAAATTGGCCTATAAAAAATATAATTATGATTTTTGACTTAATTTTTACCTCGAATTTGTATTTTCTCTCATTTTTGGGCACAAAAGAGATACGATTCGGCTCAGAAAATATTCCAAATTTCCACCATGATTTTCTATCGTCACCAAACCCCTTTTATTTTATTTTTGTTATTTTTATTTTATTTTGGGGAGTCACCCAAAAATTGGGTGATGACAGTTGCCCCCCTCTTTACAATGTTTACGACTAAAGTCTTGTAAAAGACTTAAGATAGTAAGCGTTGTAAAGAAAAAAATAAGAATGAGGGCTATTAAGCGCACTCGGTAAGGAATGATAAGATAGGGCTAGAAAGCGCACTACCAAAGAATTGGGGCCTAAGAAGGACACTCAAAAAGGATGGAAGATGATGATGTTTGTGAATGATACAGGAAAATGGTCTCATTGTAATGGGTGACCTACCCAGGTGAAAAATGGTGAAGATGGTCTCATTGTAATGGGTGACCTACCCAAGTGAAAAAATGGTAGAGATGGTCTCATTGTAATGGGTGACCTACCCGGGTGAAAAATGGTGAAGGTGGTCTCATTGTAACGGGTGACCTACCCAGGAAATGTAATGAAGATGGTCTCGTTGTTACGGGTGACCTACCCAGGTAAAAAATAATGAAGTTGGTCTCATTGTAATGGGTGACCTACCCAGGAAAATGGTAGAGATCGTCTCATTGTAATGGGTGACCTACCCGGGTGAAAAATGGTGAAGATTTCATGGGATGGAAGATAGGGCTCAAAAAGCGCACTATCTTAGTTGATGATTGAGGATTAGAAAACGCACTCAAAGATGAAGGGAAAATAGGGCTAGAAAGCGCACTATTTTAATTGATGGATCGAGGGTTGGAAAACGCACTCGAAGATGAAGGGAAAATAGGGTTGGAAAGCGCACTATTTTAATCGATGGTCGAGGGTCTGAAAACGCACTCGAAGATAAGGGGAAAATAGGGCTTGAAAGCGCATTATTTTAATTGATGGTCGCACTCGAAGATGAGGAAAAATAGGGTGGAAAGCGCACTATTTTAATTGATGGTCGAGAGTCTGAAAACGCACTCGAAGATTAGGGGAAAATAGGGCTTGAAAGCGCACTATTTTAATTGATGGTCGAGGGTCTGAAAACGCACTCGAAGATGAGGGGAAAATAGGG
Source organism: Salix arbutifolia (assembly GCA_025169955.1). NCBI lineage: Eukaryota > Viridiplantae > Streptophyta > Magnoliopsida > Malpighiales > Salicaceae > Salix > Salix arbutifolia. The sequence continues at coordinate 1,701 of JAJQXV010000053.1, forward strand.
CTGGAAAGCGCACTATTTTAATTGATGGTCGAGGGTCTAAAAACGCACTCGAAGATGAAGGGAAAATAGGGCTGGAAAGCGCACTATTTTAATTGATGGTCGAGGGTCTAAAAACGCACTCGAAGATGAAGGAAAAATAGGGCTTGAAAGTGCACTATTTTAATTGATGGTCGAGAGTTGGAAAACACACTCGAAGATGAGGGGAAAATAGGGCTTGAAAGCGCACTATTTTAATTGATGGTCGAGGGTTGGAAAACGCACTCGAAGATGAGGAAAAATAGGGCTGGAAAGCACACTATTTTAATTGATGATCGAGGGTCTGAAAACGCACTTGAAGATTAGGGGAAAATAGGGATGGAAAGCGCACTATTTTAATTGATGGTCGAGGGTCTGAAAACGCACTCGAAGATGAGGGGAAAATAAGGCTGGAAAGCGCACTATTTGAGTTGGTTGATGGCTAGAAAGCACACTCAAATAAAGCAAGAGATAGGGTTGAAAAACGCTCTATCTATGGTAAATGAAAGGCTCGTAAGCGCACTCAGGGAAGTGAAAATGATGAGGGCTCAAAGGCGCACACAAAAATGATGAAGGTTTGTAAATTACAATCCCTTCAAAACATTTCCTAGATTATCAGTGGGGAGAAATGCATGATGAAACCCAAAATCAGGAAAGAGATAAAGCTGAAAAGCATGCTCAAGGAAATGGAAAAGGTGGGAGCTTGAAAGCGTGCACAAAAATGAATGAATGAAGGTTCGTAAATTACGATCCCTCCAAAACATTTCCTAAATTCTCAATGAGGGTGCAATGCATGATGATGCATGTATACTTACCTGAGAAATATAGGTCCCCCTTTCTTCTTCCTGACCTTCCTTTCCTGGGGTTTGGATCTCCGACTTTGATGGCTTCTCGCTTCTGCTTACTCGAGCAGCAATTTGTGATTTTGACCACTAGAGATGATAGATTTTCCATATCAACATGCCCCCCTGAGTTTTGATCCAGATTCTTTGAAAAGGAATTATGGAGTCAGCTTCATGATTTTGACCACTGAAGATGATAGATTTTTCATATCAACATGCCCCCTTGAGTTTGATCCAGATTCTTTGAAAAGGAATGATGGAGCCCACTTCAATTGCATTTTAGATTACCCCCTAGTTTGGTCATGCCCCAAAAGTGTTTTAGGCTTTAAGTGTTTGCAGGAAAGGGATGGCTATTTGCAAAAATTGTTTTCATGTAAAATTTTTGGAATTTCAAAGTCATTCCAAGCACAAAAACCATTTTGATGTTTGTTTAACAAACTTGTTCTCGAAAGAATTCAAGTGATCTCATTGTCAGGTTTTATGTTGACTTTGACAAGAATGTGAAATGATATTTGCAAGTCTCGTATGTTAGGAAGGTTTCGATCAAGTCGTATAAAGCATTTGTAAGGATTGTTTCAAATGGAAAAGCATTGTTTATCGATCCAGATTACTCGTATTTGATCAGAAAGGGCTTTATCAGGCTTGTAACGTAGGCTTAGGTTACTGGCTATGAAAAAAAGATATTTGTAGGCTCAAAAAGTGTTTAAGGGTTTTTTAGACTAAGGATCACTTAGTGCTTACTCTTAGAACTTCATTTAGCCCTCATTATTGATTTTCATAGTGACCTAGCATGCCCCCCAGTGTTTGTTTGGGCTTTCATCTTGACATGCCCCCCAGTATTTGTTTGGGTTTTTTCATTGGTATTTGGCATTAATGTTGTGCTGACTTGACATGCCCCAAAAGTATTTTGTTTGGGCTTTTTCATTGGTTTTTGGCACTAACATTATGCTGACTTGACATGCCCCCAAGTATTTTGTTTGGGCTTTTTCATTGGTTTTTGGCACTAACATTATGCTGACTTGACATGTCCCCCAAAGTATTTTGTTAGTGTTTTTATCGCGACATGCCCCCCAGTATTTTGTTTGGGCTTTCTATGTTGGGTTTTTAGTACTACCAAAATATTGAATTAATTTTCTATAGTATACTAAAACCCTTTTTATGTTTATGTCCCCCAACTTTGTTCAGGCGTCACTTGTCATTGAGGACTGTTTTGTAGAATTTTTTTTTTTTGCACTTGCCCCCCAGTATAGGGTGTGATCCTTGCCGGGGTTAATTATCAAGAAAAGATTATTAGGCTCAAATAAGGACTGCAATGGATATTTGAGACTTTGTGATGGCATATCAAAGATGGCCTTTCCTCATTTCAAAAACATGCAATCTGAATCAATAAGCTTTACTTTTCCATGCGAAACAAGTTTTTGATTTTTTTTTTATTATTTGTTTGGCTAAGAGATTAGCTTTATTATGTGGGTTTTGGTGGTATGAGATCACCTTTCAATGAAATCCTTTGAATTCCCAAAACACATTTGTTAAACAAACATTAATTTGGCATTTCTTTTTGTACTAGACTTTGATTTGCCAAAAATCTTAATGAAATCATGAGATCATGTATAATTTGGATGAAAGGGTGTAAGGAGTGCTTGTGTTATTTAGACAAAAAGCAAGAACACCTCATAAACACAAGAAAATACATAATCATTGAAAAGGAAGGTTTGCTTAACAACAAAAAGGTCCATGGCATTACAAGCAAGATTGTCGACAAGTGTAACGTGCGGACATGACTAAAACAAAAGGAAATCATGGAAGCAGACTTCATCTCCCAATATCGGCACATTCCCTTTTCAAAAGCTTTTGCCGATTTCACTCTAAATGGTGCAGACACTTAGTACCCCATTTTCGTGAAGCTTAATTGGGTGTAGGACCTGGATTTTCTTCAGATGTTATCCACCCTACTTTGATCAAATGCATGAGCTTTTTCTTGAAAGCACCACAAGTGTGAATGTTATGCCCTGCAGCTTCAGCATGGTACTCGCAGGTGAGATCAGGTTTGTACCAACCAGGGTAAGGTGGTTGCAAAGGTGTCTGAGGTTCAGGAGCTATTTTCCCAGTGCTTACCAACTTTTGATATATCTCATTCAAAGACAATGGTAGCGGAGGTAACTATTCTTAGGTTTTCTGGTAATTTCTTTACGGGAAATTTTTAGATGGATCTTTGACTCGAAGATTGATGTTGGCAATTTGAGATGAAGGGTTATGGTAGTTTTGGAATTGGTTGTTCCTACCCTTATAGTCGTCTTCAAAATGTTCTGCATCTTTTCTTTTGCTTTCAAAGCCGTTTTTCTCCACGGGTGCAAAAATTCTACCACTTCTAATTCCCTGTTCTATTCGCTCTGCCACGGCTACAACATCCGTGAATTGCTGTGCTGAACTGCCCATCACATGTTCGTAATAGGGCGCTCTTAGCATGTTAGTGAATAATGTCACCATCTCTTTATCTAGAAGCGGGGGATGTACCTGTGCAGCGAGATCTCTCCATCTCTGAGCATATTCCTTATACTTTCTTTGTCCTTCTTCTCCAAATTGGACAAACTTGTTCTGTCGGGAGCGATGTTCATATTGTACTTATATTGCTTGACGAAAGCATCTACCAGATTTTTTCAACTGCGGATCCTGGTGTTGTCTAGTCTCATGTACCAATTCAAAGTTGCCCCGCTCAAACTGTCTTGGAAAAAATGCATCAGTAATTTTTCATCATGCACTACTTCTGCCATTTTGTTACAGTATGATTTTAAGTGAGTGACAGGGCATTGTGTCCCAGTGTATTTGATAAATTCGGGGACACGAAATTTTTTTGGTATTACAACATTTGGGACTAGACACATTTTTGCAGCTTGTACTGGGTCATATAAATTTACCCCTTCAATGGCTCTTATCCTGGCTTCCAGCGTCGCCATCTTATCTTGGTCAATATCCATTGATGCTTCTATAATTGTTGGGGTTGGCGCTGGTGTCGGCACTGCAAATTGTACGAAAGCTGGGTTTTGTTGTGGATCCTGAACCCTTTCCCCTGTCACCTCTTCATGGTGGTTCATTCCTTGTGTTTGAGCAGCCGTTGCGGGTCCAGTTGAAGGACCCTCGCCAGAGGTATTTCTCAGTGCTTGCTCGAGCAAGCTGGTGAGACTAGCCACGCTAGCTTTCAAAGAATCCAATTCTTCATGGAAATGAGCATTACGGTGTGCACGCTCTTCATCCTCCATATTTCTCTGATGGGGTCGAGTGGTAGGAGCTCTTCGGGGACCTATATTTCAAACTGCCGATGATATGTTATGCACAGTGATGGATGCATGTGGATGCAAATGCATGTATATACATATTAGAAAAATTATCAGAATTTATACAGAAAGACAAGTCCTAAGTCATTACATGAGGGGTAAGTTTTGTATATGGTCTTAAAAGGTCTATGAACTGCCTAGTGACTACCTTACGTGAAGGTAATATAGGGGTTTACAAGAAATGGTTGGGGCATAGTATGACCGCCATTATCAACTAAACACTCAGTTCATAGTTGGATGTTTCACGAATCTGAACCCCGACTGAAAGTCATGGGGCGGACCGTTAATCCCTACTTACCTTAAAATTGGGTTTACTCAGGAAATTAAAATGCATGACGACATTAATTCAAATTCAATGTTATGCACGAGTTGAAAGTAAAATGCATGCTAAAGCAGTAAAAATACATGAAAAAAAGGACTAAAGAATAAACAATCAAACAACAAAGCTTAGTCCAACGATGTCCCCAGTGGAGTCGCCATCTGTCGCCACGACGATTTTTTACGCGCTTCGCGCCCCGCTATTCCCCCGGGTCTGGGGGGAAGATAACAGCACGCGGTGAAAATGGTGTGTGTTTATAGCCGTAAAATTTACGATTATATTTATCAGGAGTCGCCACCTAGTATTAAAGTTACTAGGAACCTATTGGTCTGCGAGAGTCTAGGGTAAGGAGACTTGTTGTGCAAGGGGAAGACGCATCACCCCAAGTGCACCCACCTAAGGTAAGCTGCATTGTTGTTTGATTGTTTTTTCTAAGTTAAAAAAAATATTTTTACACTGCATTTTCAAAAACAACATTTTTTTGTCCGCGGGTGTACTTTACAGTGTAATTTTACACCGCAGTTGAAAATCTTTTTTCTTATCTACGAATGTACTTTACAATGTAATTTTACATCGTAGTTAAACTCCTTTTTTATCTACGGATGTATTATACAAAGTAATTTTACATCGTATTAAAAATATTTTTTATCTGCGGGTGTATTTTACAATGTAAATTTACACCACGAAAGCTAAAACAAAATAATTATTAAATTATTTTTGACATTTTGGCCGAATACCAATGGATAATAGTAAACTGGTTACGATATCCAAATTTTCGTTTTAAAAATATGGAAAAAGATGCAACATATTTTTTTATGAAGAATATGATGGAAAAACTTTGGAATCCGGCCGTATGCACGAAAACAAAATACTTTTTTTAAAAAAAAACACATTTTTTGTTTTTTTATTTTTTGAAAAAAAAATAGAAAAAAAAAACTCAGGCCAGGCAGGACCCAACTAAATGGGCCGGCCCAGCTGAGGCTGCTAAGGGGCCAAGTCCGCTGGACTTGGGCCGGCCCAGCCAGCTAGGCTGGGCCGAGAGAGGCCAGCCCAAAAGGGGCAAAAAAAAAGAAATAAAATGCAAAACACGTGCACAGTGAATTAGTTCACTGCACTCTGAGACGTGAACAGTGATTTGGTGGTTGGCCGACCACCACGAGAGGCTCACCAGCCACAGCCGTTGGGTAGAGGAGATCGAGGTGGTTCTCCCTGTCATGGTGGCGTCGAAAATGGTGGTCCGTGGTGGCCGGAGGGAGCTCTTGAAATCGCCGGTTTGTGCTCTGTTCGAGCTTGCTGTTGCTGCTCGTCGCCGGAGTTGAGGAGGGAGAAGCTGGACCTTCTGGTGTAGCTGCTGGCGCTGAGAAGGAGGAGCTGCTGGTGGTGGTGGTTGTCACGGTGGAGCTGGTGCTGCTGCTGGTTGTAGAGAGAGAGGGAACATGCAGACCGAGAGGGAGAGAGAAAGGATTTGCAGACCCAGAGAGGGAGAAGTTGCTGGCTGTGTTGGGTCAAGCAGAGATGGGGAAGATGGTTGGTCTGTTGATGTCACCGGAGTCGAGACTAGTCTGTTGCCGGAGACGAGGAAGACGAAGCTCTCTCTCTTCTCCCCTGGCTTTTCTCCTTCGTTTTTTTCTCTCGGTCTCTTTCTCTGTCCGTAATTTTCTCTGTTCAATTCTTCCCCCCTCTACGTGATTTTTCCTCAGAATTTTTCTCTCCTTTGCTAAACACGTAAATTTCTCTTTTCCTCCCCCCTTTGCATGCAGCGTCCATGGCTGCTATTTATAGGGGAGCTTGGCCTGCCACAGTGGCTGAAATACTGTGGATGTCGTCGGCATGGTGGCCTGCTTTCGGCTGGGTGGCTGTTGGCAGCGGCACAGGTGGGCTGTCGGCAGCGTGCAGGTGGCTGGTCGGTAGGCAGCGGCGGGCTGTTGTTTTGGAAGGAAATGAAAATGCAATTTGGTCATTCAATTTGTAATTGTTCTAATTGCACCCTCAATTGGCTTTAAACTTTTAATTTTTTTAATTTTGCCCCTGACTTCGCACAATTGGCTTGGAAAAATTCAATTCGGTCTCCAAAAATTCCAATCTTCTCTATTGAACCCAAATTAAGCTCAAAAATTTGATTTTTCATCGATTAAGCCCTTGATAAAATTAATTTTACCAATTTAAAGTATAACTAAGTCCTTGCACTTAATTAAATCCTTCAATTGGATCCTAAATTAATTCCAAAATATAATTATACTTTAAATTGGCCCATGATTAAATCAAATTGGCCTATAAAAAATATAATTATGATTTTTGACTTAATTTTTACCTCGAATTTGTATTTTCTCTCATTTTTGGGCACAAAAGAGATACGATTCGGCTCAGAAAATATTCTAAATTTCCACCATGATTTTCTACCGACACCAAACCCCTTTTATTTTATTTTTGTTATTTTTATTTTATTTTGGGGAGTCACCCAAAAATTGGGTGATGACAACCACCATAGACCTTGCCATTTCACAAATGGTTCTATTCTTCCTCTTTGCTACTCCATTCTGCTGAGGAGTATAGGCAATGGTTAGTTGTCTTTACATACCCATGTTTGCACAAACTCTTGAAATTGATTTGAGGTGTACTCTCCACCTCTATCACTCCATAATTTCTTAATTTTGTACCATCACTTTGTAGCTCAACAAATGCCTTAAACTTCTTGAAGACACTGAACGCACCAGTCTTGGTCCTGAGAAAATATACCCAACACATTATTGAAAAATCATCAATGAATGTGATGAAATACTTGTTCTCCCCAATTGAATCACACTACATTGGTCCACACAAGTCTGCGTATCAATTCTAGTGGACACTTTGCTCTCCATGCTCTTTCTTTTTCAAACTTGTCTCTATGTTGCTTGCTAAGAACACACCCCTACACACACATCTTTCAATTTTGTCAACACAAGCAGTCCATACACCATCTTCATTTGCTTCATGTTCTTTAAGCTCCCAAGATTTAAGTGTCCAAATATCCTATGCCATATCCATGTATCTTCACTGACAATTGCCTTCATTGTTGCAGGTGTAATGGATTCAAGTTAGAGTGGGAAACATCTATTTCCACTCATTACTACTTTTGCATTCACATTTGTTAGGCTTCCATCATCAAAGATTACTGCAAGAATGCCTCCAAACAGGACATAGTATCTATGTTCCATCATTTGTCCCACACTCAACAAATTCTCATCTAATCTAGGAACTAGTAGCACTTCATGTATGTATCTCTTCCATGTTTAGTATTTAACACAAGAGTCCCCATTCTAGTTGCTTGTACCAAGTCTCTTGAGCCCATTTTACTTTGCAAGCCACTATTTTATCAATATTAATTAGTTCAGCTTCCCTTGATGTCATGTGATTATTGCATGCACTTTCCATAAACCAACTGCTTTTGTCTTGCATTGTTGCAGCATGACATGCATAGAACATGGCTGTTGTAGTTGCCTTTTCTTGCTTTGCATAGCTTGCTTGTGGTTTGTTCATGTTGTTGTCACAGTTCCTTGCATAATGGCCAAACCCGTTGCACTTCATACATTTTGGTTTACTTTTGAACTTGCACACACCAAATTGATACTTGTGGCAAACCTGACATTGTGATTTTACACTACCTTGACTGCTTGCACTTGTACTGCCATTCCAGCCTGCATTACTATAATTATTCATGGGTTTAGCAGGATAGTTCCTCTCTTTCTTATTCTGTGACTTCCATTTTGGATTGTGTCTTCCTTGTGTAAATTTATTTGTGTTATAGCCATGATTGTACCCAATCTTAAGACTGCTGAAGGCTCTTTCTGTCCCTGCATTTTTTTCCCTTTCATCATGCAAATTTTCCCTTTTATCATAGACTTTAACTGAAGCTATGATTTCTTTAATTCTAAGAACATCAAGGTCTCGAGTCTCTTCAATAATGGACACAATGGACTTATATCTTCTACTTAGGCTCATCAATAGCTTCTACACAATTCTTGATTCACTAACTTCTTCTCCAAGTGATTTCAAATCATTTATAGTTTCAAAGAATTTAGCTAAGTAGTTATCTATGCTTTCACCATATAGCATTCTCATATACTCAAAAATTGCTCTTACCGATTGTAATTTTACTGCTCTTACCTTCTTATCACCATTGAATTCTCTTCTTAGCACATTCCATGCTCATTTTGTTGTTTTTTCATTCCTAATTCGAGGGAATTGTCATAACCTAATTTTGGTTATTCCCTAAATCTACCCAAAAATAACAAAAATAAAATAAAAGGGGGCTTCTGTTAGCAGAAAAAATCAAGGTTTGGACGTTTTTGAGAGCTCGATCATACCTCTTTTGTGCCTAGAAATGAAGGAACGTGCAGATTCAAGGCTAAAATAATTTATAATTTAGATAAATCTGCGTAAATATTAAGTCGAAAGATATAATTATATTTTTATGGGTCAGGTTGATTTAATCGTTAGCCAATTTAAAAGTGTAATTATGTTTGAGAATTAATTTAAGGTCAAATTGAAGGATTTAATTAAGTGCAAGGACTTAATTATACTTTAAATTGGTCAAAATAATTTTATTAAGGGCTTAATCGATGAAAAATCAACTTCTTGAGCTTAATTCGGGTTCAATTGAGAAGATTGAAATTTTTGAAAACCAAATTGAATTTTTCCAAACCAATTGTGCGAAGTCAGGGACCAAATTGAACAAATTGAGAGTCTAATGGTCACTTGAGGGTTATATCGCATAAACTGGAAACCAAGGACCAAAATAAAAAGGCGTGCAAAGCTAAGGGTGCTCTTGAAATTCTGACGGGGATGCAATTGCATAAAATTAAAAGTTCAAAACTAATTGGGGGTGCAATTAGAACAACTGCAAATTGAGGGACCAAATCATATTTTTACCTTCCAAAATCATTCAACCCTACAGGCGTGCATGCACTGTTCATTCACCTGGATAGTGCGAGGCACGTCATTGCAGGTTCAGGCAGTGATAACCCATTGCTGCAAATAATGGACAGCCGAAGGGTTGCCTCCTTCGCCAATAAATGGTCCCGTTCGCAGCATGCACAAGGGAGAAGAAAAAAGGGGGAGGAGATTGACAAAGGGAAAACTGCAAAACACTGGGAGGAAGAAGTTAACAGAGGAGAGAAAAAATAGCAAAATATTTACGGGGATGAATGGAAACTTAGCAGAAAACAAACACTCCTCGCGTTGTCGCACCCCAAAAAATGAGCGCGGCGTCGTGACGACCCTCCCCGTGCGCGGGGATTTCAATGTCGGGGTTTTATCTTTACATTCGTAAAAAAAGGGAGTCGCCGCCTAGTATTATGGTTACTAGGAAACCTAAACTGGTCTTTCAGAGATTCTAGGGTAAGGGACTGGTTGTGTAAAGGGAAGGTTTTAGCACCCCTAGTACGCCCTACCTAAGGTAAGCTGCTTGATGCGTTTGTTTGCCATATGATTGCTATGATATATAAACTTTCAAAGAAAATGTTGGCTAAATGAAGAATGGGATATCATTCCCGCCGAATATTTTGGATATCAACCTTTTTAGGATTTATTTATCCAAATCTCAACAGTGAATAATAACATATCATTCCCGCCGAATATTTTAGATATTAACCCCTTAGGATTTATTTATCCAAATACCAACGGTGAATAATAGCATATTATTCCCGTCGAATATTTTGGGTATTAACCCTTTAGGGTTTAATTATCCAAATACCGATAGTGAATAATAAATTCCCAAAAATAGGATTTTTACATTTTTGGAATATTGGCCAATACCCTTTGGATTTTTACAAACATGTTGTAAAATCCAAAAATGCAAGAAATGATTTTTCTTTGTGAAATTTATGCAAAAATACATTTTTTTCTTAAAATTCTAAGGTAATATATTTTTGAAACAAAAAGATTTTTTAAAATATGCTAGTGTATTGGACGTATGCAAGAAAACAACACATAAAAAAAAAATTTGCAAATTTTGTTTTTATATTTCTTTTTATTTATTTGATAGGGGGGCTGGGTGCCCAGCCTATGGGGTCGGGCTGTCAGCCCGCCTATGGGGCCGGGCCTTCAGCCCGCATTCTTAGCTTGGGCTTAGGCCCATTGATTCACAGACTGGGCTTAGTCAGACGAGCTGGGAGCCCGTCCTTCTCTCGGGCTGGACTTCCAGCCGAGACGGGGTGGAAGCCCGCCTTATTTATTAGTCAGGCCAGGCACCAAACCCGGCCCGACCCAGCGGGGAGTGAATTAATTCACTCCTCGCATGCAGATATGAAGAAGATGAACAGTGGAAAATGGAAATTTTCGAGTGTGATGAATGGCTTACCTGTTAAAACGGTTGTGTAGAGGACGTCAAGGTGCTTCTCCCTGTCGTGGTGACGTTGGGAATGGTGGCCTGTGGTGGCCGAAAATGGCGTCGGAAAGGTCTCGGTCACGTTCCAGACGATGGAGTCGTTCTGCCAAAAACTTTGCCTGAGATGATGGCTGAGTTTCCGGAGAGGTGGTGGAGAGTTTGGTGATGATGGGGTGGAGTGTAGTTGCTGAGATTGGTTGTCGGGGCTGTTAAACCGATAGGGAGAGCGAGACAGAGGTCTGGTTTTAGAGAGAGAGGTAGAGTAAACGAAAGAAAATGTTGGGGAGAGCAGGAAGAAGATTCTCAAAGTTTTTATGTCAATGGCTCTGCCATTCTCTCTATTTTTCTGCGTCCTTAACACTGTGATTCTTACGTAAATCTCTTCTCTCTTTTTTTCTCCTTCTCTTCACCATGCATTGCTATTTATAGCAGAGAAGACCCAACGTTTAATGCAGCAAATTGATATCAATCAGAGGAGAATCAGGAAGACAGGGAGGAGAATCAGGAAATCGATTTTGATGGAGATAAATTGGGAAGAAGATCACGATTGATATAGGAAGAATTTTGATTTGTTTTGCTGTGATGCAGATGAATCGGGAAGAAAATCAACATTGATATAGAAAGGAAATTTGAGTTGTTTAGCTGTTACCTCGCGCCTGAAAATTCAACGCAAATGCATGCCGGAACAGTGCATGCTTATTTAATGCAAATTTCAAAAAAAAAATAGAAGGTAAAAATATGATTTGGTCCCTTTAAAAATTCTCTAATTGCACCCAATTGGATTTAAACTTGATTTCATGCAATTGCCCCATCAAAAATTCAATCTCAACCTTAGCTTTGCGCGATCTCCTTATTGTGGTCCTTGGTTCCTGATTTTCGCGATTTAACCCTCAATCGACCATTAAACTCTCAAATTGTTCAATTTTGCCCTTGAACCAAGATCTATTTAAAAAAAAATAATGTTTTTGAAACATAAAAATAAAGAGTCAAAAATTGGGTAGCAACACGCGTAAAAAATACACAACAGCAACTCTCAGCCCCTCGTCTTCTTCCCCATTTCTGTTAGAAACTATCACTCCCTAAAACCAATGGCAACCACCGTCAACCTTCTCTCTCCAGTAGCTGCAGCTACTCTCTCTCTCTCTAAAACCAGTCATGTCGGTGCCTCTCTCTCTCTTTCCTCCAGCAGCAACTCCAGTCAGCCTAGTGTCTATCTCTCTTCACTGGCAGCACCTGCAACAACTGAAGCCTTCTTCTCCGACACAACAGTAACTGCACTAGCAGTGACAACACAAAACTAGCCAGCTTTCGATGCCTCATCTGGCCATCACAAGCCACCACTTCCGACATCACCACAACAAAAAACCATCTCGACCTCCTCTAACCAAAGGTGTTAACAAGTACGTCGTTCATCACACCCCCCAAAAACCTCATTTTATTGTTCATCTTCATTTTCGTTTGCACGAGGGAGTGAATTCATTCACTCCCCCTGTTCCACTATTCTACATGCATGCAGAATAGTGGGCAAGCTGGGCCGGGACAAGGCCTACCTAGCCATAAAAATGGGTAGGTTGTTTGGCCCACCTGAGGCTGGAGAGCCAGCCCACCAAGAAAAAATATAAAATATAAAATTTCCATAAAAAATATCTTTTTTAAAAAAATAATTAAAACAAAAAAAGTATTTGTTTTCGTGCATACGGCCAATACACTAAAATATCTTGAACATTCTTTTCCAAAAACAATATTTAGAGTTTAAAGAAAAATATGTTTTAGCATGGATTTCATAAACACAAAAAATTTGTTTTCCTGCATTTTTTAGATTTTACAACATGTTTGTAAAATCCAAAGCGTATTAGCCAATATTCCAAAAATATCAAAAATCTTATTTTTTTGGATTCATATTATTCACTATTAATATTTGGGTAAAGAAACCCTGAAGGGGTTAATATCCCAAACATTATCGGGGATAATTCGCTATTATTCACTATTGATATTTGGTTAAAGAAATTCTAAAGGGGTTAGGGATAATTCGTTATTATTCATCGTTAATATTTGGATAAGGAAACCTTAAAGTAGTAAATATCCAAAATATTTTTACAGGAATAATGTCATCATCATTTAACCAACATTTCTTTGAAAGACCAATACCATAGTAATCATAAGGCAAACCAAAACATCAAGCACACCTTAGGTAGGTCGTACTAGGAGTGCTAAAATCTTCCCTTTATGCAACTAGTCCCTTGCTTTAGAATTTCTGAAAGACCAGTTTAGGATTCCTAGTAACCATAATACTAGGTAGTGACTCCTTTTTTCACAAAATAAAGACAAAACCCTGACATAAATTTCTCACTCACAGGGAGAGCATTGGGACACCGTGCTCTCACAGATGGTGCAACAGGAATAACTCATTAGTTAATGCTCCATGAATAAGGCTCAATGCCTTAGCATTTTTTATTTTATCTTCTCTGGAAATAGCATGTGCTTCTCCTGCTACATCTTATGTTCCATCTCCCTCTCTGTCAACTTCATCTTCTGCTATTAAGTTTGATTTTGTGCAAAACTCCATTACGTCCCATAAATCATATGCTATGAGGATTGTTTCCATATTTACTACCCAAAAAACCATAGTTTACACCATTGAATTGAGGTGTTCTTAGATCTCCACCAGCACTTGAGTTCACCATTTTTCTTTTGGTTTTAATCCTCATAATTTATGACCCTTTTGAATCAATTTCAGTGCTCTGATACCATGTTGATTTTATTTGATTTCAATTGAATTCCTTGAATATTTAAATTGATGATTACTTTCCTCTTATTGCAGGTAATGCAACTTGAGAATTTGTGGAAGATTTAGAGAAGATGAAGATACACAGAAATATGAGTTTTCAATTCCAGTTTTTTCTTACTGAATTTCTTTTTGTGTAAAATACTGCTTACAATATGCTTGATAGAATGCCTATTTATATTGCATTGTAGGCAGACTATTTACCATGTTTCTCTTGTGTGATTAACTATATTAATAGTATGTTAAATTGTAACTACCTAGAGAAGTTCAATTTGAGAACTTTTCTTCTTAGTCAAGAATTAGTTATAATTAACAATGTTACAATTGATTCTGTTAGCACAGAATCTTCTCTTTTCCTTTGCTTATCATAATAATAGTTCATCCTTCTTCTTCTTCTTCTTCACTTGATGTTGCTTTAAGTGGCAATGTCTCTTCCTGTCATGTGTAAGTTAGTGAGTGGCTTAGCTGTCAATAGATATCTTAAAAGCATGTTTTAGTGCCCAACTTTGTTCACCATTTCCATGGTGTAGGAGATTCGGTATTCATTCCAGGGTTATCAATTCCGTTCTGTTTTGACTGAAACAAATGGAACGTAACCGAAATGTTTCGGCTGATATTTGGCTGAAAAATTCGAAATGGACCAAAATTTAAACCGGGATAAAAACAATATCGTTTTGTTTTGTTTTTTAACTAGAATAAAACTTTTTGTCTTTTCAACCAAAATAGAACAAAACAGACAACTATGATTAGCATGCATTCAATCTGAAAAAATATGGGGGGTGCTTTATTAGTAGTATACCTCAAATTGTTTTGAACGTACCAGTGCCTTAATCAGGGATGACGATTAATAAACTATCAAAGGGGAACAATTATATAAAAAATAAAAAATAAAAAAATGCTAAAATATATCCATTCAATAAAGAAGGTGTTGTAATTAATAAAGTGATGTAGAACAGGTAGTGGAAGCATACATGCTCAAGAGGGATCACCCGAAATTCAAAGGCAACTGAATTTCGGCAGTCGGGTCGTCGAAGTCGGAATGGCGTGAAACTCACCCAGTCGATGCGTTTTTCCGTTTACAGAAGAAGTTAGCGGCATAGCCCCTGTTGTCCACTGGTTTTTGGCCAAATTCCATCGTTTCGGCCCGAAATCGTCATTTTTGCCATTTTAGGAAATTCTCGTTTTAGCCATAACTCTTGATTTAAGTGTCCGAATTGACTTTCATCAATTACTGCTTACTCAGGATTTATAGGCCTTTTATATTCTGCATTTATCTCAAATTTTCCATTTATGGTAAATTTATTCTTTTGTGGCGTTTCCTTATCCGTCATGGGATGAGGTTAGGGTTTTGCTTTAAATACCAATGTAAAGCCGCTGGCCGAATTATCTATTGATTATTGAATAAAAATTTTGATTTTTCTAAGATTTCATCTTGTTGCAATTTAATTACGGAATATTGACGTTGGTCGTATTCCTCTACGATTTTCTGTTGTGTCATTTGGTATCAGAGCACGGATTTGCCGATCTTGATGGCGAATAACGAAGCAGGAGACGAAAACTCTATTGGCGGAGACCATGGAGTAGAGGCCTTGTGGGCGGCAGTGGAGGAGAGGCGACAACAAGTAGCGCAGATTCGCGAGATGCTTGCTGTTGGGATTAACCTCAACACCGGCAATAGGCCACCAGTCAACAGGGCTCATGCCGAAGGAATTGCAAGAGACCAACCTGTTGATAGAAGACGCAACCCCGCACCTCGCATTCAACCTGACAGCGAGGATGAGTCAGATGAAGAAGATGCTATGGGGTACGGTTTACATCCACCTGCAAGGCGTCCGCGAGAACAAGATGATTATCGCTTGAAAGCAGACCTGCCCAATTTCGATGGGAACCTGCGAATAGAAGATTTCCTTGATTGGGTTACCGAAGTGGAGAGATTCTTTGAGATGATGGAGATACCAGAAGAAAAGATGGTACGGTTTGTAGAATTCAGATTGAAAGGAGGGGCTGCAGTATGGTGGGATCAATTGCAGAAAAATCGGCAGCGGCAAGGAAAGACGCTTGTGAGGACCTTCTCTTCATAGGTGATGAATTGAATAGGGTTTGTAGCCAAATAGAATAGGGTTTGTAGCCATGAATTAAGAAAAAAGATAAGCTAGGTGATTGTGTCAAACAATTTTTAAAATTTAAAAAAAAATATATTTTAAAAAAACAGTATTAATGTCTATACATAGGAAAATTCACAAAATCACCATCTCAGCCCGTCTATTCTAATTTTCAAATCTTTGTAGCTCCTGGTATATATCATGATTCTAGTCATCAAAAGATAGATCCTTAACTAGTACCGGAACTAATATAACTATCATAATCCAATTTCTGGATTCTTCCTCAAAATATACCCAAAAATGATGAAAATAAAATAAAAGAGGTTGGTTTCAACAGAAAAATCAATGTGGGAATTTTGGATATTTTCGAGAGCCCGATCATACCTTTTTTGTGCCAAAAAAATGAAGGAGAATGCAGATTCAAGTCTAAAATAATTTATTATTGGATAAATCTATGTAAACATTAAGTCGAAAGGCATAATTATATTTTATGGGCCAATTCGATTTAATCCTTGGTCAATTTAAAGTGTAATTATGTTTAGGGATTAATTTAGAACCCAATTGAAGGATTTAATTAAGCGCAAGTACTTAATTATACTTTAAATGGGTCAAATTAATTTTATTAAAGGCTTAATTGGTGAAAAATTAAGCTTAGAAGCCTAATATTTAGGTTATATTACGAAGATCAGAATTTTCGGTGATGAAATTTTTTGGGTGAAATCGGAAGCCAAAATTAAAGAGAAAAACATTGTTCTTTCTGGTTTTCTGTCGAAAAACTCTTTTTGTAACAACTAATTTTTGTAACAACTCATAAAACAACCAAAACATGGAGAATTTGCAGAAAAAGAGCACAGGGACAACGGACATAGTCAGAAAAATGGCAGAGACGCCATGACCAAAACTTGCACACGGGTATAACCACCGACAACCACTTTTCCTTTTCCTCGACACCAGCAAGACCTTCACCATTGTCAACAACTCTCTCTCTCTCTCTCCCCTTCGCAGCAACTATCTCTCTCTCCTCCAGTTAGCTCCCCACACCAACGGCTCTTCCTACCTCAGCCCAGGCAACCTCACTGTGACCTCCAATAGCAGCAACTGGTCTCCAACGACGCCACAACAACAGCTCACCAGCATCAGATCAACCTCTTCTGTTGCTCCTACCAGCCACCATTTTTGACACTACCACCACATGAAAAACTACCTCAATCTCTTATACCCAATAGTAGTGGCAGGTGAGCCTCTCGTCACTGTCAATCACCCTCCATTTTACTGTTCACGTAACACGTGAAAATTATTAACTCATAGTTTTGCTTCTTCTTCTTTTTTGCTTTGTGTCTTGGGCCGGACCGCTCTCCGCCCAGTTGGCTAGGTCGGATCTAGCCCAAGTCCAACAGAGTTGGGTATTTGGCCCACCCGGGCTGGGCTGGTCCATTTAGTTGAGTTAGGCCCATCCCGAAAATTTTTAATTTTTTTTTAAAAAAAAATAAAAAATATGTTGTTTTCATGTATACGGCCGAATTCCAAGGTTTTGCCAATCATTTTTTTTTTTGTAAAAATCAAATATATCATATTTCTCATGTTTTGAAACAAAAATTAGATATCGTAACCAGTTTATGTTTATCCTTTGGAATTTGGCCAAAATATCAAAAAAAAATAACAATTATTTTGTTTTAACTATCGCGGTGTAAAATTACATTGTAAAGTACACTCGCAGATAGTTAAAAACGGGGTTTTCAAATGCAGTAGAAATTCTTTTTGGTTCATCTTTCAACTCACAATGAGGTAGAGATTCTCTCACGAAGAGAGATCTATGTCAAACTTTAGAAAAGATCAACGAAAATCAACCTCAGAAAAACAATCAAACAACAATGCAGCTTGTTTAGATAGGATGCACTGGGGTGATGCGTCTTCTCCTTGCACAACAAGTCTCCTTACTCATACTCTCACAAACCAATAGGTTACCTAGTGACCGTAATACTAGGTGATGACTCTTGAGATTTATAGTTGTAAAATTTACGATTATAAAACACATTTATTTATTTCACTACGCGTCGTTCTCCCCCTGCAGAGATGGCGGGGCGTGAAAAAAAAATTGAAATATGGTTTTATGGCCAACTTTGTTCACCATTTCCATGATGTAGGGGATCCGGTATTCATACTTCCATGTCCTCAAATGGCTAACCACCCACCACCTCAAAGTCAGCGAAAGGAGATGCGTATCTCCAAGTTACAGTAAGCGAGCAGCCACGCTTATCCCGGCGCTTATCTGGTTGCTGGTCCAAAACCTAGCTAGACTCATCCCATCATATCTTTAGACTTTTATCACCTCCCCTCTACTTTCACTTCCAAGTCTACTAACATGGCCAAAAACTGTGCACTTCTCCGCTGTTTCAGCGATGCTCTTTTAAGCGTAAATCAGTAGAATTTTTTCAAACTTTTAGACTAAAAGGATACCTGTAATTGTTAAAGACGCTGGGCTCCTGAGTCCCTGTATAATACGCAATCTACATTTTCGAAGTTTTAAAATGGGACCAAATTTTCACTTGCAAAAGATGAACTTTTCTAGAAGATGATATTTGGCACAAAACATTGCTCTAGCGTGAATGAAATCTTAGAGGAATCAATCACTTTTCCTAGATGTTACAAGAACAAAGCCAGCAAGCCGACGGGGTGGGTGACCTAATCAAGGTTAGTTCAATAAAAAGTCCTAATCAATGCAATATTGTTTCATAATTACTTTATTTTTCTAGTCGGAAGTTGGCCAGTCAACTGGAAATCAACTTGCGATCGGTAGAATCTTATAGCTACAACTTCTCCGAAAGTCCCCACTGGCACCCGTCCGTTCAGAGGAATAAAAGGGTAACTAAAACAACATACGTACACCAATAATACCGGTTAAAAATGGGGACAGGTGTAAGGATGAATTGGTTAAGAAATTTGATCGCTGAAATGCCAAATAACGAAAGTGGGAAGACAAAAATAGTCCCTAGACACATTCTTGGCCCAGCATGGAATACGGGAAACTTAAATGGACTCTCTTGCCTGTATATTCCATTCTCCAGCCATCTTTCAGGAACAAATTCACGGCAATTCTTGCCCCAGATGCTCTCCATCCTTCCCATCGCATAAGTTTGATATGTTACAAACCAATTCTTTCCCACAAATGTACCGTCTGGCAATACATCATCACTTTTGCAAGATTTTGTATCCACTGGCACTGGTGGATACAGTCTCATTGTCTCTGAAATAGCTGCCTGCAAATAATGCATGTCGCGGAGCTCTTCGAAACTGTAAGTATCGCCGAGGTTTTTCCCGTTGCTTGAACGAATCGTTTCAAGCTCCTTCAATATTTTCCTTTCTACATCCGGGTTTACCGACATTAGCCAAAAGAACCAACTCAAAGCAGAGGATGTTGTGTCTCGGCCTGCCAGAATGAAGCTTATGACAATATCTCTGAGAAACTCAGTTGAGTTCTCTTCCTTCCCTATAAACCGTGATAGCAAATCTTCATCGTTGTTTTTGGTTTTCTGCGCCATTCTCGACCGTATCATCTCATCGGCAAATTCATGGACAATTTTGATTGATTCTCTCAATCTTTTCTCTGTCCCAACATTGAAATATCTGGTAATTTTCCAAAAAAGTGGAAACATATACATGAATCTCCCAGAGCTAAGCGTGGCAGCATCTTCAAACGCACGCATGAACTCACCACCACTGGTTCCATCACCGCCAAGACAATTGGGATCAACATTAAAAGCCACTTTACATATATTATCGAACGCAAACCTTTCCAATATGTCTTGCAAATCAAACACCTGCTTTGTTCTCGAAGCTTTAGCAAGAACTGGAACTAACCGTGTCGTAATTTCAACCTCAACATTATCCATGACAAAATTTCGGAGTGACTTCGTATTGAACTCGTAGCTTGCAGTTTTCCTCTGGACTCTCCATAGCTCTCCGTCCGAGTTAAAGATTCCTCTCCCGAGGAAGTCTTCGAGAAGGTTGATAAACCGGTCGCCTTTCGGGTAGTTCTCAAAGTTCGTCTTGAGAATATGCTCAACATTCAAAGGGCTTGCAGTGATGATGCCGTGAACTTTTCCAGGACGGTGAAAGACAACAGTGTTGGCGGGGCAATGACTGAGTGTTTCGGTAGTCCACTCAAGGAACCGGTGTCGATTTCTCACGAATTCCGGCAAGGCCCCTACTATGGGATAAACCTTGAAGCCCGTGCTGGCAGGTTTCTTCTTCGAAGAGAAGAGAGCGTAGAGGTAATAATAGAGGGAAAGAAAGAAAAGTAGCAGCAGAATTTGAAGTGATAAGACTTCCATGGCTAGAAAAGGGGGATTGAACGAGGTAGCAACAGATTTTCAAGAAGACATGAGTTGTGGTGGATGAACGCTTACGTGCTCTATGTTAGGCTTTCTTATAGATGGAAATGACAGGATCCAACTGCTATATGATATACATGAAATCTGACGTCGATGATGTTAATTTGTAAATAAAATATATGTTGACTAATGCTGCTGGCTGAAAAGATCAAATCTTGAAGCTCACACCAAGTAATCTTGCTCCTCAAGATGTGATTTTTATATTTTCATAGGTCGATGTGATTCTTGATATTATATGTATGGATGGATAGTGGACACCAAAGGTAAGAGGTTGGTTCCATTTGTGTGTCCTTAATTTATTTCGTAAAAGTCTTGGAAACCACCATTTCTTACTACGTGTGTTCCCTCTATTTATTGTCTACAATAAATATTTAATCTCCATTATTATTTATTAATCAATAAAAAATAATATTTCAAGTATATATATTAAATGATAAGTAATATATGTGTGTGTGTGTTTTATGTTAATATTAAGATTTGTATATCATATTATATTAAACAAATTATAAATATTCTCTGCTAAATATTTCGGGTATATATTTGAGTGGTTCTCGCACTGGGTTTGATAATATTCATACCTTATTTATTATTTATTAAATCTAAAAAAACTTATTTATTCGTATCGAGTCGGATATTCACTGAATTCAAATTAATTTGTCATTATCACGAAGAACAAAGATTAATGTCTTAATTCTAGTTTATATTTCATGTAGACTATCAAGTTTGAATCTTTTTGTGATAATATATATGTACAAACGTGCATGCGTGGTTATAAAATTCCCTTACAAACGGTGAAGATTGTGATCCAAATCAGATGTGATGCGATTTATTTGTGATTTCATGCTTGGAGAAGTGATGTGAGGTTTACTACAAGCTCAAAGGATGCAAGATTAAAAATATAATCATTTTTTTTTAAAATAATTTTTATTTATCCTAATCTTACTTGTCAAAAAGGTACTATAGATTTATGGGAAGAAAATTAATATTGAATAGAAAAATAAAAATAGAAAAAACTAGAAAAGTCTAATAATTACATAATATAAAAATTAAATATTTGAAAAATAAATTTCTAAACTAAAAAATAAGAAATAAAAAGAATTAAAAAAATATTTAATTCTTTTTTTAAAAAAACCCTATTGTATTAGCCTGCTTCTAGGTTGGATGGAATTCTATCTCGAGTAAACCTCAACACAAAAGATATCTCTTTCATGGATTTCTAATATTTTTGAGTGGTCTGTTCTTTCATGGATTTCACTTAGAGCTTAGAAGATAGATAGACACTTAGAAGAAGAGCCGAAAATAAAATAAAATAAAATATATAGAGAGAGAATTAAAAAATAATTCTTAAATAAGAAAGAGAATTTTTATCATATGAGATTGAATGTGATTTTCTCTGCACAATTCATGTTCATCTTTCTCCTATATTACAAGTATTTAAACACTATAAAATTTGTTTCGAGTTTCAAGATTTCAAATGTTAATTTGGATTACTCATAGAAAATCTTGCGATCCCGTTTTATGATATGATTTTTTAAACCAATGTAGTACTTCCATCACCATTTGGCAATCTATGGTTTGTAATGTACTCGATCTACACGCACCACCTGTTTGTGAATATGCTTCACTGAGCGTTGGAGGTACTCAGCCTTTTCTTTTCTGACAAGTAAGTTTGGCTGTATTGATATGTCTTGTATGGGCTCTTGCTGAGTCGATTTTATTCGTGTTACTTTTTATGCACTTGTCTATTCAGTGCTTAAAACTCGACGGCTTTTCAGTGAAATCCATTTGGGATTGTTCACATTTTTCGAAACGAATTTGAGTGGTGCAGATGTCCTCTCCAAATTGTTGAAGGTGAGGCAGGCACAGTTTGAAGCTCTTCAGCTTTAGCTGAGGAGACAATGGCAATAATAAAAGAACAATTTTACAATATTAATTATATTTTTTAATTTAATTGTTAGATTGAGATAAAATTTTACAAGTTTTTTGATATATTTATATATATTATATTAAAATTTTAGAGCAATCAGAGAATTTAATGACATTGCGAGATTGATGATGATATTCTTGTAATATTATATATATTTATAATTTTATTCAGAAAAATTATTTTACTGTGTTTTTTAGATTAAATTGCATAATTCTAAATAATTCTATTTTTAGATTTGATTTTTTTTGAATTAATATATTTAATTATATATACATAAATAGTATAACCTTGAAACCATGTGCCGAAATGCTCCGAAATCAAAATATTTTATTTTAATTGAAAAAATAATGCATCTACCAAAACCAAAACAAAATGGACAACCTTGCCAAAAAAACAAACTAAGCGTGATTTTTAACTGTGAAACTGTTCTAGTTAAATATAATTAACCCAATAAGTTTTCGTAATCAACTGTTTAATCCAGTTAAACCAAGACAGGCCAGCTCTAATGGTTTTTAAATTATTTTAATAAAATAATTGATTTATTGACTTATAAATCTTTTCCATGACTCAATAATACAAGCCCCTTTCTTTATATTATTATTATTATCAGACCCACACCGGATATGACGACTATCAGGCAACACTACTTTCTACTTTCCTTGATTGTCCGCAATATTTGGGCCCGCGATCAATTGAATTTATTCTCGAGATAAGATCACCTCCAAATTGGAGTAGGCCCTCTGGTTTCAGCTGGAATTGATTGATTAGACTGCGATTCTTCGAGCCCAGCTTGAAAGAGAGACAAACATGGCAGCTCCTTTCGGCTTTTTTCATGCTTCTTTCCAAAATAATTTCAGCAAACAGTGGCTGCAAATAGACCATGGACCTGGTTTATCTGCAAATAGACCATTTCAGCAATCAGTTCAGCTGAACACAGGGAAGCCAGCAGCAGCCATTGGTCTCGTGGTGTTGGTTCACAACGTACTGTTTTAAGCATAATCATTGAACTTACGATCGTTGGCGCTCCTACCAATCAACTGTGTGGATCAAACTTGTAAATGAACCATGTTTTTGTTTTCAGGAAATTATCAGGAAGGATCTCCAAATTTATGAAGTCTTGTGGTTGGCAGCGCAATTAGACCTACTTATTATTATTATCTTTTCTGCAACGACCAAAAACCTATCAGTCAAAATTAACTTCCACCACAAAGTGGTCAATCTTTACTACCTTTATTTTTGCTTTTCGATGGTGGAGTACTCCTGGATAAGCTAAATGACAAGAACATTGTTGGTACGTTCGATCTGCCTCAAACACAGTAGGGAATTGCCATACATGACTTGTCAAAATACCTTAACAGTTAGATTGAGGAAATAGAAAAGAGTGAGAGTTTGAGCTTGTTGGCTTTCTCTCTTTTCTTTGCTGCTTTTATTCAACATATTTATAGAGCATTACATGTAACACATTATAGAAAATAAATGAGTACACATAAAGGATTTACAACTAACATTAATTTGTTGTTTTACCACGTGTTTGGTTCTAGCATGAAAAACAGGATTGAAAGCTAAGGTCAATGCTCCAATGTTATCACACCAAATAACTGGAGGTGAGGAAAGAAACAGATGGAACTCCTTCATTAACATTTGTATCCAGTAAGTTTCAGTTGTGGATAAAGCCATGCTTCGATATTCAAACTCCGTGCTTGAATGTGAGACAACTCCATGTTTTCTGGCGCACCAAGATATTAAAATTTTTTCTTGCATTTTGGTGCTGTCAAGATCAACTGAGATGCATTTTGCTTGTCGAAGATGAAGGCCTTCATTGTTACGTTGGGCTTCAACTCTGATTCCTCAAAGCCAAGTTTTGATAATTATTGAGATAATCTTCGGAACCAAGTTCTTGGAGCTTGTTTAAGACCATAGAGAGACTTATGGAGTCGACATATGAGATCAGATTAACTCTCGTCAATGAATCCTTGAGATTGTTCCATAGACAACTCTTCATCAAGTATACCATGTAAGAATGCATTGGAAACATCTAATTGTCTTATAGGCCAATGAAAGTAAACTCCAATAGATAAAATCAATTGTAGTCGGTTTAACCACCAGGGAAAAGGTTATTGCTTGTGTATAACAAGTTGGTTCAGATTCTATTAAGATACTAGATAAACAAAAAAAAGGATGATTAGTGGAATAAAACAATTAGAAGCCAGAAAATTCTTTTGGTTTTGAATTCCTTGTTTTGGACTAGGTGATGATAGTTCTTTGTGGTTGCTCAAGGGGAGTTGCTTGTGGATTAGGAATGGTAGGTTCTTGATAAGGAATGATGTCTATAAGGTTAAGCTATTAAATGAGACCCCATAATATTATTCTCTAACAACATGCATGTCAAAATATGGGTCGTTTATTTGATCTCGTGATTGCTATAACCAAGAGCTCAGCTAAGATCTCTGACTTCAAACAAAAATAAAGTTGTGAATGCAGTTAGAAAATAATATAAATCATATTCTAGAGTCTCACTTAACAACTTAAATTTTTAAGTGAGATAGTTTCTTGACATGTTATCAGAGTCTTGTTGACCAAACTTTCACGAGTTTGAATCTCATCTCCCTCATTGTATTTGATAAATAATAGGTACAAGATAATATGAACCTGTGTGATAGTTTCAAACCAAAGAATTTTCACTTGAGGGTGTGTGTTAGAGAATAATATAAATAATATTCTAGAGCCTCACTTAACAACTTAAGTTCTTAGGTGAGATGGTTCCTTGACAACCTACACTAGGGTCTCTCTCTGTCTCTTAAAAAAAATTCAATAAATTTATTAATCAATTGTTACAACTATTGATAACATGGCATAACAAAAAGAAGAATATAGAAAAATTAGAAGATTAAAAAAACTTAGGAACATAACTAAATTCACACTCGTAAGAAGACTGCAAACAAAAAAAAGATATAACCACGATACCAAGTCATGACAAGAACAAAGTTGGTATGAACGTTCGTGGTTTGGTAAGTTTCCCTACTAATTTCTAATTCCATCAATTTTTTCATGTGATAGTTTTTCTCTCATGAGTTTATAAATCCATGTTATTTGATTCAGTTTTATCTTATTAGCTGCATACCATCACATTCCATGTATAGATTATTGTACAATTATTAGCACATATATTTAGGCCTGATCTTTGGAATCATTAGCATATATTCAAGATACGTTAGCAAATATGTAGGATCTTGTTTCCCTCCTCATGTAATATATACCTACTATAACCATACAGAAATAATAAGAGATAGCAAAACAATCCTCTACTGTTTTACATGGTATCAAAACAAGTTCTCTGCATATTTCTTTAATGTTTTTTTTGCCACCATGTCAAATATCACATCCTAGGCAGCCTCCTCTTTCAAATCTCCATCCATTCAAGACATATCTTCACCATATTTCCTTCATTCTGCTGATCATTCGGGTGCCATTCTAGTCTTAACTCTTCTTAATAGTGACAATTATCCCACCTGAAAGAGGGCCATGAAAATGGTCATGAGTGCCAAAAATAAATTGGTATTTGTTAATGGTACTCTCTCCAAGATAACAACTTCTGAAGCAGAAACTCAATTGTGGGAACGCTGTAGTGACATGGTCTTATCATGGATCGTCAACTCCATTGATAAATCCATTGTTAACAGTTTAATTTATCATGCTTGCCCCTGTGATGTATGACTTGATCTTGAGGATCGTTTCTCTCAAAGCAACAATCCAAGAATCTTCAAACTAAAACGCGACATTGCTACTCTCACCCAAGGCTCCATGACCATCTCTGTATATTTTACAACACTTAAAGGTCATTGGGATGAACTTGCCATGCTCACTCCCACACCATAATGCACTTGTGGCATCTTATCAGAATTAAATCACATGCAAGATACTGAATGAGTTTTTCAATTTTTAATGGGGTTGCATGACTCATATGCTTTTATTCATAGCCAAGTTTTGGCCATGGATCCTTTACCTCTTGTTAACAAGGTATATTCAATCTTGCATCAAGAGGAGAAGCAACGCCTTCTTCATATTCCCAATATCCCACTTGAATATGCTATCATGATGGTTCCTTGTAACATTTCTCATCGTTTTGATAGTAAGGGGCAAGGGCATGATCGTCCAAAATATGATTATTATGATTGTGATTGTCACTAAAGAGCCCACTGTTACAAGCTCAATGGGTATCCTAATAACAAACCTTAATCTCATGGAACACTTGATAGAATATATGGTTTGTCAAAAGCAACAAATAATATCATTGGTTCTTCAACTGTAGCTGGTTCATCAAAGACTAAAAATATGGTTACTAGTTCTTCAACCTCTTCTAAGATCATTATCCCTAACCTCACAAGTGATCAATACAATCAACTCTTGGAATTTTTATCGACCTCGAACATCAATTCTGCCAACTTTGCCGGTAACGTTGTCTCTTATCATTCTACAATCGACTCTTCTATTTCTAATCAAAGAATGGATTATTGATTCAGGAGTCTCAGATCATATGACTTACAGTTTTTCATCTCTTGATAATACTCAACTTCTTAATCAACCATGTCTTATTACACTTTCAAATGGTGACATCGTTTCTATCACTCATACTGGCAAACTGTGTATTTCTCCAGACATCCCTTTTCCTAGTGTTCTATACATACCACCATTTAAATTCAATCTATTATCCATTAGCAAACTCACTAATACTCTCAACTATGTTGTTATCTTTTTTTCTAACTTTTGTGTTTTTCAGGACCTATCCTTTAAGAAGCTGATTGGAATAAGTGAAATATGGGATGCATTTTACCACTATAAACCTTTCTCTACCTCAATTTTACATTCTTAGCGCATTCCTGACTCTACTATTTGGCATCAACGACTTGGTCACCCTTCTATTTCAAGTATTCCCAACCTTTAATATTCCAAAATCATATTTGCCTTGTGATGTTTATGCTAGAGCAAAACACACTCGTTTGCCTATTCTTTTGAATTCAAATAAGAGCACATTTTATTTTAATTGGATTTATTGTGATATATGAAGTGGTTATCCTATAGCTTCACATTCAGGTGCACACTATTTTTTTAACAATCATGGATGATTACTCACGTACTACATGAGTCTATCTCATGCGTATGAAATCAAAATATTTTTCTTGCCTTACAAATTGTTGTGCAATGGTTAAAAATCTATTTAATTGCACTATTAAGAATGTGTGCACTGATAATAGACAAGAGTTTCTATCTAATAAAATCCAAACTTTTTTCATGACCATCGCATTCTTCACAAGTGCACATGTGTGGATATACCTCAACAAAATAGCATTGCTAAACATAAACATTGCCACCTTTTTAATATGGCCTGATGTTTACATTTTCAAGCCAATCTTCCCATTTCATTTTGAGATGAATGCATTCTAACAACCACTTATTTGATTAATCGCACTCCTTCACCCAGCCTTAATCATAAGTCACCTTATGAACTTCTTTTTCAAAAACTACCATCATATACACATTTATGAGTGTTTGGATGTTTATGCTATACCCAAACCACTTTCCAAAATCATAATAAATTCCCTCCTCGTGCTCTACAATGTGTTTTCTTAGGCTACCCCATCCATCATAAGGCTTATTGTGTCTATGATCTTGAACACAAAAAATCTTTATCTCTCATGATGTTATGTTTAAAGAAAATGTTTTCCCTTATCATCTTATGGTCCCTAATCCCAAACCTTCCCCAGTTTGTCCTCTTTCTATCCCTAAAATTCCCTCCTATAATATTTCTGCAAAGCCCACCACATCCTCTTCCTTGCCCTCCACATGAACCCTCTTCCACATCATCCATTCCACTCCTCCCAACATGACCAAAACAAGTTGTAACCCGTCCTACTTACTTGGATGACTATATCTACCCTTCTTTAACGAAGTCCTCCATGGCTTCACAAGTTTCATGCCCTTCCTCATGAATGGTTCATTGTCTCTCATCTTTTTTTATATTATCAATGTTTCATTAATCGACATCTAGTTTCTTTTTCTGCTCTATCTCATCACCTCGATCCCACCTCTTATTCTAAAGTTGCACATCATCCTCACTGGCATGATGCCATAGTAGCTGAACTACAAGTCTTAGAAGCAAACCATACTTGGACCCTTTAAACCCTTACATCTAGAAAAACACCAATTGCCAAGGGATCCATAGAGCATCTTTTTCATAAGGATCCATAGAGTGATGTAAAGCTCGCTTAGTGGCCAAAGGATATACTCGTGTAGAAGGTTTGAATTATCATGACACTTTTTTTTTGTTGCTAAACTCATTACTGTTAGATGTGTTCTTGCAGTAGATGCAACTCGCAATTGACATCTTTTTCAGTTGGGCATTCACAATTCTTTTCTCCACAATGACCTTAATAAGGATGTTTATATGACCCCTCCATTAGGTTATTACACACAGACAGATACTCGTGTTTGTTGTCGCACCCCACAAAAATATGGTCGCGCGGCGTCGTGACGACTCTTCCCCGTGTGCGGGGATTTATCAATTGTCGGGGGGGATTATCTATTTTCGTGAAAAAAAGGAGTCGCCACCTAGTATTAACGGTTACTAGGAAACCTAAAACTGGTCTTTCAGAGATTCTAGGGTAAGGGACTGGTTGCGTAAAGGGAAGGTTTTAGCACCCCTAGTACGCCCTACCTAAGGTAAGCTGCTTGACGTTTGGCTTGTTTATGATTTGATTTATCAAAATAAATGTAAAATAAATGGCAAATGGGATATTACTCCACCGAATATTTTGGATATTAATCCCTTAGGATTTATTTACCCAAATACCAACAGTGAATAATAGCATATTATTCCCGCCAGATATTTTGGATATTAACCCCTTAGGATTTATTTACCCAAATACCAACAGTGAATAATAGCATATCATTCCCGTCGAATATTTTGGATATTTACCCCTTTAGGATTTATTTACCCAAATACCGATAGTGAATAATAGTATATTATTCCCGCCGAATATTTTGGATATTAACCCCTTTAGGATTTATTTACCCAAATATCGATAGTGAATAATAGCATATCATTCCCGTCGAATATTTTGGATATTAACCCCTTAGGATTTATTTACCCAAATACCAACAGTGAATAATAGCATATCATTCCCGTCGAATATTTTGGATATTAACCCCTTTAGGATTTATTTATCCAAATACCGATGGTGAATAATAAATTCCCAAAGAAAAAAATAAGATTTTTATATTTTTTTGACATATTGGCCAATACCCTTTGGATTTTACAAACATGTTGTAAAATCTCAAAATGCAAGAAATGATTTTTTTTTCTTTGCGAAATCCATGCTAAAACTCATTTTTTTTTTTAAAACCCGAGATAATATATATATTTTTTAAAGAAAATAGTTTTTAAAATATGCTAGTGTATTGGCCGTATGCAAGAAAACAACACATTTTTTAATAAAAATATTTTTTGAAAAATTTGTATTTTTTATATTTTTTTATTTTTCTATATTATTTCTCTCGGGTGGGCTGCCTGTCAGCCCACCCTATTTGGAGTCTGGGCTGCCAGCCCAGGCTATCTCGGGCTGGGCTGTCAGCCCAGAAAGACCTGGGCCGTCGGCCCAGACAAACTCGGGTCTGGGCCGTTGGCCTAGACAGGTCTGGGTTATGGGCTTCATCCCATGATTTCTCTTGGGCTGGGCTCCAGTTTCTACGGGCTGGAACCCAGCCACTTGGGAAATCATGGGCTGAAGCCCATAACCCAGACCTGTCTAGGCCAACGGCCCAGACCCGAGTTTGTCTGGGCCGACGGCCCAGGTCTTTCTGGGCTGACAGCCCAGCCCGAGATAGCCTGGGCTGGCAGCCCAGACTCCAAATAGGGTGGGCTGACAGGCAGCCCACCCGAGAGAAATAATATAGAAAAATAAAAAAATATAAAAAATACAAATTTTTCAAAAAATATTTTTATTAAAAAATGTGTTGTTTTCTTGCATACGGCCAATACACTAGCATATTTTAAAAACTATTTTCTTTAAAAAATATATATATTATCTCGGGTTTTAAAAAAAAAAATGAGTTTTAGCATGGATTTCGCAAAGAAAAAAAAATCATTTCTTGCATTTTGAGATTTTACAACATGTTTGTAAAATCCAAAGGGTATTGGCCAATATGTCAAAAAAATATAAAAATCTTATTTTTTTCTTTGGGAATTTATTATTCACCATCGGTATTTGGATAAATAAATCCTAAAGGGGTTAATATCCAAAATATTCGACGGGAATGATATGCTATTATTCACTGTTGGTATTTGGGTAAATAAATCCTAAGGGGTTAATATCCAAAATATTCGACGGGAATGATATGCTATTATTCACTATCGATATTTGGGTAAATAAATCCTAAAGGGGTTAATATCCAAAATATTCGGCGGGAATAATATACTATTATTCACTATCGGTATTTGGGTAAATAAATCCTAAAGGGGTAAATATCCAAAATATTCGACGGGAATGATATGCTATTATTCACTGTTGGTATTTGGGTAAATAAATCCTAAGGGGTTAATATCCAAAATATCTGGCGGGAATAATATGCTATTATTCACTGTTGGTATTTGGGTAAATAAATCCTAAGGGATTAATATCCAAAATATTCGGTGGAGTAATATCCCATTTGCCATTTATTTTACATTTATTTTGATAAATCAAATCATAAACAAGCCAAACGTCAAGCAGCTTACCTTAGGTAGGGCGTACTAGGGGTGCTAAAACCTTCCCTTTACGCAACCAGTCCCTTACCCTAGAATCTCTGAAAGACCAGTTTTAGGTTTCCTAGTAACCGTTAATACTAGGTGGCGACTCCTTTTTTTCACGAAAATAGATAATCCCCCCCGACAATTGATAAATCCCCGCACACGGGGAAGAGTCGTCACGACGCCGCGCGACCATATTTTTGTGGGGTGCGACAGAATGGCGACTCCACTGGGGACTTGGGCTAAGCTTGGCAATTTTTTTTATTTGTTTATGATATGTTTTGTTTATTTATTTATTTATTTTCGCGTTGCTATGGATTATTTATAAGTTTTAGCATGCATCTTTACATCCTGTCATCATGCATCACTTTTTATTATGTTTGAAAGCACACACTAAACTTTAAGTTAAGTGGGGGACTAGCAGCTTACCTATGACTTGAGTCAAGGTTGAAGTTTGTGTAAACCCCAACTCTTTGCTGAGTGTTTAGACTGGTGGTGATTGGTATACATGCCATATCACTATCTGCTGAACCCCCATATCGCCTTTACGAGGGTGATCACTGGGACAGCAAGAGACCCTCTTTAGAGACCAAGTAGTAAACCTACCCTATGTCTCACATAAAGGAACTAGAACCTATCGTTAGGATGTATGCTCCGTAATATCTTTCACATAAAATGGAAAAACCTAAAAAGCATCTTTGCTTTACAGGTCTTGTGAACGAAATGGCCACAACCACTAAACTTTCCGTCATGGAGTATGGGAAAAGTTCTGAATTGTCGCAATTGACCGAAGGAGACTGCTTTAAAGGCGATGCTATGAGGCTATCACCAATCAAGAATCTGGATTGCGTTATAAATGAGGTGAACAAGTTAACGACTCATTTTCAGGATGTGGATAAGGACGCATTTTTTAGAAAATACGGACGCCTGATGGAGATTGCGAAGGTAGACGTTTTAAGCCCAGCGGTGCGAGCTCTAGTTCATTTCTGGGACCCTGACTACCGTTGTTTTTCTTTTGGGAGCGTAGATCTATGTCCTACTATGGAGGAATACGGGATGTTGACTGAGTTTCCGAATGACCTATACAGAGTTTATTTCCCTTTGAGATCTGACAAGGTCATTCCTGAACTGTCGAAGCTACTCAGGATCCCCAACTTGGAAAGGTCTTTGGAAAAGAAAGCTGCTGGTCTGAGATGGAAGATGCTGGAGTTGGAACTAGAACAGAAGTCCGGGTTAGAGAAAGAAAGATTGATTGCATTAGGCATATTTGGCCTTTTGTTATTCCCAAGTCGGACGGGTATACTAAGCTTAGAAGCTGCTGCTGCTTAGGTGGAGTATGAGAATACACAAATCAACCCAGTAGCCTCTGTTTTGGCTGAAACCATCATGACACTTAATCACTGTCGGAAAGCCGGGAAAGGGGCAGTGAGATGTTGCACGCAACTGCTATATATCTGGATGGTTAGTCACATTAAGACAAAAAAACCTGTCTTCAATAATTTTTGGTGGTTCAACCAGAAACCATTGAGGATAGTGGAGGAAGAAGAATGGGGGGATCTAGACAACCAAGGTTGGATAGAAAAGCTAAAAGCTATGCCTAGTGGTGGTTTGAAATGGAAGGCCCCTTGTGCCAAAACAGTGGATGTCCTAATGAGTTGCGGGCAAAGATGTTGGGTTCCGTTGGTAGGGATTACCGGTTATGTGAGTTATGCTCCTGCTCTCGTGGTAAGACAACATGGGGGCATGCAATTCGTTCCAAGGACCAAAGGAATTGCTAAATTTTTTGGTTTGTTTAAAGATCCTGTTGCACAAGAAGTCGTAAGAGCCATCAAACAAGATTGGAAACATCTAGTTTTGGTGGAAACAAAAGGTTTGGGAGATCCCAGTGCGAGTGAAGGGTATGCAAAATGGAGAGACTTAGTTGCCTCAGCTGCGGCCAATGAAGAAATCAAGTCTCCCCAAACTGAAGAAAAGTCCGTTAAGAGGAAAAGAGTTGACAGTGAAGGAGAATTGAAGAAACAAATCGAAAAGCTTCAGATGGAATTAAACAAGACCCGAAGAGACAAGTTGGTGATGGAAGAAATGGTGTTAGAAGGTGATAAAAGGAGAGCATTTTTAGATGAGCAATTACAATCTAGAGATGCGAGAATAACCAAGCTTGAGCTGAAGATGGCTGAGGAGGAGAATGCTAGGTTGAGAGTGGAGAAAGAATTAACGGAAATGAATCTGAAGTGGATGCAAAGTTGCTCTGAACTCGGCACATTGAAGACTGAACATAATGAATGCCAAGATAGCATAGAATATTACCAGGAGAAATTTGCAGAAGTTCAGTGTGAGCTGATGAATAGAATTGAAAAGTATGAAGAATTGTATAAGAAATATGTAATGTCGGAAAGTCGTTTGGCGGGATCCGAAAAAGATGAAGCCATTGAAGCAAAGTTAGCAGTCAAGGGAGAAGAGATAAAAACTCTGAGAACGAAGCTCGACAAAGAGAAAGAAAAGGTGAAGCATCTGAACGAGAAATTAGCATTGATAGAAAAACACAAGGATCAAATCGATGCTAATAATACTTCATTGAACAGAACCAACATGTTGCTTATTGAAAAAATGTCCAAGATGGATGAACAAATGGATGAAGCTGCTGCGCACGCTCGGGTTGTTAGAACCAATGCGAGAAATGTGGGGAGAGACATCATCCGTTATCAACGAAGTCTAGCTGAGACCGATGCTTTCTTGGAGACAATCGAGAACCGCGGATCCGCTTTCCTACCCTTGGCTAAAGATGTGGCAGAAGAAGGATTTTAATTTGCTTTCCCTCTTTGTGTTTTCAAAAATGTAGCAAGCTTATCCATTCAATAAAAAGGGCGTTGACCCATCTCTTATGCAAATCCTGTCTTTTGGTGAATATGACTCAAGCATCGACCCGAAAAGCAGTACTCCTAGCGGCAATGTGACAAGAAACCCATATTCTATGAAGTGTTTGGCCATTAATTGTTCACAAGAGAAATCCATTTGCATTACATATACATTCATACAAGCATATTCATCATACCATATACATTTTACATTCTCTTATACATTCATGCAAACAGCTCAACTACGAAACATAGGTCCCCCTGCGAAAGTCCACAACACTCGTTTAAGAAGAAGAATGGAAAATGAAGAAAGGGCCGAGCCAGAATCTCCATACCAAAAAGAGCTCGAAGCTGTCCGAAACGATGTGGCACGTTTAACCAGCCTGCTCGAGAAGGCGTTAAGAACAAGAGATGGAGAGGGAACGTCAGCTCAGACAGATGAAGCACCACCGGCAGTTCAAAGCCCGGGGGCACCTCATATTTTAAGGACAAGCTCACCGAAGAAGCAGCCCGAATCCACTCGGCCCATCCAGATCCCTATTACATTGGATTTGACAGATGAGGAACCACAAGATGCTAGATTCTCTGACCACGCAGGATATGACAAGTGGTCAGCACTAGAAGAAAGGATAAGAGCAGTTGAAGGGAATGATCTATCTGACCCAGTTAGGGCAGCCGAAGCATGCTTGGTGCCTAACATCGTGATACCGCGGAAGTTCAGGGTTCCAGAATTTATCAAGTATACTGGGATAGAATGCCCAAAAACTCATCTTCGTTCCTACTATAACAAGATGGCGGAGGTCATACACGATGATAAATTATTGATATATTTCTTTCAGGACAGCTTGACAGGGTCGGCCCTTAGCTGGTATATGAGGTTGGATAACATCAGGATTAGAAAGTGGGCAGACTTGGCAGATGCTTTCTTAAAGCAGTACAAGTTTAATATGGAGATTGCTCCTGATAGGACCAGCTTGATGACCATGGAGAAAGGAGCTCAGGAGTCCGTAAGGACTTATGCTCAAAGATGGCGGGACCAAGCTGTCAATGTACAACCTCCGTTAATAGAGACAGAAATGGTGACTCTATTTGCCAATACATTTAAGGCCCCATACTACGAGCACTTGATGGGAAGCTCCGCTCAGCATTTTTATGATGCGGTACGAATCGCTGAGAGGATGGAACAAGGAATCCGGAGCGGAAGAATTATGGAACCCGTAGAGAAGAGGGGTTTTGTCGGGAAAAGAAAAGAAATTGAGGTGAATAATCTGGAGGACAGGTACAAGGGGAAAGACAAAAGTTACAAAAGCTACCAAACACCTGCACCCCAAACTGCCAGCATCAACTTTTCCAAACCTACCACCCCAAACCAGTCTTTTTACCCAAAATTCCCCGCGCATAACCAAAATAATTTTCAAAGGAGAGATTATCAACAACTAGAAGAACAACTACCACCTCTACCCATGACCTTAAAAGAGTTGTATGCGCAGTTGCTAAAAATCGGACATGTTGCTCCCCTACCAGTACCACCTACACGCCCACCTTTCCCTGCCTGGCACAACCCCAATTTGACTTGTGAATACCATGCCGGTAATGCAGGTCATAGCATTGAAACTTGTTTAGCTTTTAAGAGAAAGGTATTGCAGTTGATCAAGGTTGGATGGGTCACTTTTGAGGATCCACCCAATGTGAATCTGAATCCCTTGCCCAAGCATGCTGCGGGAAGTAGTGGTGTAAATGCAGTGGAAGTTGATAGAAAAGAAACGACTCTAAAAGTGACCATGACCAGATTATACGATATGTTGGTGCAATCTGGACATTTAATGGGGTCAACCAAGCACGACATGGGCAAAAACGACTTTTGCCCATTCCATGACGAGAAAGGGCATCACATTGATGAATGTACCGAGTTTCATCAAAAGGTCACGAGGATGTTGACTCTGGGAGAGCTAAGGATCGAGAATATGGAAGGTAGTGGAGAGATAGCAGGGATAGAGAAGTGTAGGATACAATCAACAGCTAATGGGCCCTCAAAGTTGGTATTATATAAGCCCTCATATGCAAAGGAGGCAGACTATAGGGCAATGCCAGGCAATTATGTTTCCGCCGCAAATATAGAAATTCCTTTTCTCCAAACCGAGATAGGTGGTTTGACCCGGAGCGGTCGTTGTTTCACGCCCGAGGAGCTGGAAAAACAAAGAAATGCTAAGGGTAAAGAGGTAATGGGTTTTGAAAAAGAGTTGGAAGTAAACAAACCTGTAACGGAGGAGGAAACGAACGAGTTCTTGAAGCTGATGAAGCATAGTGAGTACTGTGTGGTGGACCAGTTGAAAAAAACCCCTGCCAAGATCTCCATCATGTCTTTAATACTCAGTTCTGAGCCCCATCGCAATGCTTTACAAAAGGTATTGAATGAGGCTTATGTACCTCAAGATATCGAGCAAAGGGCTATGGAGCATCTAGTAGGGAGGATTCACGCTTCAAACTACCTGTATTTCACTGAGGATGAACTTGACGCTGAAGGAACAGGCCACAACAAACCTCTGTATATCACAGTCCGATGCAAGGATTGCCTCATTGGTAAAGTTCTCATTGACAATGGCTCAGCTCTTAATGTGTTGCCAAGACATATGTTGAATGAGATGCCAGTAGATCCTTCCCATATGCAGCCAAGTGTGATAATGGCTAGAGCATATGATGGTTCACCAAGGCAAGTGTTAGGGTCGATCGAAGTTGAACTAGCTATAGGTCCAAAAGTCTTTTTGGTAACCCTTCAGGTGATGGACATCCACCCTTCCTATAGCATGTTATTAGGAAGACCATGGATACATGCTGCAGGAGCGGTTACCTCCTCACTGCATCAATGTTTGAAGTACATTGCCGATGGTGTTCTGGTTACCGTTAAAGCCGAAGAAAGTATAGCGATGATGAAAAATGTGGCGGTCCCTTTCATTGAAGCTGAAGATTGCGTGGATGGAAATCTGCATGCGTTCGAGGTTGTGAATACTGAGTGGGTGCCTGAGAATACTATAAGAAGGAAACCAGGGATCTCAGAGGCTACTAAAATGGCCGCTAAAAGCCTTTTAAAGCACAAGATTCCTGCCCGATTTGGAGCAAGAAAAAGGAAGGTCGAGTGGAGTGGTATAACAAAGTTGAAAGCTGCAGAACAAAGGTTTGGTCTGGGGTATAAGCCTAGAAAGGAGGATTACCAGCGGGCTGCTGTGGCAAGAAGGGAGAAGAGAATGGCGAGGATTGAAGGAAGGAAGCTTGAAGAAGAAAATTTAATTATTCCTCCGATCAGGGTCTCATTCCCAAAGGCAGCATATGTCATACAACCTGATCCAGGACATGAAAGCTCTCTTCAGAAGCTGTCATCTATGAGCATAAATATTGTGGAAGAGGAGGAAGTCAAGGGCATTATCAAGAAGACTCAGTCAGAAAAAAGGGATGAAGAGCTACCACAGTTAACCATCTATGCTCTGGAGGAAGCTACAACCTCTGCTTGTATTCGGAAGCTAGCCAAAGGAGAGAAGTTCCAGAATTGGGTGACCCAAGAAGCTCCATTGGTTTTCAGAATGTAATGAGCAATGTTTGTTTTGTTGTTTTTGTTTTGTTTTAAGGCTCAACAGGCCAATCGAATTTTATCTTTGTTTTTGTTGTGAACCAAATTTTTTATAAGATCATGCATTTTAGTTCATCTCTCTTTTTATTTCTATTTTTGTTTTGTGCATTTACACTCATTTTCCGCTTTCAGGAACCCTGAAAGCGGAACTTCCACAACACCACTTGCACTTTACACTGAGAATGAATGGCCGAATTTTAAAGAACACATAATAGCTGTAGAAGAGGAAGAAGGGGATGAAAATGGCATTAAGGAATTCGCAAAATTAATAGAACAACATGAACAGGTTTGGAAGCCCGCTAAGGAGGAACTTGAAACCATAAATGTGGGTACTGAAGAAAGCCAGAGAGAGCTCAAAATAGGAACTTTGGTCACACAGAAAGAAAGAGAAGACTTGATTACACTGCTTCAAGATTATGTGGATGTTTTTGCTTGGTCTTATGAGGATATGCCTGGATTAGATACGGATATCGTAGTACATAGGGTACCATTGGAAGAAGGTTGCAGACCGATTAGGCAAAAGCTAAGAAGAACGCATCCAGAAGTTCTGATCAAAGTAAAGGCGGAAATTGAAAAACAATGGAACGCTGGTTTCTTAGAGGTGGTCAAGTATCCGCAATGGGTGTCCAACATAGTGGTAGTACCCAAAAAGGAGGGCAAAATTCGAGTCTGTGTGGATTTTAGGGATTTAAATCGTGCTAGCCCTAAAGATAATTTTCCTCTACCGCATATAGACATGTTAGTTGACAATGCAGCTCGTAGCTCCATGTATTCTTTTATGGATGGTTTCTCAGGCTATAATCAGATAAAAATGGCGCAAGAAGATAAGGAGAAGACAACCTTTGTTACACCATGGGGGACTTTCTGCTATAAAGTCATGCCATTTGGGTTAAAGAATGCTGGTGCCACTTACCAAAGGGCTATGGTGACTTTATTTCACGATATGATGCACAAGGAGATTGAAGTATACGTGGATGACATGATCGCTAAATCTGGAGAAGGAGAGGATCATGTCCAAATATTGAAGAAATTATTTGAAAGGTTAAGGAAGTATAAGTTGAGGCTTAACCCTGCAAAATGTTCATTTGGGGTGAAATCTGGAAAGTTGTTGGGATTCGTGGTGAGTGACAAAGGAATAGAAGTGGATCCTGAAAAAGTAAAGGCTATTCAAGCCATGCCAGCTCCGAAGACTGAAAGAGAAGTAAGAGGTTTTTTAGGAAGGTTAAATTACATTGCTCGATTCATATCCCAATTAACCACAACCTGTGACCCGATCTTTCGTTTGTTAAGAAAGAAGAATCCTGGGATTTGGAACGCGGAATGTGAAGAGGCTTTTGAGAAAATTAAGCAGTACTTGCTAAAACCACCTCTACTTGTCCCTCCTATACCAAAAAGGCCGTTGATATTATACTTAACAGTGACGGAAACAGCAATGGGATGTGTACTTGGACAACAGGATGAATCCGGGAGGAAGGAAAGGGCCATTTATTACCTAAGCAAGAAGTTTATGGAGTGTGAGTCTAGGTATACTATGATTGAGAAGCTGTGTTGCGCGCTAGCATGGGCTGCAAAAAGGTTGCGACAGTATATGTTGTACCATACCACATGGTTAATTTCCAAATTAGACCCGTTGAAGTACATCTGTGAAAAGCCCTACTTATCCAGCCGAATTGCCAGGTGGCAAGTTCTGCTATCCGAGTATGACATAGTGTACATGACAAGGAAAGCTGTAAAAGGGAGTGTTATTGCTGATCACCTGGCAGACCATGCTATGGAAGATTATGAGCCGTTAGACTTTGATTTTCCTGATGAAGATGTGTTTTCAGTTGAGGAAGGAAAACTAGGATGGTGGACTATGTACTTTGATGGTGCTGTGAATGTATGTGGTAACGGAGCCGGGGCGGTGATAATATCTCCTGACAAGAAACAATACCCAATTTCAACTAAATTGCAATTCGGGTGCACTAATAACACAGCCGAGTATGAGGCATGTATTCTTGGTTTAGAGACTGCGTTGGAGTTGAACGTAAAGAAGATAGATGTTTATGGGGATTCAATGCTAATTATTTGTCAGGTAAAAGGAGAATGGCAAACCAAAGAAGAAAAGCTAATACCCTACCAAGAATACCTATCTAAACTGGCTAAAGAGTTTGAGGAAATAGAGTTCACACATCTAGGAAGGGAAGGAAATCAGTTTGCAGATGCCTTGGCTACACTAGCTTCTATGGCTAGAATAGACTTCGGGCAAAACTTGCAGCCGATACACATTGACATCAGAAATAACCCAGCTCATTGTTGCTCAGTTGAAGGAGAAATAGATGGAAACCCTTGGTACTACGATATCAAGAACTTCATCCAAAATCAGGCTTATCCCATGGGGGCATCCAACATCGAAAAGAAGACTTTGAGGAGACTGGCAATGGATTTTTATCTTGATGGAGAAGTTTTGTATAAAAGGTCATCTAACGGTACTTTGCTGAGATGTTTAGATGGAGTTGAAGCCAGAAACGCGTTGCGAGAAGTTCATGAAGGGATCTGCTCAACCCATGCTAGTGGACATATGATGGCTAGGAAGATACAAAGAGTTGGTTACTTCTGGATGACATTAGAGAAGGATTGCATTGACTATGTTCGCAAGTGTCATAAGTGTCAGATCTACGGTGACAAAATGAATGCCCCTCCGACCCCTCTATTCAACTTGTTATCTCCATGGCCTTTTGCGATGTGGGGAATTGATGTGATTGGACCTATCAACCCAAAAGCCAGCAATGGTCAT
The DNA here is from genome assembly GCA_025169955.1 of Salix arbutifolia. Classification (NCBI taxonomy): domain Eukaryota; kingdom Viridiplantae; phylum Streptophyta; class Magnoliopsida; order Malpighiales; family Salicaceae; genus Salix; species Salix arbutifolia. The sequence goes on from JAJQXV010000053.1 coordinate 41,813, forward strand.
AGGTTCATTCTCGTGGCAATCGACTACTTTACAAAATGGGTAGAAGCCGGGTCATTTGCTCATGTAACGCAAAAAGTGGTGAAGAGGTTTGTTGAGAGAGATTTGATATGTCGGTACGGACCACCAGAAAGGATTATAACTGATAATGCACAGAACTTCAATGGGAAGTTAATAACAGAACTCTATGCTAAATGGAAGATCAAGCATTCTAATTCCTCTCCTTATAGGCCAAAGATGAATGGTGCTGTAGAAGCTGCTAACAAGAACGTCAAGAAGATTGTTCAGAAAATGGTAGTCACCTATAAGGACTGGCATGAAATGTTGCCATTTGCTCTTCATGCATACCGTACCGCAATTCGGACCTCAACAGGGGCCACTCCGTACATGTTGGTGTATGGGATGGAGGCAGTAATGCCTTTAGAGGTAGAAATCCCATCATTAAGAGTATTGATGGACTCTGAGCTAGATGAAGCAGAATGGGCAAAGGTCAGATATGAACAATTGAATTTGATCAACGAAAAGAGGTTAGCTGCAATTTGTCATCATCAATTATACCAAAGAAGGATGGCCAAATCATATGATAAGAAAGTCCGACCTCGAAAATTCCAAGAAGGCGATTTGGTATTGAAGAAGATATTGTTTGTACCAGGGCAAGATCAGAGTAAATGGGCCCCAAACTATGAAGGCCCTTATGTTGTGAAGAAGTCATTCTCGGGAGGAGCTTTGCTATTGTCTAGAATGGATGGAGAAGATCTAGTCAGGCCTGTGAATTCTGATTCTGTAAAGAAATATTATGCCTGATGCTTTGTAACCTTCCTCAATAAGATAAAATTCGGCCATGAATTCTCATTGCAAGAAACTTTTTTTTCACAAAGCGCATGATCTTATAATATTTATTTATGTTTTATCATTTACTTTATTTTTGGCATATTTTGTGCACCACACCGGGGGCAAGAAAAGAAAGAAATCATAGAAATGTGATTTGCATTTGAAGTGTCAATTTGCATAAACAAAACCATGTTTTGAATATTTTTTTTTTTTTTTTAAAAAAAAAGTATAGATTGGTTTGAGTTTTTTTTATATATAGTTAAATATATAATAAAAAGGAAACTTCAATGGAGCTAGAAAGGGCCCTATGTGGAACTGAAAAGTCTCTTCACCAAGCGTGAAAGTATAGCACGGGAAACACATCTTATGAAAGAAGACTGCAATGAACAGGGGGGACCTATGTTTCTAAAGAGGTAACAAAAACATGCATGTTATATTGTCATAACACTAACCTGACAGGAAAGGTTTGATGAAAGCATGTTGTCCTAAATTTTGGAAATATGGAGAAGCAGAATCTCAAGTGAACGAAACCACAGAAGAGATTATGAATTGAGGGTCATTGCTGCTTTGTTCCTCAAGACATGTAAGTCACTCGTTACAACAAAACTACCTTTATCCACTAACTCGGGCAGGTCACCCGTCATAATCAGACCCGGGTAAGTCATCCGTCACTATCGAGACTCCACTAACACGGGCAGGTCACCCGTCATAATCAGACCCGGGTAAGTCATCCGTCACTATCGAGACTCCACTAACTCGGGCAGGTCACCCGTCATAATCAGACCCGGGTAAGTCATCCGTCACTATCGAGACTCCACTAACTCGGGCAGGTCACCCGTCATAATCAGACCCGGGTAAGTCATCCGTCACTATCGAGACTCCACTAACTCGGGCAGGTCACCCGTCATAATCAGACCCGGGTAAGTCATCCGTCACTATCGAGACTCCACTAACTCGGGCAGGTCACCCGTCATAATCAGACCCGGGTAAGTCATCCGTCACTATCGAGACTCCACTAACTCGGGCAGGTCACCCGTCATAATCAGACCCGGGTAAGTCATCCGTCACTATCGAGACTCCACTAACTCGGGCAGGTCACCCGTCATAATCAGACCCGGGTAAGTCATCCGTCACTATCGAGACTCCACTAACTCGGGCAGGTCACCCGTCATAATCAGACCCGGGTAAGTCATCCGTCACTATCGAGACTCCACTAACCCGGGCAGGTCACCCGTCATAATCAGACCCGGGTAAGTCATCCGTCACTATCGAGACTCCACTAACCCGGGCAGGTCACCCGTCATAATCAGACCCGGGTAAGTCATCCGTCACTATCGAGACTCCACTAAACGGGTCGGTCACCCAGGACAATGAGACCCATATCCTCCATTCTGTTTTTCTTTACAACACTTACTATTTAAAGTCTTTTGTTAGACTTTAGTCGTAAGCATTGTAAAGAGGGGGCATCTGTTGCTACCCAATTTTTGACTCTTTATTTTTTTTCATGTTTTAAAAAAAAAAATATATATATTTCAAAAAAATATTGATTTTTGTTCAAGGGCGAAATTGAGCGATTCGAGAGTTTAATAGTCGATTGAGGGTTAAATCGCGAAAATTAGGAGCCAAGGGCCAGATAGGGAGATCGCGCAAAGCTACGGTGGAGATTGAATTTTTGATGGGATTTAATTGCATAAAAAAAAGGGTTTAAATCCAATTGGGTGCATTTAGAATTTTTTAAAGAAAAAAAAAAGCTAAATTTTCGAAATCTGCATTTATTTAAAAAAAAAAAAAAAAAAAAAAAAAAAGAAAAGAAGGAAACATGCACTGGCGCATTGAATTTTCAGGCGCCATATTGATCACAGCAGATCAATAAAAATTCTCTCCTTTTTTATCTGATTTTCTTCCCAATTCATGAGATCACAGTCATCAAATTTTTTCCTACTTTCAAATCGATTTTCTTCCCCATCAGAGCAAGGCAGGTCATCTTGATTTCCATTTCCTTTTTTTAATAAACGTGATTTTCTTCCCAAAATTAGCTCCAGTGTGATTTCCTTCCTAATTATCCTCTGATTGATCTCGATTTATTGGCTTTCCTCAACTGCATTTAGGACTGAACGGTTAGATTTTCGTTGCTATAAATAGCAGTGCCCGATGGCTGAAAAAAAAAAAGAGGCGAGGGGGGATAAAAAGAGGAGATAACAGAGAAAAAGGGGGAGAATTTCATAAAAAAACTCGAGCATTTTTCTACACAACCCAGCGGCATTTTTTTTTTCTTTCTTTCTTTCCTTTCTTCCCCCTCGGTCTGTTCGACCGTTTTCTCTCTCTAAAGAAAACAGAGGAGCTTGTCTCTCTCTCTCTCTCGGTGCAGCATTTCCAACATTGACTCCGGCCACTTTGAGCCACCACTTCGTCACCATAATCTCTGCCTTCACTCCAGAATCATAGCCATCTCCTCCGGCGAAGTAGAAAACCAGCAGCAGCGTCACCACAGCACAGCCCTGTCAGCTTTCCGACGACCACTCCGGCCACCACAGGCCACCACTTTCGACGCCATCACGACCAAAAGAACCACCTCGATCTCCTCTACCCAAAGGTGTTAACAGGTACGCTTTTCATTACACTCGGAAATTTACAAATTTCCTGTTCATCGTCTTCCTCAGGCCGCTGCATGCAGGGGACGATTTTCTGTCCCCTTGCATGCGGGCTGGGCCTGAGTGAAGAGGGCCGGGCTTTAGGCTCGGCCCAAGATCCCAAGTGGCTGGGTTCCAGCCCGTAGAAACTGGAGCCCAGCCCAAAAGAACTCATGGGCTGAAGCCCATAACCCAGACCTGTCTAGGCCAACGGCCCAGACCCGAGTTTGTCTGGGCCGACGGCCCAGGTCTTTCTGGGCTGACAGCCCAGCCCGAGATAGCCTGGGCTGGCAGCCCAGACTCCAAATAGGGTGGGCTGACAGGCAGCCCACCCGAGAGAAATAATATAGAAAAATAAAAAAATATATAAAAAATACAAATTTTTCAAAAAATATTTTTATTAAAAAAATGTGTTGTTTTCTTGCATACGGCCAATACACTAGCATATTTTAAAAACTATTTTCTTTAAAAAAATATATATATTATCTCGGGTTTTGAAAAAAAAATGAGTTTTAGCATGGATTTCGCAAAAAAAAAAAAAAAAATCATTTCTTGCATTTTGAGATTTTACAACATGTTTGTAAAATCCAAAGGGTATTGGCCAATATGTCAAAAAAATATAAAAATCTTATTTTTTTCTTTGGGAATTTATTATTCACCATCGGTATTTGGATAAATAAATCCTAAAGGGGTTAATATCCAAAATATTCGACGGGAATGATATGCTATTATTCACTGTTGGTATTTGGGTAAATAAATCCTAAGGGGTTAATATCCAAAATATTCGACGGGAATGATATGCTATTATTCACTATCGATATTTGGGTAAATAAATCCTAAAGGGGTTAATATCCAAAATATTCGGCGGGAATAATATACTATTATTCACTATCGGTATTTGGGTAAATAAATCCTAAAGGGGTAAATATCCAAAATATTCGACGGGAATGATATGCTATTATTCACTGTTGGTATCCCCAGTGGAGTCGCCATTCTGTCGCACCCCACAAAAATATGGTCGCGCGGCGTCGTGACGACTCTTCCCCGTGTGCGGGGATTTATCAATTGTCGGGGGGGATTATCTATTTTCGTGAAAAAAGGGAGTCGCCACCTAGTATTAACGGTTACTAGGAAACCTAAAACTGGTCTTTCAGAGATTCTAGGGTAAGGGACTGGTTGCGTAAAGGGAAGGTTTTAGCACCCCTAGTACGCCCTACCTAAGGTAAGCTGCTTGACGTTTGGCTTGTTTATGATTTGATTTATCAAAATAAATGTAAAATAAATGGCAAATGGGATATTACTCCACCGAATATTATTTTTTGAAAAATTTGTATTTTTTATATATTTTTTTTATTTTTCTATATTATTTCTCTCGGGTGGGCTGCCTGTCAGCCCACCCTATTTGGAGTCTGGGCTGCCAGCCCAGGCTATCTCGGGCTGGGCTGTCAGCCCAGAAAGACCTGGGCCGTCGGCCCAGACAAACTCGGGTCTGGGCCGTTGGCCTAGACAGGTCTGGGTTATGGGCTTCAGCCCATGATTTCTTTTGGGCTGGGCTCCAGTTTCTACGGGCTGGAACCCAGCCACTTTAGATCTTGGGCCGAGCCTAAAGCCCGACCCTCTTCACTCAGGCCCAGCCCGCATGCAAGGGGACAGAAAATCGTCCCCTGCATGCAGCGGCCTGAGGAAGACGATGAACAGGAAATTTGTAAATTTCCGAGTGTAATGAAAAGCGTACCTGTTAACACCTTTGGGTAGAGGAGATCGAGGTGGTTCTTTTGGTCGTGATGGCGTCGAAAGTGGTGGCCTGTGGTGGCAGGAGTGGTCGTCGGAAAGCTGACAGGGCTGTGCTGTGGTGACGCTGCTGCTGGTTTTCTACTTCGCCGGAGGAGATGGCTGTGATTCTGGAGTGAAGGCAGAGATTATGGTGACGAAGTGGTGGCTCAAAGTGGCCGGAGTCAATGTTGGAAATGCTGCACCGAGAGAGAGAGAGAGACAAGCTCCTCTGTTTTCTTTAGAGAGAGAAAACGGTCGAACAGACCGAGGGGGAAGAAAGGAAAGAAAGAAAGAAAAAAAAAATGCCGCTGGGTTGTGTAGAAAAATGCTCGAGTTTTTTTATGAAATTCACACTGGAACTAACCCGGGCAGGTCACCCGTCATAATCAGACCCGGGTAAGTCATCCGTCACTATCGAGACTCCACTAACCCGGGCAGGTCACCCGTCATAATCAGACCCGGATAAGTCATCCGTCACTATCGAGACTCTTATCCTTCATTCTTTTTTTTTTCTTTACAACACTTACTATTTAAAGTCTTTTACAAGACTTTAGTCGTAAGCATTGTAAAGAGGGGGCATCTGTTGCTACCCAATTTTTGCCTCTTTATTTTTCTAAAAAAAAAAAATATTTCAAAAATAGATTTTTGTTCGAGGGGGCGAAATTGAGCGATTTGAGAGTTTAATGGTCAATTGAGGGTTAAATCGCGAAAATCAGGAGTCGAGGGCCAGTTTAGAAAGTTGCGCGAAGCAAAGGTTGAGATTGAATTTTTGATGGGATTTAATTGCATAAAGTCAAGTTTAAATCCAATTGGGTGCAATTATAGAATTTTTAGAGGACCAAATCATTTTTTTCCTTTCCTAAAAAAATTTCGAAATCTGCATTTTAAAAAAAAAAAAAAAAAAGAAGGAAACATGCACTGGCATGCATTGAATTTCCAGGCGCGCCATATTGATCACAGCAGATCAATCGAATTTTCTTTTTCGATTTAATTTTCTTCCCCATTTAGCTCCACCACAGCAAGCAGATCATTTTCTTCCTTTTTCAAATTGATTTTCTTCCTAATTCATCTCGGGCCACGGCAAACAGATCAAATTTGTCCCTAATCAAACGTGATTTTCTTCCTAATTTACCTCCATCAGCACCTCTAGCACCTCTTCTAGATTCTTACCTTCCTCGGCTTTGGTCTGCACTGCTATAAATAGCAGTACACGGTGAAGAACACGGACAGAGGGGGACGGGGAGAAGACAAGGAAAATTTCATGTAAATTTTAGAATTCTTTTCCTCGCATCTGTTCTCCTTCACTCTCCTTTCATTTTCTGTTTTCTCTTCTCTCTCTAAAGAAAACAGAGGAGCTTTGGTCTCTCTCTCTCTCTCTCTCGGTGCAGCACTTCAAGCCTTGACTCCGGCCACCTTGTGCCACCAATTCGTCACCATCATCTCTGCCTTCACTCCAGCATCACAGCCACCTCCTCCGGCGAAGTAGCAGACCAGCAGCAGCGTCACCACAGCACAGCCCCGTCACTTTCCGACGCCCATTCCGGCCACCACAGGCCACCATTTCCGACGCCACCACGACCAAAAGAACCACCTCGGAATCCTCTACCCAAAGGTGTTAACAGGTAGGCTTTTCATTACACTTGGAAAATTGGTGCATCACTGTTCATCACCCCTGCATTTGCAAAATTTTGCATGCAGAGGGGGGCTCCCCGCGAGGGCTGGCGGGCCGGGCCTTGTGCCCGGCCTGGCTCTTGAAGAAGGCCCAGTCCAGATGGGTCTGGGCTGCCAGCCATCTGGGCTAGCAGCCCAGCCTGGAGGCAAGGTGGGCTGGGCTGTCAGCCCAGCCCGAATTTAGGTGGGCTGACAGCCAGCCCACCGAAATAAAAAGAATAATAAAAAATATAAAAATACAAATTTTTCCAAAAAATATTTTTATTAAAGAAAAAATGTGTTGTTTTCTTGCATACGGCCAATACACTAGCATATTTTAAAAAATCGTTCTTTTGTTTCAAAAATATATATTATCTTGGGTTTTTGAAGAAAAATGAGTTTTAGCATGGATTTCGCAAAGAAAAAAATCATTTCTTGCATTTTGAGATTTTACAACATGTTTGTAAAATCCAAAGGGTATTGGCCAATATATCAAAAAATATAAAAATCTTATTTTTTGTTTATTATTCACCATCGGTATTTGGATAAATAAATCCTAAGGGGTTAATATCCAAAATATTCGGCGGGAATGATATGCTATTATTCACCATCGGTATT
>JAJQXV010000054.1:0-16737 GCA_025169955.1 Salix arbutifolia
TACCCGATGAAGAGTGTCTGGAATTGAAGCTTCCATGATAAATAATTGGTTGAGTTGAGTTTGAGTGGTGTTTGTGCAGCTGTGTTGATGCTGATTAGCGTATAACCTGTGTCATTTGTGTTTTGGATGGCTGGGTTTTGTGTGACTGAGTCGTCGGTGGTTGTTGCCATTTGTTTGAGCAGAAGAGTAGGGAAAAAAAGAAGAAAAGGAGTTTGATTTATGCAGATCGTATAGGCTCTGATACCATGAAAGATGATCTTGAATCATAACATGCTTTACAATTGACAGTGTTTAAATACAGGTATGAGATCCTACAAAGTAGGAGTTATGCTAAACTAGTGCCTAAGATTATGCAATTACAAATTTGAATTTGAATGACATTGAATGAAAATCATTGATTGCGGGTGAGTCATTGATAGCTGGTATACTCAAGTTCAGCGATTGCCCCTAACGAAATGCACCTGTTTGGGGCTGCGGTCAATGCTCAACACGATGGCTTTCTATCATCCTAGTGGATTTTGATTACTTTTCCAAAAAGACATGGAAAGGGGCTTTTTTTATTTTTCTTGCCCCCCCCCCCCCCCCCCCCGGTGTCGCACAAATATAGTAATATGTTTTTTGGAAAATTAAAACTTCTCTAAAAAATATAGTTTCTTTATTTTTTCAATTTTGTACTAAGTTTCATTGTTTTTCAAAAAAAAACAAATGAATGATACATTATTATTATTTTCTTACATACAAACACTATTTAGTAATGTGAAACATTTAAATTTTTATTTACTTCTTTATATTTAATTAGTGCTATAAATTTATTTATTTTTATTATAACTCTAATATAAAAAACTCTGTTTTATAAAAAAAAAATTAATGTTGAATGATGAAATTAAAATTTTTAAAAAAATGTCTAAAACAATTTACTTGAATCATCTGATCATAATAGCCTCATAAAATAAAAATAATAACCATGCAGTGTAATTCCCAATTAATAATATATTAAAGGATAAAATAAAAAAATAATTGAGTCAATAAAGTTAACTCGTCAAAATATAATTAGCCAACTACGTAAAAAACAAACCAAAATAAATTTGAAAACTCAATTTCCAAGTGACTAAACGTTGAAGGATGAAGATAATTCTGGAGTAACCTAGAGAAATTCGAGAATTGGGCTAGACTTTACGAGATGGAGATAGCCGATCTGACTGACTGTTCTTGGGCCAAACCTGAATTGTATCACATTTCAGTGAAGTAACTTTCCATGGTGATTGCATTCATTTTCTTCTCGTTATGTTACTTTCAAGAGTCTGTGAGGGAAGGAGGATGATTTTGATCGAAGAAGTCATCTCGCTTTGAAAAGTCCATCGACAGCAGGAATAGTCGTCGATCAGCAGACCCTCCAATATTTACTACTGTGACACTTTTGTGCCCGTTTAGTATTGTGATCCCATCGATTTTTGGCTGAAATTTGATTATTATTTTTTAGTTGAAATGAATATGTTTGTGTGTTTTAGATTATTTTGATGTGCTGATTTCAAAAATAATTTTTTAAAAATAAAAAAACATCATTTTGATGTATTTCGGCACGATAAGCATTTTGAAAAGTTACCGCAACCACACTCCCAAACAGGCCAACCATACTTTTTTTTTGGTGTTTCATATTATATTTTTAAAAAAATTTAAATTATTTTTATTTTTATTTATTATTTTAAATTAAAAAATTTTAATATATTTTTAGATTATTTTTATATACTAATATCAAAAATAATTTTTTTAAAATAAAAAAAAATATGGAGGGTAGTACTTGTTTAACACCTTTCTTTCTCCCATCTTCTTTGCTTACTTGCTTCTTCTTGCGACACCCACAAAAAAGAAAACCCTAATTATTCAGATTCGTGTTTGAAATTTTGATAATTGGCTTTCCAATAAGAAAGATAAGAGGAAGAAGGACAGCTGCCTCGTCATATTATATTAAATAATATTCATTTTTGAGGCCTGTTTATTTGTTAACAATTAATTTTGGTATAAATTAAATTTAAATAAAAATAAATTTAAATAAAAACTTTTAATTTTTTTTTTTAAAAAAACACTTATAATATATATCAAACAGACACTTATTGAATTAAAATAGTTTGATAACAGTGCCATAACCATACAAAGAAAATATATATATGTGTGTGTGTGATTTCTCAAAAGATAAAAGTATAATCACTAGTATTAGCAAACATTGTGAAGTTCTATTTCTGGTTTACGAATTTGTAAAATTAGGCGACGTGCCATTTGTTTATTTTTATTTTAAAAAAGTAGGTCATTTGTCCTATTACAAAAAAGCACAAGAAGGCCATCCACATCGTTTCGGCCTTGCAAGCCCGTGCACACTTGTGTGTTTTTACTAGGTCCGCAAACCTCAACATTTTGGCCTATATGCTTAGCTCTTTTTATCTATCCTTTAAGTTTTTTTTATAATATCAATTAGAATTCATTATAAATAAAATAATGTTTAGAATATTATTCTCTTAAATACCTTTTAATTTTGTCTTTGCTTTTAGATAATATTATAACATTTTTTTATAATATTTGTAATTAATATATTATATTGTATTGTATGTGTTTGATGAAATGTCTCTTTTTATTCTGGACTTACAATGCAATATTTTTCATGTGCTTAACAACTTGTAACTGCTTTTACTACCTTAGAGAACTTCTCTTCCTAAGCTAGAATTAGCTACATTAATCAAAATACAACTTGACAGTTGTATTCTGTTACAACAATTCTTCAATTCTGTTATAGTAGCTTGTTCTTCTTTCTTCTCTTCATGATGTTGCGTTGCATTCTTCTCTTCTGCACAGGTCAGTAGATAGCTTAGTTATAAACAACTTGTTGGCCTGAATTAATATTCACGTAGAGACAAAGAATTGCCCTCGGAAAAATTGAAGCAACAAGATGACCCATAGAAGAGTTGAAAATTCAACATGGAAGTTAATTGAGTCCGGTCAATGGAGGAGTCTCCCCTACTGTTTTGGTCCAGTTTTGTACATATAATTTAGTTCACTCCCTATATCTCAAAATTATTCACAATTGGATCCTCGGTTCTCTCTCTCACTATCTCTCAATACATATTCTCGAAAGATTTAAAAATACTGTCCCTTTTTTCACATATAGTTTTATAGGAATAGAAGCTCACCATATAGTATTTGAAGTCTAATTTTGTGCATCCATATTAGCCCACATAAAAATTATTCGTGTCTCTTTCTTCTAAAACTTGTTTCGAATTTGTAACAAAGCACAGCATTTCTCTTTTATTTTCCATATAACAGAGGCATAAATTCAAGACAAATTTCTTCGATGCAATCGTAATAAAAGTGTAACTTTAATATCTTTACAGAACAATTATTGAAAAAATAATATAAAAATTCATAACAGAGCGATATTCATTGAACAAATATCTAATCAAAATAGTGTCCAAACTGCTTTATGATTGAGAGGAAATAGACGTCCACACAGATCATAGCTATTTTTATTTATTTTCTTGAACGAAAATGGAAAGAGATCTGAGTGCTGTAAACAAGAAAAGTGACGTTAGGTAGAGGACTTGCGGTCAAGCGGCTCATACATGTTGCTAGGACCGCAATAACACTAATAAGACATTCGCGGTGGCAGTTCGAACTATGTATAGTTGTGTTTTAGCTGCAAACAAATCATAAGATCATAATACGTGATTAGACAATGGAATCGTTCCTGAATTAATTTGAAAGCACATAAAAAATTACCATATCTGTTTACAGAACATATTCTGATAAAACAAAACCCTAAAAAACCTGTCATAACCCAATTTCTGGGTTACTCTCTAAAATCTACCTAAAAATAACAAAAATTAAATAAAAGGGGTCGGTGTTGGTAGAAAAATCAATGTGAAATTTTTGATTGTTTTCGAAAGTCCAATCGTATCTCTTTTGTCCCAAAAATGGAGGAAAGTACAGATTTAAGGAAAAAATAATTTATCATTGGATAAATCTATGTAAAAATTAAGTCGCAAGGCATAATTATATTTTTTTTATAGGTCAATTTGATTTAATCATGGGCCAATTTAAAGTATAATTATGTTTGAGAATTAATTTAGCATCCAATTGAAGGATTTAATTAAGTGCAAGGACTTAATTATACTTTGAATTGATCACATCAAATTAATTAAGGGTTTAATTGATGAAAAATCAAGTTCTTGAGCTTAATTCGGGCTCAATTGAGAAGATTGAAATTTTCGGAGACCCAATTTAATTTTTCCAAGCCAATTGTGCGAAATCAAGGGTCAATTGAGGGTCAAATAGAATAAATCGAATACCAGGGACCAAAATAAAAAAGGCATGCAAAGTTAAGGCTAATATTGAAATTCTGACGGGGATAAAATTGCACAAAATTAAAAGTTGAAAGTCAATTGAGGATGCAATTAGAACAATTACAAATTGAAAGACCAAACTGCACTTCTGCCTTCCCCAAAACTATTGTCCCCACATTGCTTTACCTGCACTGCTTGCCAACAAGCCACCTGTGCCACCGTCGATAGCCACCTGCACACCGTCGCCGACAAGCATGCTTTTAGGCACGCTGCCACAGTGTCAACCCACCGTTGTTGTGCTTCTAAATACAATGGAGAAGCCGTGAAAAAAAAACAAGGAGCAAAATTTTTACATAACAAGGAGGAGAAAAAGCAAAGGAAAATTTACATAACAGGGGTACATTGGTGAACAAATGAAGAAAAAAAACACAGAGAGAGGGAGACAACAGAACGTGACCATCATCTCTTCATCTCGGGCTAAGCCTTCTCTCTCTCTAAAACCAGTTGCAACTAGCCCTCTTCTCTTCCACCAGCACACCCACCAGCCTCGACAATAATAGCCCATCGTCTTCCCCAGCTTCGGCGACAGCACCACCTCCTCACCAGCAGATAGCAATGACAGCATCAGCTCCTTCTCTCCCTCCCTCCTTGCAGCGTCAGCTCTCTCTTTTTAAAACCAGTAGCCACAACCAGCAGCAGCACCAGCTCCATCGTGACCTACAACAAAAGCAAACATATCCACCGTGACCTCCAGTAGGTCCAGCTCTCCATCCAGCATTGGTAACGATGCACAACAGCTTACCCGACAGCAACAAACCAGCCCTTCTGTTGCTCCTCTCGACCACCACAGGCCGCCATTTTCAACATCACCACCACAGGGACAACCACCTCGACCTCCTCTACCTGGCGGCAGTGGCAGGTGACCATCTCATCGTGTTCGGCTATAGAAGATAAAGTAGCAGCTGCTGATGAAGATCAAGAAGATGATTATGAAATGACAGCATGTCCCGTGATTGCTGCAGAAAACAATTCCAGATACGTTAGTGATTGCAGCAGATAACAATTCCAGATACGTTACATGTTACACATCAATAGATATGATTCTGCAATTCAAATGCAATTCAAATATGTACAGTTATTACACAACAAAAGATACATTAGAGATCTGATGTAAATGCTATATATATAGCAGTATTTGTACAAAATATTTTGAGGCAAAAACATGTTAATCACAAAACACAATTGTTCTTATATTATCTTATATCGGCCGAACACCTGTTACTGTTCACGTGAAGTGAACTGAGTGAATTAATTCACTTCACGTGAATTGGTTGTTGGGCTGGGCTGCTCTTGGCCCCGCCTAGTTGGCTAGGCCGGGTCCAGCCCAGCCCATTAGAGTTGGGCATTTTGGCCTAATTGGCTTGGCCGACCCATTTAGCTGGGCCAGGCCTGACCCGATTGTTTTTTATTTCTTATTTTTTATTTTGAAAAAAAAGCATTTAAAAAAACAAAAATGTGTTGTTTTCCTGTATACGGCCGAATTCCAAGGTTTTCCAAGCATATTTTTCGTAAAAATAATATGTTGCATCTTTCTCATATTTTGAAACAAAAATTGGATATCATAACTAGTTTATGATTATCTGTTGGAATTTGGCCAAAATATAAAAAAAAATATTTTTTTTTAACTATCGGGGTGTAAAACTACATTGTAAAGTACACACACAGATAAAAAAGATTTGACTACGGTGTAAAATTACATTGTATAATACGTTCGTAGATAAAAAAAAGAGTTTTTAACTATGGTGTAAAATTACATTGTAAAGTACATCTGTAGATAAGAAAAATGTTTTTAACTGCGGTGTAAAATTTCATTGTAAAGTACACCCGCCGAAAAAAAAAGGTTTTTGAAAATGCAGTGTAAAAATATTTTTTTAACTTAGAAAAACAATCAAACAACAATGCAGCTTACCTTAGGTAGGGTGCACTAGGGGTGATGCGTCTTCCCCTTGCACAACAAGTCCCTTACCCAGACTCTCGTAGACCAATAGGTTCCTAGTGACCTTAATACTAGGTGGCGACTCCTGATAATTATAGTCGTAATTTTTACAACTATAAAATAAACCCAATTTTCACCGCGCTCCGTTGTCTCTCCAAATCTAGAGATGGCGGGGCATGAAGTGCGTAAAAAATCATCGTCGCAATAATACCTATTTCCCTCACGATAAGGTGGAAGTAACATTAAGGAAAACTAATAACTCATGAATATCACCTTACGATTTTGTATGTTTAGAATTGATTCTTTTTTTGTAGCGTTTTGAAAATTTTAAAAGGAAAAGTCAATAATGCCTAGAATTAGGTGAAAATGAATTAAAGGTATTGTAGTAATTGTATAAAGTTGTAAATATAAATAGGAAAAAGGAAAGAAAAAGGAAAGGCAAATCTGAAAAATTTGATAGAGAAATGGGAAGTGAGAAAGAAAGATGAAGAAGAAGAGAAAAGAGGACAGGAGAAAGGAAGGAGGAGAAATAAGTTATTAATGTAATGTATATTTGTTATTATATAAAAATATTGTTATTAGTTAAGAATTTTTCTTGTATTGATGATTAGGGTTTGAAGATTTTGTTTGGGTTTGATTGATGAATTGATTGAGATGTTAAACTTGAATGTTTTAGAAATGGTTGATTTTTATGTGATTTTGGGAATGAATTGGTTTTCAAAGCATAGGGCTTTAGTAAATTGTTATGGGTAAGAAAGTAATGTTTGATTTAGATGGAGAAACAAGGTTAGTATTTCAAGGAGATAAGATTGTGTGTTCATCAATTATATTGTTGACTATCTCGAGGAGAATGGAACGAAAAGGGATATTGTGTTACCTAGCATACATAGTGGATGTAGATAAGGAAATTCCTCGGTTAGACCAAGTCCCTATAGCTAAGGAATTTATCTATGTATTTCCTAATGAGTTACTCGGATTAACTCCATATAGGGAAATTGAGTTTTTTTATTGATTTAGTTCCGGGTACCGAACCAGTATTAATGGCACCATATAGAATGGCAGCAGCATAATTGAGAGAGCTAAAGGAACAACTGCAAGACTTATTATATAAGAAGTTCATTCGGCCGTGTGTGTCTCCTTGTGGAGCCCCGGTGTTGTTTGTGAAGAAGAAAGATGGGTCATTGAGATTATGTATAGATTATAGAGAACTGAACCGAGTGACAGTTCGAAATAGATACCCACTCCCTCAAATAGATGATTTGTTTCATCAGTTGCAGGGAGCTTAATTCTTTTCTAAGTTCGATCTTTAATTTGGGTATCATCAAATTAGGATAAGGAAGGAAGACATTTCAAAAACAGCCTTAGAACTCGATATGGTCATTATGAGTTCTTGGTGATGTCTTTTGGATTAACGAATGCGCCAGCAACTTTTATGAACTTGATGAACAGGGTGTTTAAACAGTTTATTGATCAATTTGTGACAGTTTTTATTGATGATATTTTGGTGTATTCAAATTCTAGAGAGGAGCATGAGCAACATTTAAGGATGGTGCTTCAAAATCTACGAGATCATCATTTGTATGGTAAATTTTCAAAAAGTGAGTTCTAGTTGGAGAGTGTAGCATTTCTTGGACATGTAGTATCAAGGAATGGGATTGAGGTTGATCCTCAAAAGATCAAAGTAGTAAAGAAATGGCTTAGGCCTACTTCAGCAATAGAAATTAAGAGCTTCTTGGATTTGGTTGAATACTATGGCAGGTTTGTTGAGAAATTTTCTCGGATTTCTGCACCATTGACTAAGTTAACACGGAAAAATGTTAAGTTTCAGTGGTCTGAAGCTTATGAGAAAAATTTCTTGGAATTGAAGCAAAGATTGACTACAACTCCTATTTTAGTAGTACCATCGGGTTCTAGTGGTTACATCGTTTATTGTGATGCCTCGAGGGTAGGGTTAAGATGTGTTTTAATGCAGCATGGCAAGGTTATTGCCTATACTTTTCGACAGCTGAAGAAGCATGAACAGAACTACCCTACACATTGTCATAACCCAATTTCTGGGTTACTCCCCAAAAATAATAAAAATAAAATAAAAGGGGTCGACGTTGGTAGAAAAATCAATGTGGAAATTTTGGTTGTTTTCGAGAATCCGATTGTATCTCCTTTAAGGCAAAAATAATTTATCATTGGATAAATCTGTGTAAAAATTAAGTCGAATGACATAATTATATTTTTATGGGTTGATTTGATTTAATCATCGACCAATTTAAAAGTGTAATTATGTTTGAGAATTTATTTAGGATCTAATTGAAGGATTTAATTAAGTGCAAGGACTTAATTATACTTTAAATTGGTCACATCAAATTAATTAAGGGCTTAATCAATGAAAATCAAGTTCTTGAGCTTAATTCGGGTTCAATTGAGAAGATTGAAATTTTTGGAGACCGAAATGAATTTTTTCAAAATTATCGGGTGAAGTCAGGGGAAAAATTGAAGAAATTAAGAGTTTAATGGTCAATTGAGGGTCAAATTACATAAATCCAAGACCAATGACCAAAATAAAAAGGGTGCACAAGGTTAAGGCTACTTTTGAAATTTTGATGGGGATACAATTGCACAAATTCAAAAGTTTAAAACCAATGGGAGGTGCAATTAGAACAATTACAAATTGAAGGACCAAAATACAATTGCACTAAATCCCAACACCTGCAGCAACCATGCCATTGCAGGCACACCGCTGCAATCACGCTGCCGTGAAGGCAGCCACACCACTGTAGCATAGCTTGCCACTGTAGGAGATAACCCATCACTGCACGAAGCTGTAGTATGAGGCGGACGGGTTACCTCCTCCGTCTATAAATACCATGAGAACAAAATCACAAGGGGATGAAAAAATTAGGAAAAAAAGAGGAGAAAATTTTGGTGTTAAACAGAGGAGGAAATACAGGAATGAGTGAGGGACTGTCACGAGAGGAGACAAACAGGGAGAACGGGGGAAAAAGAGACAAAAATTTTGACAGTAGTTTGACAATGGAGAAGAGACAATCTTTAACAGCAGAGCATGCTAAAAAACTGAGAGAGTAGTATGAAATAATATACAAACGGGGAGAAAAACAGACAAGAAAACACACACAAAGACACAGAGATAGACGGGGCAAACAAAGAAGGTCGGTGACCGTTGCATCTTCTACTTCGGCACCAACAGCCCTTCACCAGCCAACAGCCACCATTTTCACAGAACAAGTAGCAGTTCACCTCTATCTCCCTCAGCTCATGTTCATCAGCTCCGTTGCAGGTAGCTCTCTCTCTCCCCGATGTTGTTTTCTCTCTCTAAAAAAGCCAGTTGTAGCTCCAGCTCCCGTCAACCACCACGCTAGAAACTCCTCCTTAGCTCCATTTCCAGCCACCACCCAGCCTTCTTCTCCAGCTCCGGTGACCTCCGGCGTGACATCAACGAAACAGCAGTTGCAGAGGCTGCACAGACCAGCCAACTTCCAGCCCTCCTCCCGGCCACCACAGGCCTCCGTTTCAGACGCCACCACGACAGGAAGAACCACCTCGATCTCCTCTATGCGGTGGAAGTGGCAGGTGATCTTCTCGTGGTGGTCGGCTGATCACATTTTACTGTTCACGTGCATGAATTAATTCTTCCATGTATATATATATATATCCTGTTTCGGGGCTGGGCTGGGCCGATTCCAGAGCAGTTGACTGGGCCGAGTCTAGCCCATGTCTAGCATAGTTGGGCTCTTGGCCCAATTTGGCTGGGCTGACCCATTTGGTTGGGCAGCCCGGATTTTAAAAAAAAGATTGCATTTTAAAAAAATAAAAACAAAAAAATGTGCTGTTTTCGTGCATACTGTCGCACCCCCCACGAGAGCGCGGAGAATTCAATGTCGAGATTTTATTTTTATTTATGTGAAAAAGGGAATCGCCACCTAGTATTATGGTTACTAGAAAACCTAAAACTGGTCTTTCAGAGATTCTAAGGCAAGGGACTGGTTGCATAAAGGGAAGGTTTTAGCACCACTAGTACACCCTACCCAAGGTAAGCTGCTTGGTATTTTGGTTTGCCTTATGATTGCTATGATATTGATCTTTCAAAAATATATTGGTTAAATGATGATGAAATATTATTCCTGTAAAAATATTTTGGATATTAAACCTTTTAGGATTTATTTATCCAATTACCAACAGTGAATAATAGTGAATTATCCCCGCTAATATTTTGGATATTAACCCTTTTAGGATTTATTTATCCAAATACCAACAGTGAATAAAATGAATCACCAAAAATAAGGTTTTTATATTTTTGGAATATTTGCCAATACCCTTTGGATTTTACAAACATGTTGTAAAATCCAAAAATGCAAGAAATGATTTTTCTTCGTGAAATCCATGCTTAAACACATTTTTTCTTCAAACTCCGAGATAATATATATTTTTGAAAGAAAACGAATTTTCAAAAATATGCTAGTGTATTGGCCATATGAAAGAAAACAACACATTTTTGTATTTTTATAATTTCCTAAAAGAATATTTTTTTTATTTGCAAATTTATATATATTTTTTTATTTCTTTTTCGATGGGCTGGCTGTCGGCCCACCTTGCCTCAGGCTGGGCTGCTAGCTCAGATGGCTGGCAGCCCAGACTCCATCTGGTCTGGGCTTCCCACCCAGACGGGCTGGAAGCCCGTCTTAATAAGGGGTCAGGCCGAGCACAAAAGCCCGACCTGACCGGCCCAGCTGGGAGATAATTAATTCACTCCCCGAATGCAAAACGAAGATCTACAATAGAATGGAAGATTTTTGAGTGTTAGGAACGGCGTACCTATTAATACCATTGGGTAGAGGAGGTCGAGGTGGTTCTTCCAGTCATGGTGGCGTCAGAAATGGTGGCCGGAATGGGCGTCGGAAAGTGGACGAGTCACATTGCAACAGCTGCTGCTGCCTCTGTTACCGTCGCCTGGGATCGTGGTTGGGTCGCTGGTGTTAAGGGATAGCTGCTGTGATGACAAGGTGGCTCTAGGTGGTCGGAGATGGTGGCCTAAGGAGGAGAGAGAGAGACGTCGGAGTGCCTGGTTTTAGTGAGAGAGAGTCAACTGAAACGAGAGAGAAAGGAGAGGAAAGGAACTGGCGACGCTGGGGCTGGTGAAGAAGATTGCTTGCGGTTTTTACGTGAAGTTTCCCTCCTGATCCTCTACTCGTTTTTCTCCTCTTATTCGATCGTTTCTCCTCCCCTGTCTCCATTTTTCCTCTAGTATTTATAGCCATGAGAGGCAACCCTTCGGCTGCCCATGGCATTCAGCGAAGGGTTGTCGCCGCCTGAAACTCTAATACAGGGCACGCCTGAACAATGCAAGTTTCAAAAAAATTAGGGAGGTAAAAGTGTGATTTGGTCCCCCAATTTATAATTGCTCTAATCAATCCCTCAATTGGCTTTAAACTTTCAATTTTTGCAATTGCATCCCAGTTAAATTTTCGAGCATAACCTTAGCTTTGCGCGCCTTTTTTAATCTGGTCCTTGGTTTCTGATTTATGCGATTTAAACCCTAATTGACCATTAGACTCTCAATTCATTCAATTTATCCCCCAATTTCACATAATTGGCTTTGAAAAATTCAAATCGGTCTCCGAAAATTTCAATCTCATCAATTGAACCCGAATTAAATTCAAGAACTTGAATTTTCATCAATTAAGCCCTTAATAAAATTAATTTGACCAATTTAAAGTATAATCAAGTCCTTGCACTTAATTAAATCCTTCGATTGGATCCTAAATTAATTCTCAAACATAATTACACTTTTAAATTGGCCAACGATTAAATCAATTGGCCCATAAACATATAATTATATCTTTCGCCTTAATTTTTACACAGATTTATTCGATAATAAATTACTTTAGCCTTGAATCTGCGATTTCTTTCATTTTTAGGCACAAAAGAGGTACGATCAAGCTCTCGAAACATCCAAAATTTCACCTTGATTTTCCTACCAACACCAGCCCCTTTTATTTTATTTTTTGTTATTTTTGGGTAGTTTTGAGGAATAACCCAAAATTCGATTATGACACATATGGCAAAATTTCAAGGTTTTCCCAAGCATATTGTTTTCTTAAAAAACAAATATAGCATCTTTTTCATATTTTGAAACCAAAATTGGATATCATAACCAGTTTATGATTATCCGTTTGAATTTGGCCAAATTATCAAAAAAATTAAAAATTATTTTTGTTTTAGCTATCTTGGTGTAAAATTACATTGTAAAGTACACCCACGAACAAGAAAATATTTTTTTGAAAATGCAGTGTAAAATTCTTTTGGTTAGTCTTTCAACTCCTAGCGAGGTAGAGATTCTATCATGAAGAGAGATCTACTTCAAACTCTAGAAAAGACAAAAAAATCAAACTTAGAAAAAAAATCAAACAATAATGCAACTTGTCTTAGGTAGGGTGCACTAGGGGTGACGCGTCTTCCCTTTGCACAACAAGTCCCCATACCCAAGACTCCTAATAATTATAGTCATAATTTTGCAACTATAAAACACACCTCTATTTTCACCACGTGCCGTTGTCTCCCCAATCAGGAGATGACAGGGCTCGAAGCGCGAAAAAATCATCGTCGCGACACACATGATTTAGAGATGGCCACTGTAGTTTTTGCTTTGAAGATTTGGAGGCATTACCTATTTGGAGGCATTACCTATATCATAAAAGTTTGAAGTATATCTTTCAGAGAGATTTGAATATGAGGCAAAGAAGATGGATGGAACTGTTGAACGATTATGATTATACTATACAGTATCACCAAGGCAAGGGAAATGTAGTTATCGATGCCTTGAGTAGAAAATCACTGTTGCTACCCAAATTTTGACACCTTGTTTTTATGTTTCGGAAAAAAAATACAAAAAAATATAAAAAAAGACAAAAATCCAAAAATATCTTGTTACAAGGGCAAAATTGAATAAATTGAGAATTTAACAGCCAATGCAGGGTCAAATCGCACAAATTGGAAATCAATGACCAAACTAAAAAAGGTGTGCAAGCTGAAGGGTACTTTTGAAATTTTGCATATGGAAAACTCTATAAATAGAGTTGTCCAACCACAAATAAAAGGACCAAAAAAAATCCACTCAAAAACCCTAAGCACAAAGACCCTAAGTTCTTTCCTCCTCACTCTTCCCTCTCTCTCCAGCAGCAGCCCCCATAACCCCTAAAAAACCCTAAAAAAAAGAGCATCTTTTTCTCTCCAAGAGGGGCTGCAGCCGCCAGCCCCCTTGGTGGCAGCTGCAGCCCCCTCCTCCACCCTCTCATTTTTCGCCGTCCATGACCTCCATCAGTCTTAACGTCAGCCACTCAGCCCCCACTCACTCATTCACTCTCCTCTCTTCTCTTGCCTTCATAGACCAGCCTGCCCTCGTCAGCCTCAGCTACCGCCCTTCCTCTTTGCCTCCAGCCCTAGCAGACCCACTCTCTTCCACGACAGCCCTTTCCCCAGCAGACTAGCTCCCTCGCTCGGACGGCAACACAGCCACCACATCAACCCCTCCCCCGTCCTCACTCCATCTCCTCATGGCCAGCGCCGCCAGCACTCTGCCTCAGCCAAGGAAGAACAGATCTGAGATTTTCAGAAGAAGAGAAGAACAAACGCCGAGAAGAGAGCCAAGATTGGAGAGAAAAATTGATTTTTGTGTTTGTTTTGTTTGTTGTGTGCTGTTTGTTTATGTCCACAGGTCATCTTGAGACATTCTCGTCGGCGAGAAGAAGAAGAGGAAAACAGAGAAGAAGAAGAGAGAAAGCAGAAGAAGAAGAAGAAGAAGGGACCGAGAGGAGAAAAACGGACCAACTGCCCTGTTTGTGTCTGTTTGTGTGTTTTGTTTTGCTTTGAAGGTCACCGGAAGGCCAACTCCGGCGAGAGAGAAAGGAAAGAGGAGATCTGCCCCCTCCATTTTACTGTTCACCACGGTGGCACGTGGTCCCACGCGCCACCATGCGCCTCCAGTGATGGTGGCGCGTGGACAGACGCGCCACCAGTCCTCCAGCCGCTGCCACCACTACTTCGGCACTGTTCATCAGTTTACTGTTTGTAAATTTCTTTATGTTTATGTCTTTATTTGAATTTATTGTATTTTTAATTATTATTTGTAAAATGTGACAAAAAAAAAAGAGTAAAAAAGATAATGTGTATGTGAGTTGTATTTTATTTGAAAAAATGTAATGAAAAAGAAATAAAAAAGAGAATGTGTGTGTGTTGTGTTCACTCAATTTTATGTTTGTTTTGATAAAGAAAAAAGGAATATAAAATGAAATAAAAAATGTGTTTTCTTTGCATACGACCACTACACTAGCATATTTTAAAAAGTCTTTTTCTTTCAAAAAAATATATATTATCTTGGAGTTTGAAGAGAAAATGTGTTTTAGCATGGATTTTACAAAGAAAAATCATTTCTTGCATTTTGAGATTTTACAACATATTTGTAAAAATCCAAAGGGTATTGGCCAATATTTCAAAAATATAAAAATCTTATTTTTTGGGAATTTATTATTCACTGTCGGTATTCGGATAAATAAATCTTAAGGGGTTAATATCCAAAATATTCGGGGGGGATAGTATGCCATTATTCACTGTTCGGTGTTTGGATAAATATATCCTAAGGGGTCAATATCCAAAATATTCGGCAGGGATAGTATGCTATTATTCACTGTTCGGTGTTTGGATAAATAAATTCTAAGGGGTTAATATCCAAAATATTCGGCGGGGATGATAATAATCAATAAAATTCACAGGATTATTCTGAATGGTGACTGATCTTTTTTTCAATCGAAACATTTTTCATGTGAATAAATACAACCTATTGAAGCATTCAAAATCACATCAAAATAGACAATGCAACTTACCTCAGGTAAGGCGTACTAGGGGTGCTAATACCTTCCTTTTACGCAACCAGTCCCCTACCCTTGAATCTCTGAGCAGACCAGTACAAATCGGGTGTTCCTAGCGACCCTCAACAGCCAGGTGGCGACTCCTTCTCAACTCCATTGTGAGAGCCAGGATCCCTCCCGGGACGCCGCGCGGCGACATGCGACAGAATGGCGACTCCACTAGGGACGGTATTTTTTCTGAAAAAATATTGGACTAAGCTTTGAATATTTTGATGTGATTTATTTGTTTCAATGTGGTTGAATTTTATATGTGTTTATTTTCAATAAGTTTTTCGCATTTTTTTATTTCATGTATATGTACATATGTTCATGCATTGTTAATTTACTTGAGTTATAATTGTGGTTTGCAACTTTAAATTACGTGGGGGACTAGCAGCTTACCTATGACTTGAGTCAAGGTTGAAGTTTGTGTAAACCCCAACTCTTCGCTGAGAGCTTAGATGGTAGTGATTGGTATACGTGTCATCCCATTATCTGTTAAGCCCCCATATTGCCTTTACGAAGGTGATCACTAGGATAGCAAGAGACCCCGTTTAGAGACCAAAGTAGCAAACTCACCATTTCTTGTGCAAAGATTAGAACCAATCATTAGGGTGTATGCTCCTTTTATTCTGTTTTGCATTAAGGCAAACCCATCTCGAAGCATCTTGAATTCAAGACTTTTGGGTGACACAGTAGCCATCACTTAGGAAATTTTCTTTGTAGGGTTTAAGCAAAAATCAAATTTTGTTTATCATACAATTGTTATGAGCATGTGTCACTCCTCGAAAGGCAAGTCTGTCAAAAAAAAATGCATATTCATCTTAAGATGCATTCCCACAAGTTTTTGTTTATCATGCAATTGTTACGATCACGCGTCACTCCTCGAAGGTCGAGTCCGTAAAAAAAAAAAAAACATGCATATGCATTTCAACATGCATTCTCACAGTTTTTGTTTAGCATGCAGTCGTTACGACCACGTGTCACTCCTCGAAGGGCGAGTCTGTAAAAAAAAAAACAAGAAACATGCATATACATTTTAACATGCATTATCACAGTTTTTGTTTAGCATGCAGTCGTTAAGACCACGTGTCACTCCTTAAAGGGCGAGTCCGTAAAAAAAAACTAAAAAACCAAAAAAACATGCATATACATTTCAACATGCATTCCCACAGTTTTGAAATAGGGGTCCCTCAATTTGTTATCCTCCGAAGGGTCAAGAGTCATTGACATTTGACATTGCTGAGAAGAACTCACATCGATACAAAAACATCATTTGTGCTTTTTTGCAAGGCATCAAAGGAGTTCTTTGCTCTCTAGTGAAATCAGTTGGGACATATGCCCAGATATTATCTGCAATTTGTTAATGCAATCATCAATGGAAATTGTAGAAAATTCAGGTTTTCTTTTGAGGGAGTGCGAGTAGTCCATTTTCAGAAAGCAAGCATCAGTCAAAGAAGTTGTCAGTCCGTTTAAGTATCGATTGTTTTGTCTCCTG
>JAJQXV010000055.1:0-30347 GCA_025169955.1 Salix arbutifolia
GTTTGTTTTTTAAAATGTTTTTTTATTTAGAAATATAATAAAATAATATTTTTCATATTTTAAAAATTATTTTTGACATTAATATATGTAAATTATCTAAAAACATACAAAAATAATAATTTTAAAATAAAAAATTAATAAGAATTATTACCGTTAAATAAAGACATAAGTTGAAATTTTATTTTCTTTATAAGAAATGAAATGTAAAAGTTTTATCTCTACTATCCTTTTATTTATATATTTTATCTTATTTATTTTCAAGGTTAATTTCATTTTGTATTATTATAAATGAACAACACAAATGCAACTTGTAAATTTAAAATCTAAGATGACAAAAAAAAATTAAGTTCAAATAATAATTTAAAAGTATTAAGAGATTATAGAAATAATCCAAAAGACCAATTGGTATTTTAAAAAGGGGTTTGAATAAAAAATCAAATAAAAAATTAAATTAAAAAATATATATGCATTGTTAGGTTTGTCAAGGCAAACACAGAAGTCTAGCTTATAAAGAAAAGTCTATGTGTTAATGGTCCCCGAAAGTCAAGCCCTCACATATAATTTTTTTTTTTATAAAAAAAATCAATATTTTTTTAAAAAGTCAACATTTCTGTTTTTATCACCCTCAATGATCGAAAAGTCATATATATTTGAACCTCAAAATCATCCTTAAAACCATATTAAAAATGTTTTAAAGTCTAAAACACCTTTTTATCAAAGAATATAAAATTAAATGGAATAAAAGATAAATTAATTAAGTTCATATTTATTTATTTATTTATTATTTTGACATGTTTAAAGGGTGAAATCACCATCATTGAATTATCATATCTAAGATGAACATATTGGCACAAGTTTGGCCATTTTACTTACTAGAATGTGGGTGGGTGTTAATCTTCTCTTTATAATTTTTTTGATGAATTTCTCTCTATTTAGGAGAGATGAATTCTTATGCATAGAGTGCTACCTCTATATTTTATGATTTATGTAGTTTTTCTATTTAATAGACAATCACATTGACAAATTAAGAAGCATAGCTTATTATTTATAAGAAAAAATATGAAAAATTATATAAATTGGCAAAGTATCAATTTCTCTCTAAATAATATTCATATATTAATTCATGATGATTTTAGAAACTAACTTAATCAAGTCATTACTTGATTTTTTAGGTTTAAAAATATGATCTATGTAGTAATTATATTATAGTTCTTAATTTCTAAAATATATTCTAATCAAGTTATACTTAATTAAATCATACTTACTTAATTTCTGACTAATGATTTTTAATGAGCATAACTCCTTAGGTTTCTAATATGTTGACACAAATATAAATTATAATTATAATTAAATTAAATTAAAAAAATTAATTTACTATGAATTCACTTGGTTAATTTATATTTGAAAATGACTTGTATCGTCTAATAACGTGTTATGATCCCTCAAATATTAGAAAAAGTTATTGGTGGTTTGACCTATCCTTTTAATGATTTGTTTCTCACTGTAATCAATATCCTTTCATCAATAATATTCTAATCTAACATTAAAACATGAAGTTATCTGTCATGTTAAATCATATTTACTCTCTACGTCTCAAGAGGTGTGACGTGACGACAAAGGAGTGGAGATCTGTACAGCAGATCTCGAGTTCGAGTCAGGGTGTGCATCTCTTGTAAGAGTCTGAGATAGCCGGGGTTTTACTCGATCGCTTGGGGCCACAAAGTGTGCTTTCTGAGAGGTGAGGTTTCCTCGAATCCAAAAAAAAAATGTTTACTCTCTACATAATGGTCATTGATTGTTTGTATAAGATTTAAAATCTTTTTCAAACTCATTCCACCTTAGCCAAAGATTTCTCGATCAATACTATTTGAGAACATATAAAACATTTTTTCTAATTCATTTAGAATGATGAATCTTCTTTTGATCACTTAAGTACCTTTATAAGGTTCTTATTATACCTAATATCTGCCCTTTCAGTACCTCAATTATGATAATATGCAACATGATCAAAGCACAACATTCTTTAGATAAGATAACTTAATGACCTTAAATTTAAGGATCGCATACACAATTGTGAAATGTCTTTCATAAATATTTGTGATCTCTCCAGATAGAATTCTTATACAAGTCAATCCAGTATACATGTCTTATAACAAGCATCTATATATTATATCTAAGCATACCTTATATCTCGGCTTATAAGAACAACCATTTTCTTTCATAAATAAAATAATATGATATGTATCAGTCTGTACAGCTCTAATAAATATTATATATCTAAGAGAGCATCAATAAAGAATATTTTAGAAAAAATGTTTTGATGCAATAAATTTTTTATAATTATAACAAGTTCATAATTTCATTTGCAAAGAATTTTTATCCCATGAACTTATATTTACTCTAGATTCATAGATCTAATATTATATGAATATTAAAGATAAATTAAGTTTTTATTAACAATAAATATATATATACATAGATATAATAATATTATGTGTAACTAATAGATTGGTTACAAGACATATAAAACTAGCAATCTACCACTTACACTAAAGTCAAATGTTCATGTATCTAACACATGAATGTAATAACTACAAGTCCAAGTTAACATTTAACTCATGGTCCATGAAAAAATCCATTTGGCCCAATTTAGCACTAGTCAATCATTTTAAAACTTAGATGTTCACTTAAGAACCCTCAATCAGCTTATAGCGAAATAATTTCTTAGAGGTCTTAAACTTCTTAGTTCTATCGGTCTCATCAAACAATTCTTTGAGATTTATAAAGATAGTATAGACAATTATATTTTCATGTTGCCTTTAAAGTTCAAGTGATATACTAGTTAATATCACATATGCAATTTGTTCATTATTATCAATATAACATTAATGTTCAATCTTCACTTTTACTTTAGTATCTTAAGCAAAGGAATTTAGGATTGGATTTTTAGTAACATATAACTTTTTTTCTTGCTTGAGAACAATTCTTATATTTTGGTGTCAATCTAAGAAAATTGGTTCAATCAATTTGTTAGCATCAAGTATATTTTGTAGGGATATGTTATTACTTGTTTTGATCAACCATCCTTTATATATATGTATTTCGAGTATTAGTTTTATATATATATATATAAGGTCTTTAAACTTACTTGATCTCCCACTATTTTCTTGCAAATTAATAGCTCTATCTATTAATTCTAGAAATCTCGTTAAGATTTTCTTTATGGGCTAAGATCTCATTTCATTTATCTAACCTTGAGTAAATTAAAAGATCAAAATAAATTAAATCAGGTAGATAATATATTTTAGCAATCACACTTATATGTTACTTTTAGATTAGTTAGGTGACAACTCTTTATTTCAACATATCATATATATTTCAACCACTACTAGACAATTATTGAATACATACAAAAACACTGATGAATTTTCTTGTTGATGTTTTGCTATGAACTTTATAAACGATGTTTTTTCGTCCCCTTATCTATTAGTAAACACTGATAGAAATATTATATTGGTATATACTAATGGAATTATAGTGAGAAAAGAAGAAATAAAAAAATATATATGCAAGATGATGTGTGATTTTTACTAACACTATTATCAGAAGAACATTTCTGCCAGCAAATGGTGAAAGTAAATATAACGAGGGAATCACAGTGGAGTTTGAAAAACTCAAAAAGTATGATGACTTGATATTGTTATCAATATAACTATTGATGGATTGATTAATAGATGTATTATATCGGTAAGTAAGTTGGTAATAGTTTAATTTATGACTTGACCGTCGACTCTCTTATCCCCTCTATTTCTCATTTTTTTTCTTCACTATTTCTCATCTATAACTAACAATCACCCTCCCCTCTAATTTTAAGACAACAAATTCATCAACCATAACACCTAGTTTATAGGCATTTATGTTTTGATTTATTTTTTTAGGATCTCCACTTTAGGTAAGCAAATCTACTATTTTTTAATTTAATTTTAACATGTTATTTTTTTTGTATATGTTTTGAAGTATAATGATTTTGTTTGGGTTTTTACTTGTTAGTTAGTTTGTCATTAAAACTTTTGTATGAATTTATGATTTGTAGAAGTTAAGGTTTGTTTTAGATTTTGTAAAGTTGTATTTTTTTGTTAATGTATTTTATTAATACATGATTATTGTATGTGTGTGTGTGTGTGTAATGAATGATTATTCATGAATTTATTAACAATCACCTCAAGGGTTGCAATGGAGTTTAGGGTTTTATTAATTATGTAATATCTAATCTAAGAAATATTAGTGGAGGTGGTAATAAATGTCCAAGTATAAGGTGAAAGATTAAAAAATTTATCAATCCAAATGTTGTCACGATGTATATTCAAAAAGGTTTCATAGAGAAATACTTGTGTTGGTATGCACACAGAGAAAAAATTGTTCCTCACGAGATCATGATAGCAAGCATGATTGGGTCAACTTCTAATTTCAGCAGCATGCATGAAGTAGTAGATGACAACATTAATCCTTATAGGAATATGATTATGGAGGAATGAGAATGAATTAGGATGATGCAAGTGAATATAGTTATAAACACGACTATATTTTTTTATCTTTTAAAATATTATGATGAACTATTATGGGATGGTTGCACAAATAAATGTCAATTATCAACTGTGGGATAAGTGTTCACCATTAAGTCACATTATGACTTAAGTGATATAAGTTATGACAAAATTGTTGAATTTGTTAGAAACATTTTACTTCAAGGGAGTAAGATGAAAGAGAATTTCTACACTACTAAATTCATGATGAAATGCCTCAATCTTAGATACTAGAAAATTGATATATGTCTAAACTTTTGCATGTTTTGCTACTTTGAAAATTTAGAGTTTACCGATATAGGCATCGTCGATATAAAGACAAAACTAACATGGGATAAACTCTTGTCGCACAAAAAAAAGATATTTCCCAATCATACTTAAATTGCAAAGGTTATTCATGTCAACAAGTTGAGCACATGATATATTAACGTTTATATGATGTGGTTGGAGTGATGATACACCTTTCTAATGGTGAAGTCTGAAAACACTTTAACTATGTGCATCATTAAATTTAAATGAATGTAAGGAATATGCATCTTGGTTTATGTACAAATGGATTCAATTCATTTGAGTCATTTTTCACTCTTTATTTTTGTTGATGAGTGATACGCATAATATACAACTTGCCACCAAGGATGTGTATGTGACCAAAGTTCATGTTTTTATCTATGGTCATACCTGATACTTATAGTCTAGGCAACAACATAGAGATTTGTCTTCAATCTTTGATTGATGAATTGAAACATTTATGGTTATTCGGAGTTTTGACTTATGATGTATCAAGAGAATAAAATTTTCAGATAAAGACAACTTTGGTGTGGATTATCAATGATTTTGTTGCTAATATAATATT
Source organism: Salix arbutifolia (assembly GCA_025169955.1). NCBI lineage: Eukaryota > Viridiplantae > Streptophyta > Magnoliopsida > Malpighiales > Salicaceae > Salix > Salix arbutifolia. The sequence continues at coordinate 5,437 of JAJQXV010000055.1, forward strand.
TATGGGTGAAGCACACATGAAAAACTAGCATTTTATACTATATAGAAAATAAAAAACATTTATGCTAACAAATAACGACAAAACATTTTTTTTTTCACTATCATCAGCAATTCTTGTCAGTGAATCACAAGTTTAATTTTAGCATGAAAACTTTGTTTGAACATATTGATAGAAAGCAATGAAAACAAAACACAAATCACTTTTATTTACCAATAAGAACACCAACAATAACATGAACATTCATCAATAAATGTCACATAATATCTATAGTCATCAATAGACACACAAGGAGAAGGCCCCAAAGATCACTATGAATAATATAAAAATGTATTACAGATTTATTAGAACTGGAATGAAAGGGAAGTTTAGCAAACTTATCTTGAAGACAACTATAACACATGGAAGAAATAAAATCATCAGGACAATTAACATTTGCCTTGTGTAACATCAAGATAACAATTTTATTTATAGGATGCCCTAACCTACTGTGCCAAGTAGATGAGAGGGCTAATTGATCCAGATAGGACCAAGGGTGAGATTGGAGAATGGATAGACCAGAACACTCAGGTACAAATGGTAAGGGATAAAGTCCATTACTGCAGTGTCCTTTGTATATTATCTTCCCTAGGGCCTTGTCCTGAATTCAAAAACAAAAGGTATCAAAGATTAAACGATAATCATTGTCCAAACACAAATGATGCACTAAAAGTAGATTTGTGTTAGTTGTGGAACATATAAAACCGATTTCAGTTTAATAGGGGCAGAACTTGTAGGAATAACAAAATTCCCAACATGTGACACCAACAAACCTTCATTATTAGCCATTTGCACTATGTCATTGGCAGAATAAAGAGTTGTTAAAGACAGATTGGTCAGGTCAGAAGTCATGTGGTTTGTAGCTCCAAAGTCAGCAAGCCACACTTAAGAAGAAGGCTAAGATGGATGCAATACTATATTCATAACTTGTATGGCATGTGGTGGAGCAGACTAAGCTTGAACTGAAGAATAATTGACAGAACCAATAAAGTTTGGACCACTATCATTGTAGAAGCAATACCATATGGTATGATTGGCCCTTCCAAAGATATACATTTGATTCTCTCATCCCGTCTGAATCCACACATGGGAGAAGTATGACCTTCATGATTGTATAATTAACAAACAATCATACTTGAGACAAATGAATGCGAAGGAGAGGAACCAAGAACACTAGCAGTCATAGGTTGTATATCATGATATTTGACATGATATTGAGGCCTATAATGAAAGTTTCGCAGTACTTTATGAAATTTTCCCTTGCCTTTACCTTTATTGAATGCCTTATAACCACCATTGTTATAAGAACCGTATACATGTGTTCTATTAGGTTGTTGAACAAATGGTGTAGACAACATGGTAGGTTTAGAAGATATGGTATGCATAACAGTGAGATATGGAGAAGTTTTAGTAACAAGTGTTTCTACAATTCTCTCCTCAGCAAGTAATTGAGAACGAAACTCTTTTAATGTAATAACACTCTCTCTGCCTCTAATTACACACTGAAAATTATTATATTCCGATGGAAGGCCATTCAATGCTAGAATTACAATGTCTTCATCAACAAAATGTACTCCTGTAACAATTAAGTAATCTCTAGCTTTTTTAATCTTAAGAAGAAATGTACTCATAGTATCGGGTCCTTTTCTAATATTCTGTAAATTGGTTTTCATTTGAAAAATATTGGTTTTAGATATTGTAGAAAATTGCTCAATCAATCGAATCTAGAGATCTCTAGAACTAACACTGCCAATTGCACATGACATAGTAATTGGAGACAATGTAGCAGTAATTAGTTGCATAACTGCCCTATCATGTATTTTTCATATCAATACTGTTGACATATTATGTCATACTTATATGCTTTATATATTTTGATGATAACAATAAAAAGAAAATGGACTAATAATATGCTTGGATGAGATTAAGTTATAAACAGGTATTATACAAAGAATACATCAACAAGCATAATGGATTACACGAAGAAATCATTCCAGGAAGTCCAAGATGCAAGCAAGTGAAGACTTAGAATAAGCTTTTCATTTTAGTGCTTTATGTAAATCTCAATTTCTAACTTGATAGCACAAACTAAAATGAACTCACACACTTCACATTGCATGCATTAAAAGGGTTTGATGATTATAGGTTTAAGTCATAATCAATCGGTTCAAGAAATTCAGAAAAGATAATTTGTCAAAATAGGGTTTCTGCATGAACCGGTCGACCGCTTGGAAGACAATTGCCTTTCGAACTGAACCGGTCGACCGCTTGAGTTATCCGTTGTGAACCGGTCGACCGTTTGAGATGACAGTTGCACTAAAATGGCTAGAAACGGTTAGTTTCTCTTTGAAACTTATAAATAGGCCTCTTAATTGCAAAATTGAATAAGAAAATTTTTGATCATATCTGATATTGAGGCAATTAGTAGTGCATAAACACCTTCACATCATCAATCCTCATTAATACTCAAATTTGTGTTTAAATCTTCATATCCTAACACAAAGAGTATTAAATCTCATTCTCACTACACTTAAACACCTTCAAATATTCTAAGTGCTATTAAGTGAGATAAAGAGATCATAGATCTTAATTTGTAATATCCACACTATTGAGAGTGTATTGTTGTGTTACAAAAACAATCCTTGTAAAACTCTTGAGAGTTGAGTATAAAACTCTTGATATTGGTGAGGGAGCATCACCAAGGAAAAATCTTGAAGAGGGCATATCTTCAAGTGGTGTAAAAGTCTTGGTGTGGATTCATCAAGAAGGAATTGTAATCTTGTTACTTGGACTAGTAAGAGAATACAATACTCATGTACGGGTTGGTACTTGAGCTGTGGATGTAGGCTTGCCGAACCACGTTAAAAACCGAGTTAGCAATCTCTATCTCTTATCTCTTTACTTTAAAGTACTTAATTATATTGTTGGTTATTGTTTAATTTTAAAGTAATTAATTTTAAAATTGCATTAATAGTCTCTTTACACCTAATCCCCCCCCTTAGGTGCATAGTTGCCTTAATCCTTAAACAACAATTGGTATCAGAGCTTAGTTCTCAGTTATTAAGTTTGCTTAAACTTTGAATAGAATGGCAACTACAAGCTATAATCTCCAAAATGAAGGTGCTTCAACATCTAGACCACCATTTTTTGATGGTAATGACTATGCCTATTGGAAAGCTAGAATGAAAATATATCTTCAATCTATAGATTTCGATTTATGGCTTTCTATTGAAAATGGACCTCATAGACCAATTAAAACCGTAAATGGTATTGAGATTCCGAAAAGCATGATAGAATATACTGACCTAGATAAAAGATTACTTAATATGGATGCTAAAGCAATGAACACTTTATATTGTGCATTAAATAGAAGTGAATTTAATAGAATATCCTCTTGTAAAAGTGCTAGAGATATATGGCATGCTTTAGAAGTAACTCACGAAGGAACTAATCAAGTTAAAGAATCAAAAATTGATATGTTAGTTCATCAGTATGAGTTATTCAAAATGTTGCAAAATGAATCCATAACAAGTATGTTTACTCGTATGACTAGCATTACAAATAGTTTACATGCTCTTGGTAGAACTTACACAAATCCAGATATTGTAAGTAAGATTCTCAGATCTCTACCGAAAGCTTGGGAAGCTAAAGTGACAGCAATACGAGAAGCCAAAGATCTCACAAAATTACCATTAGAGGAGCTCATCGGCTCTCTAATGACTCACGAGATAACTATGGATAAACAAGATCAAGAAGAAAGGCCAAAGAAAAACTTGGCATTTAAAACTGTTCATCAAATTGAAAGCAATGATAATGATGATGATGAAGACAGTCACGACGATCTTGAAGAAGATGTAGCATTGATCACAAGACAGTTTCGAAACTTTCTTAGAAAGAAAAATGACAAGAGAAAGTTCTCGAACTTCAAAAAGGAGGGAAACAGAGGAGAATCAAGTAAAGAAACTCCAAGATCCTACAAATGCAACAAGTTGGGGCATATCAAAACCGATTGTCCCTATCTTCAAACAAAGAAGAAAAATCGCTTTCAAAAGAAAGCTTTGAAAGCAACATGGAGCGATGACTCGGACTCAAGCTCCAGTGATGTAGAAGAACATGTGGCTAACATGTGTTTCATGGCAATCGAAAGTGAAAATGAGGTACTATCTTCGGATGATGAATCCGATCCTTCTTATATTGAATTACATGAACAACTTGAAAATCTGTATGTAGAATATAAGAAATTAGGTTCAAAATATAGTACCCTAAAAAGAAATCATGTATGCATAATTGAAGAAAAAGAATTACTAGAAAAGAAAGTATGTGATTTGAATGACAAGAGTAGGAAGACTAATCAACTTGAAGAAGATAATAAATCCTTAAAAGAAAAAGTTGATGAGTTGAATGTAATCATCGCAAAATTCACACAAGGCTCAAAATTTTTTGAGAAAATGCTTTCGAGCCAGAGGAGTATGTTTAACAAAGGAGGATTAGGTTATAAACCTAATAAAAACCAAAAATACTTAAAGAACTACTTTGTTAAAGCTAAACAGTCTTATGATCCAAGTCATACATGCAATTACTGTAGAAAATCAGGACATTTGATTTATGCATGTCCTATGAAGAAAAATAAGTCTGTTAAAATGATTTGGGTTCCAAAAGGAACCACCCCTAACCAAAAAGGACCCAAGAAGGTATGGGTACCAAAATCCTCATCTTGATTCTGTTTTGTAGGAACCAAGGGAACATGGGGAGTGGTTTTTGGATAGTGCTTGTTCAAGACACATGACCGGAGACGGGACTCTTTTTTCAAGCCTTACCAAAACTAAAGGAGGAAAAGTGACTTTTGGGGACAACTCAAAAGGGAAAATTGTTGGAATTGGTAACATTGGAGGTACGTCTTCACCCTCCATTGAAAATGTATTTCTTGTTGATAGTCTTAAACATAACTTGCTTAGTATAAGTCAATTATGTGACAAAGGCTATAAAATCATTTTTGATCATACATGTTGCTTAATACTTGAAAATGATAAAATTATCTTTATCGGTAATAGAATTGGAAACATCTATAAAATCAAAATAGATACATATATGAGTATTGAAAGTTGTCTTGTTGCTAGTATAAATGATAGTTTTCTATGGCATAGAAGACTAGGTCACATAAGCATGGACATCCTTTCAAAATTAGCAAAAAATGATTTAGTTAAAGGTCTTCCTCATATTGCATATAAAAAGGAAAAGCTATGTGACGCTTGCCAAATGGGTAAACAAGTTAAAACGTCTTTTAAAAGTAAGAATCACATATCAGCCGAAAGACCTTTAGAATTACTTCATATAGATCTATTTGGACCAACTAGAACAAAAAGTTTAAGTGGTAATAGATATGTGTTTGTAATCGTTGATGACTTTACTAGGTATACATGGGTTATATTTTTGAAATCAAAAGATGAAACCATTTATGAATTTGTAAAGTTTTCAAAGAAAATCGAAAACGAGAAAGGATTTTCTATAATAAACATAAGGAGCGATCATGGTGGTGAATTCATAAGTGATTTATTTGAAACGTTTTGTGAAGAAAAAGGATACCACCACAATTTTTCAACACCTAGAACTCCTCAACAAAATGGGGTTGTGGAAAGGAAAAATCGGTCTCTTCAAGAAATGGCAAGAACAATGATAAATGAATTTAACACCCCGAAATATTTTTGGGCGGAAGCCGTAAACACCTCTTGCTATGTTTTAAACCGTGTTACCTTGAGACCTGAGTTGAAAAAGACTCCTTATGAGCTTTGGAAAGGGAGGAAGCCCAACATCTCTTATTTTAAAGTCTTTGGTTCAAAATGTTTTATTCTAAACACTAAAGACAACCTTGATAAATTTGATTCAAAATCCGATGTTGGAATTTTTCTTGGATACTCCTCCTCTAGCAAGGCCTACAGAGTATACAATAATAGAACACTTTGTCTTGAGGAATCCATGCATGTCGCTTTTGAGGAAACTCAAAATGACAAAATTGTTGAGATTCTAGATGACTTAAATGAAAGTGTTCAAAATTTGAATCTTAATGATAAAAACCCAAAGGAGTTATCAAATGAAGACATGAACAAGGACCAACCAAGCTCAAGCAATCAACAAGAGTTGGTAAGTAACTCCTTTGAGCCGCCAAAGGAGCTAAGGTATGTAAGTTCTCATCCTCCAGATTTAATTATTGGTAATCCTTTTGAGGGAACTACAACTAGAGCATCCCTTAGAAACATTAGTGGGCATTATGCATTTGTTTCTCAAATAGAACCTAAAACCTTTCTTGAAGCCGAAAATGATGAAAAATGGATTTTAGCCATGCAAGATGAGCTAAATCAGTTTGAGAGAAATGATGTTTGGGAACTAGTCCCTATGCCAAAAGATTTATCAATAATTGGTACTAAATGGGTCTTTAGAAACAAAATTGATGAACATGGGACTATTGTTAGAAACAAAGCAAGACTAGTTGCTAAAGGTTATAATCAAGAAGAAGGAATAGATTATGAAGAAACCTTTGCACCAGTGGCTAGACTTGAATCTATAAGAATGCTATTAGCCTATGCATGTCATGCCGATTTTACACTCTTCCAAATGGATGTTAAAAGTGCATTTTTAAATGGCTTTATAATGGAAGAAGTATATGTTGAACAACCTCAAGGCTTTGAAAATTTTGAATTTCCTAATCATGTTTTTAAACTCAGAAAGGCCTTGTATGGTTTAAAACAAGCACCTAGGGCATGGTATGATAGATTAAAAACATTTCTTATTGGAAATGATTTTAACATTGGCAAAATTGACACCACCCTTTTTACGAAAAGAAAAGGAAAAGATATCCTTATTGTACAGATCTATGTTGATGATATAATTTTTGGTGCTACTAACGAATCTCTGTGTAAGGAATTTGCAAAATGCATGCAAGAGGAATTTGAAATGAGCATGATGGGAGAATTAAATTTCTTCCTTGGATTGCAAATTAAGCAAACAAGAGATGGCATCTTCATCAACCAAAGCAAGTACACCAAGGATCTTCTGAAAAGATTTGGGATGGAACATGTCAAAGATGCCGACACACCCATGGGGACATCTATTAAGCTTGATATGGACGAAAAAGGTAAAACCGTAGACATCACCAAATATCGAGGTATGATCGGTTCTCTTTTATATTTAACCGCAAGTAGACCCGATATTATGTTTAGTGTATGTTTATGTGCACGATTTCAAACATGTCCAAAAGAATCCCATGTTAGTGCAGTAAAAAGAATTTTTCGTTACTTGCATGGTACAATTGATTTAGGGTTGTGGCATCCGAAGGGAAGTGAAATGAGTTTAATCAGTTATTCGGATGCAGATTTTGCGGGTTGTAAAATTGATAGGAAAAGTACTAGTGGAACTTGTCATTTTCTAGGATCATCACTAGTATCATGGGCGAGTAAGAAACAAAACTCGGTAGCCCTATCAACAACTGAAGCAGAATATATTGCGGCAGGTAGTTGTTGTGCACAAGTATTATGGATGAAACAAACTCTGGAGGATTATAGACTTAGGTTTGAAAATACTCCGATTAAATGTGATAATACAAGTGCAATTTGCCTATCTAAAAATCCTATTCAACACTCTCGTACAAAACACATAGAAGTAAGACATCACTTCTTAAGGGATCATATTGCAAAAGGAGATATTGTACTTGAGTTTATAGGTACAGAACATCAACTTGCAGATATTTTTACAAAACCCTTAGGAAAAGATCGCTTTTGTGAAATAAGAAGGAATCTAGGGTTTATCCATGCAAATGATGTTTAAATTATGTATACATCAATGGTTATAAGTTGGATTTATTTGATGTTAAAATGTATACACTTGAAGCATAAGAAATTTGTTCATAACAAATTTTAGGGAGTTTAAAAATTCTGGGATGAACCGGTCGACCGGTTCATCAAGAGCAAGCCCAACCGGTCGCCCGGTTGAGGCAGAAAAACAGAGGATGGCTACTGGAATTTTTTAAATATTTCGGAGGAAAATGTTTCTGAAAATGATTTTTGGATATAAAGGGTATTTTGAAGTTTAAATCAATATTTTAAAGTCAAAGTGCAAAATTTTCCATTTTTGCATGTACCGGTCGACCGGTTGAGCCAGAGGAACAGTAGCCTTTGCTACTGCCGAAAATTAGCACTTTTAGCCCCTTGATTTATTTGCCTTTTGGACATAATTTTTACATTAAAAGGCTACATTTTGAGTGCAAAGAAAAGTTCAAAAGAGAAATTTGGAAAATTCTCATCTTGGGAGTCAACCGGTCGACCGGTTGAAATTACCCAAGGAAACCGGTCGACCGGTTTCTCGTTAGTATAAATACTATCTAGGGTTTCAGTAAACAGAAAACGGGAGAACATCAAAATTCCGAAAACCCTAACTCAAATCCTTTCAAAAATCACTCAAAATCAAAACACCCAAAGCCTAATTGAAGTCAATGGCACCCAAGAAACGCTTGAGGAGGACTAAATCAAGGAGCAAACAAGTCAATGATCCTGCTTCCTCATCAGGTGACAATATTCAAAGGTTTTTAAGTAATTTCTCAAATAGAGCTATTTGTGTAGAAAGAGGTTTAGGCAATGATTTGTCTGCTTTAGGTATAGATACTCTATTTGCTGAAATGGGTTGGTACTCATTATATGAATATAAGAAACCTACATACCCTAAGCTGATGAGGATGTTCTTTGCTAATATGAGGGTTAATGTAGAACCACGAATAATTAGTACTCTTCAAGAAAATCCCATTGAGTTTAATTGTGCTGTATTAGCTGATATATTGGGTATATCTAATGATGGTCCACGAGTTTTTGAAATTAAAACAATTCCGACCATTGAGGGATTTATCTATGATTATGCTGTTGCATTGCACACTGGGAATACTGAATTTGCTCCAGGTGCTAAGATAAAGAGTCAGGATCTTCTGTTAAGACCTAGACTACTTCATAGGATTATTGCTCACAACATCTTGCCCAAAAAGGGGCATTATGATGAAGTTACATTTATGGAGTTATGTTTAATTGATTGTATGATTCAGAGAAGGCCAATAAACCTTCCATATATCATGATTAGGAATATGATCTTAGCAAACGATCAAAAACAAAAGGCTCTACCATATGGTCAAGTGTTTACCACTATTTTTGAGCACTTTGATATCTTGCTGACGGGTACGGATAAGAAACCGTACTCAGATAAGACGGAGATTGATAACACCACTCTCACTAGAATGAAATATGTGCTTAATGAGAATGGTGAGTGGATTCAAGGGCACCAAGAGGGTGCACATGCTGAGGAAGAGCATGTAAGTGCTGAAGAGGAGGAGAATGTGGCTGAGGATCAGGGTGAGGATGAGTTCACAAATCTATTTCAGTCACCACCTCCGGCTTCCTCGCCAGATGAGCCATCTGCGAGTGGCTGGTCGCATAGGATGGAGAGCCGTCTCACGCACATTGAGGCGGATATGCGATACATGAGAGACTCTCACGAGGCTTTTCAGACAGAGATGCGGACTGATATACAGGAGATGAAGGAGATGATGGCTTCACTTCTCTCACGATACCCACCTCCTTAGAGATTTTATATCATGCATCTCATTTTATTGTATTTTGAATATTATGTTAATTTTCTTTTTGTTGATGCCAAAGGGGGAGAGAATATGAAAAATTTATATGCATATATTTAGGGGGAGAACAATGAATTTTTCTTGAAATTGCATATGATATTTGTACTTAGATTAAATTGCTAAAAATGTTTAATGCCTCTTATATATTGCATTACAAAATATAGGGGGAGACTCAATTTTTTTATCTAAGTTTTTTTTTGTTTATTGTCATCATCAAAAAGGGGGAGATTGTTGACATATTATGTCATACTTATATGCTTTATATATTTTGATGATAACAATAAAAAGAAAATGGACTAATAATATGCTTGGATGAGATTAAGTTATAAACAGGTATTATACAAAGAATACATCAACAAGCATAATGGATTACACGAAGAAATCATTCCAGGAAGTCCAAGATGCAAGCAAGTGAAGACTTAGAATAAGCTTTTCATTTTAGTGCTTTATGTAAATCTCAATTTCTAACTTGATAGCACAAACTAAAATGAACTCACACACTTCACATTGCATGCATTAAAAGGGTTTGATGATTATAGGTTTAAGTCATAATCAATCGGTTCAAGAAATTCAGAAAAGATAATTTGTCAAAATAGGGTTTCTGCATGAACCGGTCGACCGCTTGGAAGACAATTGCCTTTCGAACTGAACCGGTCGACCGCTTGAGTTATCCGTTGTGAACCGGTCGACCGTTTGAGATGACAGTTGCACTAAAATGGCTAGAAACGGCTAGTTTCTCTTTGAAACTTATAAATAGGCCTCTTAATTGCAAAATTGAATAAGAAATTTTTTGATCATATCTGATATTGAGGCAATTAGTAGTGCATAAACACCTTCACATCATCAATCCTCATTAATACTCAAATTTGTGTTTAAATCTTCATATCCTAACACAAAGAGTATTAAATCTCATTCTCACTACACTTAAACACCTTCAAATATTCTAAGTGCTATTAAGTGAGATAAAGAGATCATAGATCTTAATTTGTAATATCCACACTATTGAGAGTGTATTGTTGTGTTACAAAAACAATCCTTGTAAAACTCTTGAGAGTTGAGTATAAAACTCTTGATATTGGTGAGGGAGCATCACCAAGGAAAAATCTTGAAGAGGGCATATCTTCAAGTGGTGTAAAAGTCTTGGTGTGGATTCATCAAGAAGGAATTGTAATCTTGTTACTTGGACTAGTAAGAGAATACAATACTCAAGTACGGGTTGGTACTTGAGCTGTGGATGTAGGCTTGCCGAACCACGTTAAAAACCGAGTTAGCAATCTCTATCTCTTATCTCTTATCTCTTTACTTTAAAGTACTTAATTATATTGTTGGTTATTGTTTAACTTTAAAGTAATTAATTTTAAAATTGCATTAATAGTCTCTTTACACCTAATCCCCCCCCTTACGTGCATAGTTGCCTTAATCCTTAAACAACAAATACATCATCACATTCAACGAAAGAAGAAGAAGGAGAGTTATATGTACTACATTATCCGCTGTGAATGAAGAAGGATAAAAGTGAGTTTCATCAACAAACCCAATGATTCCATTGCTCTCTAACAACAATCGCATTTGAAAATGTCAATTCAAATAATTTATGTCATCAAGCTTCACATTCACAGAGGTGGAGATTGTTGAAATATAGTTGTAATCGGGGATTGTAGAATTTGAAATTGTGCTATTGTAACCATGATTTTAGAATTAACAAAATCACAAATATATTTGATTTTTACACTTGAGAAGCTCGGTGGTGGTATAATAACAACTTTCAAAGAAAGATTACAAAAGGAGAGGATTTGAATTATTGAATCAAGAAGAAAGATTACGGTAGCATAAGATTTGAATTGTCTGCATGAGCATTTACAACTCTGATACCATGTTGAGACTAGCAGAAGAATGAAGAAATTATATAGAGAAAAGGGGAAGAGATTTGAACTGAGATAGAGGGAGGGGGAGAGAGGAAGAGAAGGGAGAGAGAGGGAAAGAAGAAAATTCAAATTTCTCTTTTACTGTTTACTTACACACACACACACACACACACTTCGCTTGTTTAATATTTATATATAGAAGGGAAACCTTACATATGCATACTCACACGTATGCATACTATACCTTATCAGCAATAAGGCAAGGTACCTTTCCTGTCAACAACAAATACAGAGACAAGAAAAAAACGAAGAAGAAGAAATGGCATAATTTATGATTCTGCTTCTGCACTTCAGTATATTTGGAGTTGAAATTACACTATTAAACCTCCATATATGAAATCATAATTTTATATTAAAATCGAAACCCTAAATTAGAATTGATTTTTCTAATTACATTGGGATTAAGTTAGAGTGTTTAATTCAATTTTTTTTGAGTTTTATGATATCTTAATGGGATTAAGATTTATTTAGTTAAATGGTTTCATTAAAAAATATTTTTAAAAATATTTTTTCTAAAATAATGAGAGTTTTTTTATGCGAAGAGATTTTATTTAATTAATAATAAAATATTTTAGGATATTAATAAGAATTTTCATTTGATTGATTTTCTAATTAAAATTTGAAAATAAAATAAATAAAATTTGTATGAAATAAGATTAATTATATTTGGGAAATTATCAAATTATATTTTATTTAATATTTATAGATGTTAGAAATATTATTAAAAAAATTGTGCATAAAGCCAATCATTATAATTGAAGCATATGATAATTTTATTATGCATATTTAGATATCATGCATGATGGATGGATATGGACATTACAAACCAATGTGATTGTGCTTTTACTAGATGGTGGACGGACCAATAAACTAGTGACAAATAATCCATTAACTTAAACTAGTCGATGTCCTAGCCTGATGTAGTAACATTGCCTTGTATATTTTCTAATAATTAACTTGGCGAGATGCACCTAATTTATAAAGATTTATTTAAAGTTTATAAATTATTTGTATTTTTAGTAGGGTTCCTAGTGGGTCCACGCAGTTAGTCTTCGACATGGACAATGATTTTGGAGAGGCACCAAATCCACACAAATCCTTTATCTATATTTTTTATCAATCAAATCCTCACTATTTTAAAATTTCTTAATCAAACTTATCTGTTAACTTTCATCAATATTTTTATTATATTTTCTTAAATTGATGTCATTTTAGTGCATAAATATGAACACGAGACAAAAATTTTATTTTTTTCAGATCCTATTAACTTAGAATATAAAATGTGAAAATTAGTATATAATAAAGTTTCCCCATAATATTTTTATTCAAATGCGGGTTTTGTTTTGTTTGATAGTGATACAGGTGGCCTGTGTGTCGTTTAAAATTTAAATATACCTAGAAAATTAGATGGGCTGAAGGGGGTGGATAAGAAAAAGGGGGTGGAGTGGGAAAGGGACCTCTTAGGCAGAGGTGGCCTTGGACGGGTCTAAAATTTTATGAGTTTTGTGGATTTGGAAAAGCCCATATCCATATCTAGTTATTATAGAGTTGTAAGGAAACTGAGATATGAAGCAGCAGCAGCAAAATTCCTCCATCATCAGATAAAACAAATTCGAGAAACGGAAACGGAAACGGAAAATGGGGACGCCGGTGGGATTGGCGCCGGGACTTTCTCGGAAGCTGAAGAAGGTGCTGGAATGTCGGACGGACAGTCCGGATCTGGTGGCTTCGCTCAATACTCTGTCCATTTTTTACAACGAAAACACCCCTCAGTCACGTCGCAACCTCAGATCCACCATCGAGGATCGCTCTCTCCACCTCAATCACGAGTTTCTTCAAGCCTCCCACACCGCCCAGCAAGTAAACTATACAACAAAACCCGAATCCTCCTATACATCTATTTCCCGGTAATTTGAACTGAGTTGAATTGATTTATTATTACTAGGCTTTGGATCGTGTCGAGGAGGAGGTTAATGCCCTGGCTGAATGCTGCGATAAGTAATTTTCTATCCTTTCTTGTCCTGATTCTTACTCCAATTCAGTTTTCCATGTTAAAATTAATTAAATAAATAGAATCATCCTTTCATTTCAGTATTGCGAAGGCATTGAGTAGTTGCAGTGCAAGTACGGGTGATATTATCAGCACCACAGAGAGGCTCAAAGAGGAACTCGAAATCACCAGTCAGAGACAAGACGTTGTATCCTCCTTCCTTCGCGATTACCAGCTCTCAAATCAAGAGATCAATGCTCTTAGGGATGAGGATCTCAATGACAACTTCTTCAAGGCTCTTTCTCATGTTCAACAAATCCACGCTAATTGCAAGGTTCTGCTGCGTACCCACCATCAGCGTGCGGGTTTGGAGCTCATGGATATGATGGCTGTCTACCAAGAAGGAGCCTATGAGCGCCTTTGCAGGCAAACCCCTTTTTTTACCTGCCTTCAATATAGAATCATTCGTTTCATTTTAATATGAGGAATGAGTTCTTGCTTTCCGTTTCTTCTAAATCTTTTTGTTTCCCATTTCTTCTAAATACTTTGCCTGTCTTGTATGGTTTAATTTAAAACATCTCGTTCGTTTATGTTTATGTATACTTATGTAGGTGGGTTCAGGCAGAGTGTAGGAAATTGGGTGACAATGATAATCCTGAAGTTGATGAGCTTTTAAAAACAGCTGTACGTTGGCTCAAGGAAAGGCCTGCTCTTTTTAAGTACTGTGCAGAAGAGGTAGTTCTCATGTGGCAAAGCTTAATGACGAACTGCTTAACAGTCAACTGCTGTTTTTTTTCCCATCTAGTTTTTCATAATTATCTATACAGGTAGCAAATATGAGGCACAATGCACTGTTTAGAAGATTTATTAGCGCTCTCACACGCGGAGGACCTGGTGGAATGCCAAGACCTATTGAGGTTCATGCTCATGATCCATTAAGATATGTAGGTGACATGCTAGGATGGTTACATCAGGTTCGACTTGGAGTCCTCTCTGATTATTTTGTACATCTAATTTTCTGCTTAGCTGAGTTCCATGCACATATTTATCCCAGTTTCATTCTTTATTAATTTTATGTCAATTTGCTCCACGTGCAGGCCTTGGCATCTGAACGAGAACTTGTTCTTGCCCTTCTTGACCCAGATGCAGTGGTAGATACTGGGTCAACTGTAAACCGATTCTCCAAGAGTTTGGAAAATGGGACTGGAAAGACAGAATCTGACCTAACATTTGTTCTGGATAGAATTTTCGAAGGAGTTTGTAGGCCTTTTAAAGTTAGAGTTGAACAAGTTTTGCAGTCACAACCTAGTCTCATAATTGCATGTAAACTCAGTAACACACTGGAATTTTACAGCTACACTGTGAGTTTACCTCATCTTTGTTTTCCATGCCTGCTTTTTTGTTTTTCCTTGATGATGATAACTGTAGTCTCTGCTGATCTTCAGATCTCTGATTTACTTGGGAGAGATACAGCTCTGTGTTATACACTTTGGGCACTGAGGGATGCTGCTCAGAAAACGTTTCTGGACATTCTGAAAAGTCGGGGAGAGAAGCTTTTACGATATCCTCCCCTTGTTTCTGTTGATCTTTCCCCACCAAAAGCAGTGAGGGAAGGAGTCTCGGTTCTGCTTGAAATAATTGAAACTCACAACGGCATGATGATTCCTGCTACAGGGAAGACGCCTGATTTTGATCCAGTGATCTCTGCTTTACTTGACCCTATCATTCAGGTGTTCTTGTCTTTGATGTTAGTGGTTGAATATCATGCACTATTCATGGCGAACATGCTCCTGATTGCATAATTTCAACATGAGATGAAATAAGTGGGCAAACTGCATTAAACTTGGTGGATATGCTGAATAACTGTAGTGTTAAAATTGCTTTGTGCATAAGGACCTGTAACAGTCACCGTGTGTGGTTTGGGTATTTATCTACTTCCAAAGATGCTTAGGCACTAATGTACGCCATGTGATTTAAAGCCGCGGCAAACAAATATCTGTGATTGCATTTGAAACAGAAATTATTCTACATTTTAACTCCTGATGAGCTTATGCCTGAGCTTGTTGTGAATTGCTTTTGGCACTACTTTTGAAACTGGATTGATGTTTTTCAAACATGCTAGTATTGCTTCTATTTTAGGACCAGTTTTTCTCTGTTAAGAGTTTAGATTTCATTGAGTTTTTAACATGTTATTTTTTATTTCCATCTAATTGCTTTCAATAATCACAGATGTGTGAGCAAGCTGCAGAGGCACACAAGTGCAAGGGTGTTGGCCATGCATCAAGAAGAAGAGTGACTTCTGACCCAGGCCAAATTAGTAAATCATCAGTCGATGCTCTCTTGTCAAATAACAGCCCTGCAACATCATCCAAGGTTTTATCTGTTCTCTCAATGCATTTCATGTTGTCTTCCTTTTTCAGTCCTAGAGTTTCACTTCTCTCCTGTCACTGTTCTTATTTGGTTTGTGGTATGCATTATGAGCATTTCGAGCCATTGTATGGTCAAAGGCTTGATATATCAAATAGTCCCTGATTATGTATACTGGTGCATTTGCATGGCATCTAGGACCATTAAAATTGGCTAACTTCGAATAGTTTTTATGATGAAATTTCCAGGTCATGACATACTTTTGTCGAATCAGTGGAAGTAAGGAACCCTAGGAACATTAACAGAATCATTTACAACTTAGTATTCAGTAATATCATGTCAGGATTGAGCATGATCCTTTTCTCTCTATTAAGATTTACATGCATTCATTGTCTTAATGACCATTTGCCTCAGTCTCTATTGTTCCTGCATTTTAAATTCTGAACATTCAATACCACATCTCAGGGTTGTTGTGGTGATTACACAGAATTAGGTAATTATAATCTTGCTCGTGTTTGTAATCATGAATTACCCCCCCCCCCCCCCCCCCTGCGCGCGCTTTTTTGTTTTTCTTCTTATTATGATGAACACATTATGCCAAAAAAAGAAGCCTGAAAGGGTGATGGAGTATAATAAAAGATTTGGTACTTTACATCTGGCATCAGTTGTCTAACAATAAGTGATGAAACACATGCAGATTTGTGCTGTATTATCCTGCTCATGTTTGTAATCATGGAATTACCTCCCTCCCTGCTCTTTTTCTTCTTCTTCCCCCCCACCCTTTTTTTCCCCTTCTTGTTATGATGAACATCTTATGCCAAAAAATGAAGCTTGAAAGAGTGGAAGATAATAAAAGGTTTGGTACTTACATCTGGCGTCGGTTGTCTAACTTCAAGTGATGAAACATAGGCAAATTTGTGCTGTATTCTTCTAAATGGTTTTAACATCCTAATTTATAATATCATGGATTCATGAATCCTTGCAGAATAGTGAAAGTCCCTCCAAAATATTCCTCATCAATTGTTTATGCGCCATCCAACAACCGCTATCCAGGCACAAGGTTGCAGCAGGCTATTTAAAGAAACTGGGAGAAATGATTGAAAATCACATGCATTCACTTGTAGAAAAGGAAGTCGAGGCCATTTTAAGTAGATGTGGCTTGGCGCAAAAGATGCACTATTTCCAGAAGTCACTTAACGAGGAGGGCAGAACTGCAGCTGGCACCCCTCTGGTGGAAATTGAAGACACCTCTCCAGTTTCTCTTTCAGAATGTTTGAGGGCGTTCTTTGGGCTTATTTTAGGAAATGAGAGCTCCCTTCCTGAGTTTGAGCTGATGCAGGTTCCAAAGTTGCGCTCTGAAGCTGGTATACAGGTGGCCCGGTCTCTTGCTGAAGCTTATGCGCTCATTTACACCGCAATAATGGATCCCAAAAATGGTTATTCAGAGCCCCAATCACTGGCAAGGCACCCTCCGGATCAGATACGGATAATTTTAGGCATATGAAGCACTGCAAGTTAAATTCTATTTTAAAATTTAATATTTTCAACTTAAAAAATGAGTTGGTTCAAATTTTTATTTTGATTCCTTTTTTTCTCTTGTATTTTCAACTTCTGCAGTTTGTTAGATGAGTTGTTCTTATTTTGGTCAAATAGAATGTACGAGTTTACATGCCTGCTTGTTGAGCTAGGTTTTTTTCTATATAAAAAATTAATTGATTTTCTATGTGTTGTAATTAGTTATTTTAATATTTAATTAGTAAAATTATAATAGATAAAATATGCTAGAAATGAGTTTTTTTTTTCCGTCTACAAGGAATATTGTGATCAAAATAGTAAGTGGTTCGTATATTTTAATTATAGATAACTTAAGTAAATTTGTCTATCTATTTTTTTATGATTTGTTTTTTTTCCCAGTAATATATGATCTAAAATATTATAAACAAAAATATTATAATTTTTTTTAAGAAATAAACTTATTTTTTTTGCATGCTGTAATTAATTATTTTAATATTCAATTATTAAAATTATAATAAATAAAATATATTAGAAATGAGTTTTTTTTTGTCTAAAAGAAACAATATAATTGAAACAGGCAGTGATTTGTATATTTTTTAATTATAGATAACCTACATAAATTTGTCTATCAATTTTTTTTTTAGTTGATTTTTTCTCCAATAATATTAGATCTGAAATATTATAAATTAAAATATTGTAATTCTTTTTTAAGAAATAAACTTAAATAAGAGCACAAAATTAAAATTAAAAGCCAAAATAATTTTTTATTTTAAATGATTTATTCATCATATTATTATATTAACAGTATTTCAGAATACTAATATTAATTTTTTTTCTTCAAAAAATCATAGGTCATTTTTTTTCTCTATATATTTTTAGGCGATAATATTAAATAAATATTAAAACATATAATTTTAGTCTCACATATTTATAAGAAAAAAACCTAAAAATAATCATTATCATTATTTTGAATGCTTTATCTAGGCTTTTTTCTATGTAGAAAATTGAATGATTTTATACGTGTTGTAACTGGTTATTTTAATATTTAATTAGTAAAATTATAATTAATTGAATATGTTAGAAAGTTTTTTTTACTGCCTAAAAGTGATTGAATATTGTTACTGTTAAAACTGTTTTGATAATTATTGTATCGGTAGATTGTACAGTTGAAATCAAATTTTTTTGTTGAAATGAGCCATGTGCTCCGTGTAACATACTAATTGATTGTTATGTATGTTTTATTTGTTTCAATAATTCTTTAATTAGTAAATAGTAAAATTACAGTTATTGAATTTTAGCACAGATGAGTGATTTATTTTATGCACCAAACAATTTGATTGGTGTTTTTTTTTTTAACAAATTTGGTAATAATTTAATTAGTAGATAGCAAAACCGCAATTGATGATATTGACTAAAAATATATTTTTTTCTCAAAAAAATTTAGGTCACACACACACACACACACACACACACACACACACACACACACACACACACACACATATATATATATATATATATATATATATATATATATTTTAAGTCGCTAATATTACATAAATATACAAATATATAATTAGTTTAACATACTTAAAAGAAAACAAAACTAACAAATAATCATTATTTTGAATGTCTTATCTATAATAATTAGAAAATTCAAGATCTAACAATACTAGCAAAAAAACAATTTAAAAACAAAATAAAAATAAATATTATTAGATTTTAAGAAATTATTTGACTTGAAGGAAAAAAGAAAGAGAAATCATAATAATTATTAAATTTCAAATGACCACCAACACATATTAAAATTTAAACAGTAAATAAAAAAACCTTAATAATAGTGAAAATAAATAAAAATTGAAAACTAAGAGCATGTATATATAAACATGGACATAAATAGAAACTATGTAAGAAATATATATATATATATATATATATAAAAGGAATTAAAATAAAATCCAAGATTAAAAATATAAGGTTCAAAATGAAAAAACACATATAATAAATCTAGAAGTTTCCATAGATATACCATGTGTTACATGTTAGATATTATATGGCAGATAGCCGTCAAAAAGAGCAGTGGAGAAGAAATCAAATAAGCTAATTTTCTTCATGTTACCATTGATTTTTTTGATAAAAATCTACATTAAAAATATATATTTATTAGCCCATACCTTGCACCCCATTGCAAGTGATATCATATTTAAAAAAAACAAAAAAAAAAACCTCTCTCACTAAAATCACATAATATCCCTCTTTCTTAAACCCTAAACCCTATTTTTTTTAGAAAATTTATATATTAAATAAAAGAGAAGGGGAATTGTAACATATACAAGGGGCATACCCTAGGGAGTATAAGCTGCAGAAGGGAACTAAAAATAAAAAAAAACCTTGATGTTATAAGGCTTCTTAGTTAATACGTATTACAATTAACGAATGAGAACAAATTTTCTAAGGAGGTGGCATTTAACTATAAAACAGTTAATCTGTCATTTGCATACTAAGGATGATCTGAATGCCTAAGTTGTTGGTAGATTCTAACTAAGTTGAATATCACTCATAATCATATTGTTTACTTCATTGCTAAGTGCAATTTTACATGTTGCTTGGTGTTGTTAGTTAGCTACTGCATGATATTATGGTTTCCTATGAATGTTCTGTTGTTCCTTTTATACTAGACAAACTATACATTTGTTGAGAGGATTATTCTTACAATATAATGCATGATGTTTTTTTCCTTATCTACACTATGCATGCCTATTGTAGTAGCTATTGCTAGGGTACTTTTGCTCAAGATGCATGCATGATAAGACATACTTTCCCTCATTGATTTGGAGTAGTGGCATTGGAAGAAGAGGTGTTCATGTGATTCATTATGAGAGTTACATAAATTGTTGGTTCTAATACCTATAATGTAGAGCTTATCCAATAATATCTGGAGTTTGTTTTGTATGGCATGCCATAAGATTAGGAATTGGCGAGGTATGTGACCTGAGTATTTATAAATAGGGTTAGTAGCTTTCTTCTTTTTGAGTATTTATCATGCAAAGGCTACATGAATCTCTCTGATGAACGTCCTCTTTATATTTTCTAGTCATCCATGTAAAGTCTCAAAAGGAACTAAATTGAGTTTTATATTGTATGTAGTTGTTAGCGGCTATTAGGGAAGTTCATGTTTTCTCCTAAAATAAGTTTGATGGAGTTTTGATGTTTTAGATGGATTGCCCTTTCAACATATTATTATGGATACATGTTGTCCATATAGAGTGTTCTTCAGTGAGTAGCCTTCATAGGTGTTTCAACATTGTAGTTTTGTTCCATTCTCTTAGGCTCTTGATCCATAGTCTTCCTTTTGTGATAGGGTGCCAGATGACTTCCCAAGCAACTTTAGCTTCAGTTGGGTGTAAGAAGTCTCCTCTCGATAGGAAAGCTGACAATAACCTTTCAATTTTGCAAATTATTGAGCTAGAAAGGATAAACATTGTAGACTGGTAAACTTGGAAGACAAAAAGTACTAATTTGATGAGTTGTAATTTGTCACCATAGTTAAGCAAGTTTGTGGTCTATAACTTGGTTTTGGTGATGATTGCTTGATTAGTGGGAGATGGACTGTATATGTTAGCCTTATATTGATTAGAGGGACACCGAGGTATCTCACTGGTAGGCTTCTTGTGAGGATTTGTACTTAGTTCTAGATTGTTATTTTTTCATTGTGAACACACATGACATGTATAAGGCATTTTTGAAATGATTGATTATCTACTGTGAGAAGTTTATAAAAATATCTAGGGATTGTTTGAGGATGGCTAATAAGGTTTGATCATGGCAAAACATGATAGGTCATCTGCGAAATTGATATGAGTGATGATATTCTTTGCACTACTATGACTTTACAAAGAGGCATTCTTATTTTTAATGCAAGTTTGGGTATCAGGAGTTGTGATTGTATCTTGTTAAGGTTAGTTATGTTTTGGTGTTATTATGGAGGTATTTGCTGCCTCAACTGGGTGTTCATCTTGGGCTACTTTAGTTGTTGTGTTTTGTGCCTCCAAATATGAGTTAACATGTTTATAACTGTTTTGTTGGTTTGGCAAGTATTATGAGGGGGTTACTGGGTTGGTTTTAGTTTGCTGGGGGTAGTGTTTGGTGATGGTGCTGTTTAGGACAAGGGTTGAGGATGGTGAGGGTGAGTGTTCTTAGGGTTTGGATATACGGTGTTGTTAAATGGAGTAGCAAAATGGGAGCAATGCTTGCTACACATGTGGTAGTTTCTATATGAAGGTAAGAATGGATAAAGACTTGGCATTTTTCACATCATAAAGGCTTCCATTCATACTCTACCTCAACCACACTAGGCTGGGGATAACATACTCTCAATCTAAGAAGATTAGACATAAGACAGTGTTGCATCAATTTCTATACATACCTTACATACTCCAAATGAGTACAACCATGTGTTTATTGATCACAAGACAAGGGTTCCCACCATACTAGCTGCTAAAACTAGGCCCTTCATAGACCATAAAGGAAATGGTAATCTTTTGAGACGTATCCATACTAGTAGAGTGACTATTTTATTTGCATCAAACTAAAAATAAGGGTGCCACTACTATAAGACTAAGTGTTTTCCTCCAAACATCAATGGACCCTATTTTAGTAAAATAAATAGGTTATTTTTACTTTTAAACCCAAACAAGATAAAGCCATTTGTTGTTGTCATTAGATTCTCAAGTCCCTCTTATTGCCAGATCCTTATTGCAATAGTGTTTATAGCATGATAGGTCATTTTAAACCCAAAGAAGAAACCAATTAGACATCTCTTCTTTTGATCTGTTTTATCCATTATTATGTTTTTTGATATATTGAGTTTGCCTCCTAGTGGTTGTCTTAGTATAAGTTCCAGAGTGAACCTGGTTATGAGGTTATAATCTTAACTATTTTATCCCATAAGTGTTAAGATATGTTTCAATGGTTGTTCCCGAACTGGTAGTCATAGTTTCATTATTGATGGCAAGATAAGGGGATGAGGGTCTGATGGTGTTGTTTGGTGGGAGAGGTGAGGTGTGGTAGCTATAAAGGTGAAGTTTGTGTGTTGTAGGATGGTTTGTTGTGGTTGCTTTTGGCATGAGCAGATGGCATACATGCCTATGGTTGTGTGCATATAGGTACCTTGCATATAGAATAAAGGTTGGGGGTTGTGATTTATCTGACCAGGTGTTTTGGTGAAATTGGTTAGGTGGGTGGGTGTAACTCACTAATAGATAGCTAAATGGAGTTGACCAGAGAGGGTGGCTTGGTGGAGAAGGGAAAGCTTATACTTTAGTAGGTTTGTAGTGAGTTCTGACAATTTGTGGGCTTAAGATGACTTGATGCATATGGGAAATCTTATTTGTGAGAACAAAATGGGGGATTAGTATTGAGAGAGAAAGGGTAAGGGTGAGGGTGGATCTAATACTTATAAGCTGGCCAACTATGAGTTGTTGGACGGAGAGGTTACAAAGGTTTAGGTTGGCTACGGATGTGCTTGTTGGATGCAATTTTTCCCTCAATGTGTTTGAGAACACCTCCCTCTATCTTCTCAATAGAAAAACACATAATGCCCCCTTCCTAAACCTTAAACCCTACAATCTTAATTGTTTAGCTAAATTGTGTATGTGTTGGATGCAAATTTGATATGTTAGTATGTAATGATATACCATAACCAATAATTTGGTTATGTGGAATATAAGGATTCTAGGTTTAAATATAAATGGTTAATGTGGAATAATTACATTGATGTGTGAAATTATATGCAATTGTGTGAATTTTATAAATGTATGGAAAATTGAAATAAATATTGCATAGTAATTGGATATCTCTTTGACATTGAAGATACATTTGGTATTGAACCATTAACTAAGGGAGTCGTTTGTTAAGAGGATTAGGTTGGTGTTCATTACCTCATATTTTATATATGATTAATATTAATGCAAATTTTCTATTTATTTATGAGCAGGGAATATTGTTTAAAATAAATGTTGTGTGAATTATTATTTTTTTGGATTCGAGGAAACCCCACCACCCCCTTTATATACTCTTCGTGGGTTTGGATTAAGTGAGGAAAATATAGACTATCAAGCTCTTACAAAGTGAGCACGTCCCAACTCAAATCTGAGACCTGCAAGACAAGTCTCAAGCATTTTATCACATGTCTCTTACAAAGTAAGCACGTCCCAACTCAAACCTGAGACCTGCAAGACAAGTCTCAATCATTGTCACCACGTCACGCTCCTTGAGAACAAATTGTGTGCATTATGCCTATGGGGTTGGAAATTAATGTTATGTGAGATATGCTTACAATATGAAAATATATAATTTAAATTAAACTTTTAGAGTAATAGTTGGATATCATATAAATTATGCTTAGGTAGGGCAATGATATTAAGTAAATACACCTACAACACTAGAAACAAATGATATAAAAATAAATATATTGTAAACCCATGATCTAAAATTTGTAACTCATTGTTAAAATATGGAAATTCTTGACATAAAAAATAAAATAAATGTGTTATTATTTGAGATGAAAGTTCCTTGCAAGCTAGTTTAGAAATATCAATGAATTTAGTCTTAAAGTAATGTATAAAAGAACTATTAATCGAATAATTTACATAAAACAATACACTAAAAAATAATTAATGACATTATTATAAATAAGTCAAAATTTCCTCTATTTTTATTTGAGGTCGACAACCATGGAAGATAAGAGGGAACTCAAATTATTATCATTTCTTCTAAAATATGCTTGTTTTTAAAAACATTGTGAGTTTGTGGAGTGATTATAAGTGATTATTATGGGTGAAAACAAAATAAAAGGTAAGATTGGTGAGGGGAAATTGCAAAATTTAATGAGAGAAAGCTTGGATTTTGAAGAGTGGGCAAAAAGTATAGAGAAATTGTCAAGAATTCACTAAATTGAGTTGAAATTGGATTGGTAAGATGTTGTTTACCATCCATTTTCTTATTTTTGTGGGTTTAGTGTGGAAGGATGAGAAACCCCTAATTTTCAAAATTCTAGGGTTTATGGTAATTATTTGGGAATTGGGTGTTTTGTATTAAATTAATGAAAGTGACATGAGATGTCTATCTAGGTTTGTTTGTTGTCTTATTGTTGGAATAAACATTGTTGAAAATATGTTAAGGAAGTTATGATAAATAATTAAAGTTATTTGAATTAGTTGATTGATTAGTTTGTAAGTTTTTAGAAATTCTGGAAATAGATTTGAATGTTTATATGATTTATATTGTTTTCAGATTTGAAAATAATAAAATGGGAATGAAAACATGTATACATTGATATTCCATATTTTACAGTAAATATATTAAAGTACTAAAAATGATAAATTGAATGGGAAGTTTGCATAATGAAAGAAAA